>WARS01000046.1:11316525-11811525 GCA_008933995.1 Datnioides undecimradiatus
GGCGCAGAGGGCCAGACCTCTAGTTGATCTGTGCTGGATGCAGCTGGAGCCAGGCAGCCAGAGTGAACAGAGGGACCGAGGGGCCACGAGAGACAGAGAAGATGAGGCAGCTGAGACAGGAGCCGAAGCAGGCAGTGGGAGCGGTGGAGACCAAGGAGGCGGTGGTGTTTAAACCCCAGGCACAGACGATTCATAAACAGTTACAGGTGGGGTGTTTGACTGTTTCTGCTTCTGGTGAGCCAAAACCGCATGCTGGTATGCTGGCTATGCAGATTAGTCTGTGCAACAGGTCTCAGCTCTCACTGGCAGCAGTTCCCAGCACTTACTGAAAACATATCAGACCAAACAGTGATGGTGCAGGTGAGATAGCAGCTGTTCCATTCAGCATTTATCCTGTCTCTTTTTTGCTGATGTTGCAAATACCTGGTGTTAAAAGGGTCACACGTTTGACTGCGTCTAAAACGTGCTTCTATTTTTGCTGCCTTTTTAACACTAAACACTGACACGGCATGTATTATAGGCCTACAGAGCGCAGGTTGTTTTCTCATGTTTCCGGAGAGGGCAGGTTTGTGCTCAAAGCGCAGCAAGGCACGAGTTATTTTTGTAGCTTTGCTGGGTTTGCTCTATGTGTACATATGGAAACGGAGCTTAGAGAGATAGTGTTTCTGATTGAACAGGGTCACCCAGTCCTTGTTTCAGGGGCAGAAATGCAAACCTGTGCCTTTATTGAAAAGGGAAGCAGGCTATTATGGTTCTGACATGTGCACGCAGAGAGTTGCTAATTTGAGGAGGCATTTTATTGCAGCGTGTATTAATGATACTGGGTGAGCTCCAAGCCAGTGGGCTTGTCCAGACTGGGAATGAATGAGGTCTAGACAAGTGCTTAGATGTGGAGCAGGTCCAGAACCTCTAACATGTCCCCAAGTTCCAAACTGTTTCTAAGTCCAATACTGATTTTACAATGATGGCCTGCTCCATCATATATACATACAGATACACATTAACAGTACAGTGTTTCTTTGCTCCAAATCTTCCAAAGTGCATTTGTGCTCTGGACAGTTGGGCACAATGACTGTGGCATCCATTCAACATCTTAATAGACAGAAACAAAAGTTGGACGCTGTGATCGATATGCTTTTAATTTCAAGTTTAATTTGAATTTGACTCAGTATGTGTTACATTCCGTCCTACATTGATCGAGGATTAAATTGGTCAAAGCAGAAATAGACTCGAAGGAAAACAACTCCTGATTGATGCGAGCCCGCGCAGGCACGCACCCTCCTGCACACACAAACAGACAGAGAGAGCATCTGTCTTTCTTGGCACTGAGCTGAAGTGGATGGCATTGATTTAGACCCCTCTCATTCCTTCCTCCACTCTGCTCCTCCTCCTCTGCTTTCTTACTTTGTCTTCTGTCGCGGCTGCCATTCACAGTCACACTCTGCAAATCACCTCTCACGGAGGCTTCGGAGCCTTAGTCGGCGGGGGAATTTTGGCTTTCAACAACGCGCACCGTACTTTGCCAGGGCAGCTCAAAATGTCCTGGCTAACAACCATCCTTCAGTGTCTGAATGTGGGTTTTTTTGGAAGGACATTTAGGCTGTGAATTTTAAATAGGGAAGGATTGTTGCAGGAAAAAACTGATTTGAGATGACTGGTGTGTCGTTGCTTGAAAAGCTGCAAGTTAGTAATGGAGTATTGGCTTTCCAGTGTCTTGATGAGAAACCGCAGGGTGGCTTTTCAAAATCCTAAACTGGGTCTTGTGGACTGAGCATAAATGTGATTTTTTTTGTCCTTTCATAAGTCTCAATTAAAGTGAGCAACTGCTTGAGAAAATCAGTTTTATAACTGTGGACAAGCCTGTGTCTCTCAAAATAAATGACCGGACCTGCAGTATCCTCGTGTGGCCAGATAGTAAACTACAACTCAGCGCAGTTCAGAGCAAAACAAGACAAAAACATGTTCATACACTCATAAATGTACAAGGATAATGATGCCCTTACAACACAATATAATTTGATAAAGAAAATAAAAGTTAGGCAATTTTTTTCTTTTTTCAACTGTATTATTGTCTAGAACTGATTTATCATCTGTCTGATGATTTTTTTTAAAATACCATAAATATGACCCTTTTTTTTTTTTTTTTTAAATTGACTGTACACGGTAAAATGCCAGCAGACGAGAATATCTGTCCATTTGACTCTTAGCTAACTCTTAGCTAACATTTGGCTATGATTTTGATGCTTACTGCCTTTGTCATATCAAGCTGTAATCCCGGTGAGTGAAAGACAGACAGCAAAGAGTCTGCAGCCATGCTGGCAGCGCTTTGAGGCTGTCCTGAGACAGAGTAGGGCTTTTAGTTGAACGCTAATGGTAGTTTGCTAACATGCTAACAGTGACAATGATAACAATTTGACATTTAGTAGGTGTGATGTTTACTGTGTTAGCTGTTTAGCAGGAATGGAACTCATTCACATTCATAATGTAGTATAGTAAGAGTAGTGTAGTAAGAGGATGAATGTGTGTGTGTGTCTGTGTATGTGAAAGACACGAGAGTGGCTAATGAGTGTAAAAAGTAGGAGTAGAGACCGTTGGATGAGGATAGTAGGGACTGCAGTGTGATGTAGGGGCCTATAACAGTCTGACGAGGCTCAGATTAATGAGCGCTGCTGTGTAATTAATCTATAGCAGGCAGCTGTCTGTTTATCTGTCTCAACATTGACAAGAAGATAACTGAGGGACATCTAATTGATCTTCTTCTTCTTGCTCTCTGTCTCCTCTACTCGCTCCTCCTTTAGATCAGAAAGTTTCCTTGACAGTGACAGTCTGCCTCGGAAACTCCTCGAAAAGGAAGACGACGCCAAAAACCATTTAGATTGCATAATTGATCACACTGGCAAAGACAGCGTGCTGCAGTCTATTTGTTCTGCATTTAGACTTATGGTTATTACATTTTTCAGGCATTTCTCTCTGCGATGTTCCTCAATCAGCCTAACTCTACCAGCGCTTAGAGCGATGGGGGGAAAAAAGAAGGGTGTCCAGGCTTTACTGCACTAATATGCTTAAGGTCGGGGATTTGGTCCGACTGTATGTTTGTATTTCATTATGCCTCTACCACTAATCCATTTTGCTGGAAATCATCCCTCCTTCCATGCATTGCACTCTGTGATACTCATGGATCCTGGAGCTTGTAGTTGAAGCTCTACCCGGCTGAGGTCAAAGTTGACTGGGTCACACTGCTCTGAGCTGCCCAGCTGGGGAACTGTGGGGTCGGAGGCATCAAGTCATTGGTAAGAAAACATAGCCGCAAATAGTCACAAGCTCGTGTTAGGGGCTCCACAGTAGGCTTTCAGCAGCATTGATCATAATTGCACGATACATCGATCAGTGCAATACAAACTTGTACACTGTACACATTAACTGATCACCTTGAACATAATCAGAGACACAAGCTGGGATCTCTACCCCAGAGAAATAGCCTACTGAGATATAAAAACAGGATCGAAGCAATATTTTAAATTTAGTTCTCAACTTTCTTGCTTATGACCCTTTAAAATAATGCTATGTGTACCAGTCATTCCTCATGGATATAATAAAACAGTGACTATATAACACACAGTAATCTGATTGTTCAGACTGTTTCATTTGTATAGTCTTTAGAGGCCTAAAAGTGAACTTAACAGTATTTCAAAAGACAAAAAAATACTATTACTAAGACTAAGTTACTGAGATTACGTTGAAATGTATTTGAATATTCTAAAAATATTTTTCTAAAACCTTCACAAATGAATATTACTTAAATTGGTTCTCACTTTTCTTTAACACATCAAAGATTTTTATGAACAGTGTGAACCAAATAGCTTAATAGTTTAATATTTTTAAAAGAAAATCATCTAAAAGGTTTGTTCTTGCATGTTACAACAGACTGAAGCATATATAGTATTTAGAATGAATGGATGATGGGTAGTCTTAGTGATGACAAGGTGCGCATGATGCTGCCATGTCTGATGTAACGCACTCTGATGACACCCGCTGCGTGGGGGCCTGCTATTGGTCGTGCTGGATTGTGGGCATTTTGGGCAGACATGTAATAGTGGTCTTCATTTTTTAACACTCAGGAGACACTTCACATGTAAACTGTGGTAAAACTTACTTTCAGGGTATTTATAAAAATGTCTCAATCACAAGCTCAGCGTTTCTTCACTCATTCATTTCTTAGACTTTTTAAACAAACCAGTTCTGTTGCTGCCATCCACCGGGTTAAAAAGAGTGATCCTCCTGATCTGACTGTATGTTCCTCGTTTTAGCTGTTTTGCCAGACGCTTTTTGTGTGTCTTTCCCTTATTCCTTTATCCAAAATGTATAAAGACGCACAAACATTTGTAACTGACTTTGTAATCGGCTTTAGCAGGCTTCTTTTGTGATGGTATCCATCTTATTCAGTGAAACCCTCAGTGTACAGCCTCCCTTCAGCATATTCAGATGATGGTTATTACTGTAACTAACAGGCAGCAGGATGGCCTGAGGAAACAGGTCAGCTCACAGCCTATTAATCATGGAAATGCTCCAAAATCCGCTCCTTGAATAATCCCGTTCATGTTTTCCGAGACCTCGTCTGTAGCTCCGCTAATAACATGTCAAGAAGCCAGTGAAACTGTTTGGTGAAATCCTCGGCTAAGTAATACAGGTGGGTCAACCTGTCAGTCCGTGTACTGATCTGAGGTCATGTGCGACTGGATTTTGAGGTCAGGATTAGTCGTTCTAATTAATAACTCAGATCCAAGATATGTGCCTCAGGCAATCTTATTACCAGAAGCCTCACTGTACTCTGTCCCTTAATCGGTGAAATTAACATCCAGATCATTTTAATTCACTGTTATTTCACCGACAATAAAATGTGCTGGTTCAGATGTGAAACACAGAGTCACACCAGCAGAGGGCAGCACAGCACAATACACTTCCTGCTTCTCCCACATTTCTACACACAAAACATTGCTGCCAGGGGAAAAACTCCCCAGCTCATGATGACATCGGACATCGGACTCCAAAGCATTTTATCACTTTCAGCACTACTCTAATCACTTCTGATCCAACAGTCTGGTTTTGAGTGACTTTATAGACATTATTTTGTCTGAAGTCATCTCCTCAAACTAAATATATTGTCTCTTTCATTGAGTCTGAAGTGAGAAATATTCAGTATTTTTAACACTAGATTGTGCCAACACGTATTATTAAGCCTGATACAGTTGTATCCTGTTTGCCACTGAGCTCCAATATTGTCCCAATACTAAATAAATCATAATACTACTCAAACACAGCAATACCACTGGGTGACATGGCGTGTCAATGACAAACACTTTCACTCTAGTTTATTTTGAGTGTTCCGCTGCCAGAAATTCACTGAAGCAACCACATGTGTAAGAATCCAAATAGACCCGATGAATTAACCTTTACTCTTGTACTAATAGTTGCTAAAAACTACAGTGCTTATGTCAGCATATTATTTTCAAGTAATGTTTAAAACATAACAAAATAATTGCAAATTAATATAAAAATACATTTTAATAAATAGCTATTCACCCATCTAAAAACACTAATGTGAATATGCTGGGCTGACTACATGGATGTTATTAGGCTGTCTAGCATTGTAGACTGAAACCCTACAATATCTTCACAGATTTCACACGTTATTAGACGACAATGGAGCATAAATAACATTTTAGCTGAAGCTGCATGTTGCTTTTACAGCTTCCATCCAGCAGAGAGAGCTAGAGGATAACTCACAACCTGAATCGCTTAAGATTATCTGTTTAAATCCATGTTGTGTTCAGTGTGAGTTCATGCATTGTTCTTAAAGATAGCAGCCCTTGTCTTGTACAGTATCCGCCACATCAAAGAGGAGGCTGATACGGAACAGCAACAACACACCTCGCTGTGTTTTAACACTCTGTGAATGATGAATGCTTCATACGAACAATATTTCAGTGTTTGTGTGGTAGTGGTTTTATTTGATCATTCATTAATCAACACTGTAGGTCATGTTTGGTCCTTAAAGAGAGACTCAAAGGAGAGTCGTGAGTGGTCTCTTTGTCTGCCGTCTCAAGGGCTCCCTGATGTTATCTTTTTCAGACGGCCGTGAATAAGCTTCTGTTCACAAATTGGTCACTGATGCAGAAGGATACTGCACTTCAGGAGCAGCAGTGGCAGCAGTAGTAGTAGAAGTGTGTGTCTACGTGTGTGAATACCCACGCGTGCTTGTTCTCTGCAGTGTGAGTCGTGACAGAGAGATTCACAGAGCAGAGACGGTGCCTGGGATCTAATAGAAAAACAAAGAGAGAGGCAGAGGGAGAGAATAGTGTGATGTGGATGAGAATGAGCGATACATCTGTTGTACTAAGACACGTCCACTACAATAGAATATTTCAGCGTGTCAGCAAGCATGTTCCAGTCAAAAACATCATTTCTATGTGGTTTACATTCTGGCAGGACTGAGAGTTGTGAGTGGGTGTGCTGAGTAGGCGACGTTCTGCAGCGTGTGTGTGTGTGTGTGTGTGTGTGTGTGTGTGCGTGCGCTTGGCAGAAAGGGAGAGTGGGGGTGTGGTAGGTGATGAGCCTTCATGTGTGACTAAAGATTCACGGTTACACATCTGCCTCTGTTGTCGTGCATGCGTGCATCTTTTTGTATCACCCAGGCATTGTATTGCATGTGTGTGTGTGTGTGTGAGTAAGTATATAAAAGTGTAGTTCCTATGTTTAGACCATACAGCTGCAGGTTAGTAAAAGTAGAGAATACCCACTCACCGAACATTACTTTACTGAGGCAACTTTTCAACCAGACCTGACACAACGACGGCTGATTAGTAGATTAGTGTAAAAAAAATAACTGTAACTATTTTAATAATCGAGTCGGTATTCAGATAATATACCAGGCAAAACATACAACATCTACACATGAATTAAAGAAAATCAACACATTAGTCAGAAGTGAAAGTCTAATATTCACTGTCCTTCGTTTCACCCCTTCTTTAGACATTTTGTTGACATCATGATCAACTAACTAGCTGACTGCTAACTGACTTGTTATCCTGATAAAATCCTGTTAAGCCCTAAATGTTAGGAGCGTAAATCCAGTTTGCAGTATGTACTTTGAGTATGTGTGCATACCAAATAATTTATTTTTACTCCGAACAGGACTGTATGGTCTCGATGTAAAGTGCTAACAGAGTGTGTCACTGTTGAAACATTATCGCAAAATATCTAAAGGCAGAATTTAGCTTGAAAGTTATCTGTTTTATCTGTGCATAAGAGGGGCGAATAGCTTAAATGGGCTATGTGACATAGACACCCATGTCACCTCACAATGGGCCAGCTGTGTGGGGATCAAACATGGGCCAGGGTCTGAACTTTTTTTTTTTTTTTCAATGAATTATCTATTATCAAAATATTTAAATCAAAATTCATCTGACAAATGTGGTTACTTCTACTTTAAAGTTTGGGAAAGTTGACTAGAACGCTGAACCAAAATCGTACATGAAACAGCAGTGCAGAGGAGTCATGCAGCAGAGGAGCTGAGCCGCTCCTCCTCCTCCTGCTTCTCCTCCTCCTTCTCTCTGGCCCTTAGTTGTCCCGGGACCCTGCTGGCCAGTGAAGCGCAGCCTCCAAACCAGGGTTCTAGCTAGGAGTCACGGGAAGGGCAAGCTCATTAATTATCTCTCCCTCTCTTCCTCCCTCCATCCTCCCATCACACCCTCCCTTCATTACCAGCAAGGTTAATCCCCCCTTATCTCCCAATGAGCCTCATTTTTCATGGCTCCCTGTCTACGACACTTCCTCCCTCCCTTCCCTCGTCACCCCTTCTCCATCCTTCTCTATCCACGATTCCTCTGTTTCTTCCTTCCCAGCTGCTCCTCAGAGTTTCTTCTTCTGCTTTTGTACTGCTAGTTTTGCATCATCACATCCTACTTTCTCTTTTGTAACCTCCCACACAAACTCTTCTCCTAATTTCCTCCACTCTTTTCTTGTCTGCCACCTTTCCTTTCCTTTCCTCTCCTCTCCTCTCCTCTCCTCTTCTCTCTCCTGTGCTTACCTTGAACAGGCCGTAGTGAGTGGAGAGAGTAGATCTATTACAGCTTATCACTAAAGGACAGGCCAACGCTGCACGCCGGTGAAATATGGCTGCTGTCACAGCCGCCGCCGAACACGACCCGTGCACAGAGCTCGCAGAGCTGTAAGGACAGGGGGAAAAGGGGGGAGGACAGGGGGGAAGGGAGGCTACGGAAGCCAGTATCAGCCCCCTAATTCAAATTAATGGAAAGATTTTCAGGCTTGATGCCGACCGTTTGACAGTGATTTGGCACACAATTAACCTTGTCTCCCTCGCCCCTCTGCACTCTCATCACCTCCTCGGTTTCATTCGCCGCCTTGTTTTCTGCGACTCTCTCCATCCCCTGTACCTGTCACGCTCCTTGACACAGTCTTATTGATTATGAACCAAATGGGGATGATGATGTTTTATTAGATAACTGACACTCCCTACTGTTGTATGCCAATTGAATTAGCTGTGAATCACTGACATCCACGTAGCGTAACGTGATGTGACTCTGCCTCATTTTAGGTTTCACACAAAGCTATTATTCACAAGAACTAGCCTGAGAGTGATTCTCACAACTATACGACCAGGATTAATTACTCTTAGCAGCTTTATTTGCATAGGTTAACAACATTTATGTGGCATTTTTAGGGAAGATGCAGCTGAACAACATGACGAGTACTTCTTATGAGTCTATGGCTTGTGATTTTTTTTCATGTCAGCCCATGTCTGCTCTGCGCCCTGCAACATCTGTCCAAAACATGATAGATTTCCACTCACCGACCTGTTTAAAAGACCATCCGTCCTGCAGCCTCTGCCTCTCAGCTAGACTTTACTCACTGCTTTTATAGGCCATTTCACCTTGGGTTCCAGGTCACGGCGCCAACCAGCCTATAGCTCTCAAACAGAGGCAAGCAACTGGAGTGTTAAAGAGGGAGAGGGGAGGTGCACCAAGTAACAAAATAAAAGGGAGTGGGGAGAGATGATGTGTGAAAGTACCAGCTTTTGTAATAGGAAGGGCTGGTGCGTAGGCTTTATTTTAGTCTGAGGCTGCTGCATTCACCTCTTCAGAAAAAGCAACAAAAAGAAAGAAAGAAAACAAGTAGGAACAAGGCAGAACTAAAAAGGCTGTGTAGGAAACTGAAAGCTGAAGTTGTGTTAAGGAGAAAAAGTTTAGCTACCATAACAACCCCTTTGGTTTATTTGAATTGCTTTCATGAGCTTGTTGCTACCATGCTCAGTGACAATGCTAGCATGTGTTGTTTTAGTAGTTTATATTTATGCCCAGTTCATTAGGTTTTTTTTACCTAGCAGTCAATACAAAGTAGAGACATGGCTGATGTGGATGTCATTAATTTAGTGGGTATTTAGTCAATAAACCAAAGAGAGAGGGAATCACTAAAGTCATTAGAATTCACCCTGAAGGGACTTTGATGATATGTAGCAGATTTCAGAGAAATCCATGTAATAGTCAGAAATGTATTTCGCTTTAAGCCACAAATGCTGATTGCATGCAAGAGGAGCAGTCAGTGGATTACCACAGGCACTGGGATCCATTCCCTGGGGAACATGAATGTCTGTATGCAAGTATGGCTAAAAATGCCAAAAACAATGAAACGGTCAGAGTGAAGAAAGTGCAAAATTCAGACTTTCTTGGATTGGTGAGAAAAAGAGATCTCATTAATTAACTGATAATACTACTTTACTGTGGCAGCCTGGCTGAACCACGTTCTGTCACATAGATAAATTGGATAAGAGTGCAGCATGTGTGCAGTTTGCAGGTCTAGATGTGTCCCTGTGTCAGCACAATGTTGCTGAGCGTCGATGATTATCCCAGCTTTTCTGAGACTCTGCCTCAGCACATGTGACATGGACAAACTACCGCGGAGACAAGTATGACAGTTGTGTGACAGACAGCGAGGCATGAGCGCTGTCAAAGGTTGTCAAAGAACTTGCTGACGTGACGTTGTTAGGTTTAAGGTTCAGCAAACACCTTCAGAGGTGGAAAGGACTAACAAGTACACATGTGAAAAGTACATTTTTATCTCTAAAGTGAAAATATAAAAGACAAGTTGAAGTCAAGTTTTAGACATTTTAGTGACATATTTTCAGTCCTATTTCAGGCTCACTTTTTAAGAACCAGCAAACACATACCTCCAAAGTAAAGCCACACTATCAGTATTTACTGTAAAGTTAGTCATATGCATATTCAGTGATTCAGTTGTTGACTGTGATCAACAAGTAAGCATCAGAATCCAGGTACACTTTCCTGCTGTGCCCGACGGGCCTCACACTCTGTTGAGTGCATCACATTTCTAGCAATGGGGGCCTCAGTGGGGATTGAACAGTCGTCCCTGTAGAGCAGGCACTCTGGGTTACAGTTAGTTAATTTAGGAGAAAATCAGCTCAGCTGAGTCACTGATCTCCTTTAAGTCCCCTGTTAAAAAATATTTTTATCCTTATTTTACTGAATTTTTCTGTCTTTTAATTTCTTTGTTTTTCTTTTCATATACCTTTTGATCTATATTGTAGACCTGAGTGCTTTGCGACATGTTTGTATTAGATATAGATTTAGATTTCCTTTATTATTTACCATGTCTTGTAATATGGAACTGTTCTATAAATAGAGATTATTATCATTAATTTAGCTACTGGAATTTAGGTCAGCTTTAGTCTCAACCACGCATGCTATTGTATCAACAAACTAATTAATTTCATGATATTGTTGATATTGAAATATATTATATATATCAGGTATTTTTGAAGGATTTTTTTTTTTTTTTTGCAGGTCTGCATAAGTTAGCAGTGGCAGGTGGGCGGGTAATTTTTGTGGATAGGGAGTTGAGAACTGACTGAGACCATAAAGACATCAAGGTGCAAATACACTAGTTCCCTAAAGTATGATGGGCACCTTCATGCAGCGTCTTAATTCAGGTAAATGCAAGGAGAGGAACGAAAAGCACACATCTGAAAACAACAGAGATCATGGCCTATGGACAATGTAACGAATAATGAGCAGTTGGGCTGGATGGGTTTGTCACTCAAGGTACTTGGAGGCTAAAAATGCCACTGAAACACAGATATGAATCAATTTTCACAGAAAAATCTCTCAGAAAAACTCTCAGATAGATTATGTAAGAGTTTGAAATTTAAATGATAATCCTTCCTCTCAGTGCTCAGTATTCATGCGACGTGTTCCCATTGTTCTGATGCAGTGTTTCCTCTAATGTCCGACTGTTAGAGAGACAGGTAGATAAAAGCTGTGCGTCTGGCTGCGGCCATCACTCTCGTGATCCTTGTTGTATGGAGGTGGCGATCCTCACACTCCGCACCACAAAAAAACAGAATCCGTGCACACACATCATGCACAGAGTGTAGTTCAGAGAGTACCGCTGTAGCACCAGTTCCCCCGTGACTCACGACACATCCGTGTAAAGGGCTTAACACAAGGTAGGAGGGGATAAGCAGCACCCCTGATGTTTAAGCTGCCTTTGCTTTGAAGCAGACATGAGCATGTGTGTTCAGCCGCTCTTTCCTTCTATCTCTTTGCTCACTCGCTCTTGGTTTGTGTGCATGCTGGTGCGCTCCTGCACCTCACGAGTGCTAAACCAAACGTCACGACTATTAATGTATCCTGATCAGCCCACTGAAAACGAAGCTAATCTGTTGCGAGGGAAATGGGGCAGGAATTAGCTCTTTCAATCCACCAGTCGTTTCCTTTTAGCTTCTACGGTATTCCCGCCATTTATCTCCATGCATTTTCGAGCTGCATCCCAACTCACAACAACTAGTGGTTGTGTAGACTGATGCCTGCAGTTCTTTCAGATGATAAATACCGGCACTCATTAATTGCAAGTGATGATTAATTTCATACTTGTTGCAAAGCCCTGATACACATGAATTGAAATTCCCACCTGAAAATTGAAATTTGTTAACTGAAGTTCATTAAACAGGAATTTCAATTCATCTCATTCAGTTTTCAGCCAGGAATGATTAAACTGAAAGTGAATGTACTGCAACCCAAAGTATCAGGGCTATCTCCATCAACATCTCAGGCAGCAGATACTCTTGTATGTTAAGTGTAAATGTGTTTGTTCTTCTCATAGACCATTGTTCGAGGGAACCGGCCGCCCAAAGATGCGTCCATCAACGGCCTGCTGGAGGAGTTTGACAACATCTCAGTGACGCGCTCCAACTCCCTGCGGAAGGAGAGCCCACCAGGCCCCCACCAGGCTGGAAGCAGCTCCAAACCCTCCGGCAGCGGTCATCCCAACGCTCCCGAGGAGAATGGATTCAATCATTACTACTCCCGCTACTCCTGTGACCTAGACACCTCCAGCAGGGACTTCTCTCTTGACCCCATCAGGCCAGGCTTCTCCATAGATGGTGACTGGGCAGTAGGGAGGCACTATCGGTTCACCAAGCAGAATGGTCACTCACACCCCATACGCAGCCCCTTCTACCCGGACGCTATGCCCCAAAAATCAGACTATGGCAAGCTTCCCCCGGACTACCACACCTACCTAGAGAGCAAAGGGCGCTCTGCAGATGAAGTGGCCTCCACAGTGGGGAGCGGTGTGGGCTCCAGTGGCTACTATCGGGCGTCTGTGGGTGGTTCATCCAGTCAGGACTACAGGGACACTTCAGTAGGCACGCCATCTCGCGCCTCGCTGCACAGCGAGCAGATCAACTACCCAGACAGCGAGTGGAGCTATGGCGGCCTGCGGGACGAATACGAAAAGCGACCCAAGAGTTCTTATGTTACGCAGACCAGCCCAACGCCGGCGATAAGGCAGCGATCTCGGTCAGGCTCTGGTTTGCAGGAGCCAAATATTCCATATGCGGCCAGCGGGGCTTTCAAGAACCCTCCACAGGCTCATCCGTACAGCTCCTACACCTACCCCCGCCTCTCAGAGAGTCTCGCTAACTCACAGACCATAGCCAAGGTAAATACATCAAACACAAAAAGTGTGCATTTTAGTACTTATTTGTAACACATACAGAATTACCCCTCTTCAGTCGCCACTGTCTCTGCACACGGATCAATTGATGCTCATGCTGACAATCAACCAGAAAGCTCTGGATTACAGAAAGAGTTGCAGAGACTAGACAAAGAGAGGCACACAGGAATGTAGAGAGTAAAGAAAGAGGAGAGGCTGCAACATGGCAGGAATAAAGTGAAAATGAAAATAACAATAATAACTTATAATAATAAGTATCAGTGTGACTAAACCAGGGGAGAACCAGCATAAGCTGTGCTGCATCAGCTGTATGTTTTTCATAATCAAATAACATAAAACTAAAGGTAAAAACCAAACAAAACAAAGAATATGAAAAAAATAAGAACATTATTATACATATATTATACAACAATTTCTGCTCACAGAACTTATTCACAGTAATTCACAAGAGAATGTCGGGCACAATGTTCCTGAGTTGCACAAAATACACTGATATCTGACTGGGGCCACAGTGGAGGGAATAACAATAGTATGTTGAGGTGAGATGAAGAAACTGATGATGTCATCAGGGCTTACAGATAGATCATTTTATGATAAGTTAAATACCATGTTTTTAACCACAATAACAGCATTATTGCAAGAACTCTGTGAAGCATTCTGTTGTTCCATGTTTCCCTGTCAGCTATCAAATAATGCACAAAAATAAAAAAAATATAGACTGTGTGTGTATGATTGGAAATACAACCACACAACCAAATTGTCTGCATAGGAGTGTGTTATGTTTGCAAATGACGCAGACAGGCTCCTTACAGTCTTGTGTGTGTGTGTAGAGAACAAAACCAGACAATGATATGAATCTTAAACAGTTCTACACATCACTGTATCATGGGTGCTCCCATCCAAAGCTGTTACCAATAAAAACAGGTACAATTACACTAATATTTTTCCATTGGAAAAAAAAAAAAGATTGATTTGATTGTTCATAAAATTCTCACTCAGAGATGACTCGATACTGATGTCATGTTTCATAGCGCGCAACTTCCCATTGTGTATGAGAGCACTGCACTGTAAGTACGTTGGCATTTGGAGAGCTTGATGCAGCCTCTGACGTGCTCCAGTGGAGCAGCGGGAGAGACTGAGACACCCAGGAGATTCTTCCACACAGAGCCTCCACGGACAAAAGCAAACAGACCCTCCATGCATTACTTTGTGTGTAATATAACCATATGTTTCCAGGGTAACTCACTCCTGGTGATTCTTTCATACTGACACTGTTATACCGAGCTGCGTTTGCTACAGCTGAGGACGGCAGAATAGGTTACGCAGTGGCAGGGGGGCGAAAGATGCAACAGCAGGGGTAAAAGACAGTGTGGTCATTTCTTTAAATGTTCTTTGTATCATACTCACGAGCTTTCAGTGCCCCATTAGGCCCATTATACAGGTATGTGTACCCCTATCACAGCTTCACACCACCCCTCCTTCACACACAGTGAGTCCAGTAGCTGAGAGGGAAAACTGGGTTTGCTGATGTAGATCCCAGGGTGCCTTGATGAAAAACCATTTAACCTGCGCGCTTCAGTAAATAGCCTCTCAGAGAGAAAAAAAAAAAAACAGCCAGAGAATGCAGGAGTAGCAGGATTGGAAGTGACGCAGGAGAAGGTCGTTTTTCTTCCATATTGTTTATTATTACCGTTTTCTGAGTCGCTGTGCTTGAGGAGGCACATTTGCTCTCCTGAAAATGTACAGTATGTGTAGGAAATGTAAAGACTTAGAGGTTGTACGTTGATCTAAAAACCCGCAAATTCTATCCTGCAAGGATATGAACTCCATCACATCATCAGCTTACTATATATGGTGAACTGTTAAAATTAAATGTGATGTTTCGCGAAGTGTTTTGTCAAATCTTATATCAAATTAAATATAGACCACAGTGAGGAGCTGGCTGAGGAATAGTTCTACCCCAATTTGTCTTGTGATGTTCGGAGGTTTTGCAGCAGTGGTAAGAGGAAAAAAAAAAAACCAAGGAGTCATCTGGCAGCTTAAGAATCACTATTCTTCTCGCCTCACGGACCTTGTAACAAAGCCACCCCTCTCTCTCTCCTCACTCATTCTCTACCTTTTCTTCTCTTCCCCTCATTCAGCCCACTCACACCACTGAAGTAAATCCTTCTTTTTCCCTGCTGTTGTTGGGAGCCGGTGGGGATGTAACAGTAGACAGCACGGAGACTTGGCCACACACAGACGCGCAGACACACACAAAGATACAAACACATACACACACACACACACACACTCCCTCTCTTTCTCTTCCTTCCTCTCCCTTTCTCTCTCTCTCTCTGTGTTTCGTGGCGAGTGCGAGCTCAGTGCCGCAGCTCTCGGTGACAAATTGATGTTGCGGCACTTTCCCTTTCTGCAGCCTTAGCATAAAACTGGCCGAACGATGTTCCACCGCGGAATTCAATTTCACAGTTGAGTTAGGTTGTTGATTACCCTGCCAAACTCAGATTAATGCGCGTTTAACCAACATGGATCAGGAGACCCTTGGCTGACAGCCAGCCAGCAGTGCTGGCCAACGATATGGGGGGGGGGCATGAGAATGGGCCGTCCCAGCAGCATCCCCCCACCCTCCCTTCCTCCACCTGCCTGAGAGTGATTGATTAAAAGAGTTCACACCATGTAATTATACACCATCCCAACACATCAGGGCTCCTCCTCCTGGCCTGTCCATCCCTATGTGTGTGTGTGTGTGTGTGTGTGTGTAAGTGTAAAGAGAAAGAGTGATAAGCACAGAGAGAGAAACAAATAAAAGGAAAGAGGAAGAGAGATTTTATTATGAGAAAAAGAATCACGCTGTTTAAATAGGTTCTTGGTAGGTGTGGCAGAGGTAATTACATTTAATCCCAGCAGGGCCGAGGCAGCCTGGTCCAGCACTGTCTCTATATTTCTGTATATTTCGTCCAGTCCACATTGAACTAGTGATATTTGACCATTCACTTTGGATAAATTCAAACAACTTTTGTTGCTTTGCTAATATCAATGAGACAAAACTGAATTCAGCACTTCAACCAATGTGAGCAAATTTATGTTTTTTTTTACATCACTTTGCTCAGGACATCCATTGTACTATGAATACCAACAGCAATTTACTCCTATTTTCTATTGTTAATCATTTTTGGTCATTTACATGGAGGAACCTTTTATAAAGAGACAATGTGACACAGTTAGTGCATAGATGGTGACTATAATTTTCTGAGTTATGAAAGCACGACTGCTGTGTTTATTCGTGTTTGAGATCCTCCACAGAATTATCCGTATGCGTGTGTGTGTGTGTGTGTGTGTGTGTGTGTGTGTACGTCAGACCTACTATGAGTCAGACCAGTTCAGCTGAGTCATACACCTGAGCTTTTAATACTGCAGGTCTCTTTGAGTTGAGTTCCACACTCTTACTGCGTGTGTTGTGTGTTAGGGGTATACATGTGCCCGTGCTGCTGTAAAGGAGACTCAGGTGCTTCTAGGATCTTAAGGAAGTAGTGTGTCCCAGATCCAGATGCTCCCTGGGCTCCACATTGATGAATGGTGTAGTTGAGGAGCATTGTGGGCCAGTAATGATAAAGTATGGTCCCTGTCCTGTGGACTAAATGCCCTCCAGTTGGTCTGTCGTACTGCTGCTCCTATATGTTGAAGCAGAGCTGTGGACAGCGTGTGTGGTCACGCATTCACACTGACGCATCCTTCAGTAACTGACGATACTAATAACAGTGTCCCTGTGTTCTCTTCCCTAGGGTGACTACGAGCGCCCGTTACGTGATGGCAGCCCCCAGGTTACGGGTGGTGACACCTACCCCCGAGGTCCTCTTAAGCAGCCACAGGGCCACGCCAAGCCACCAGGCTACCCCCCAGCACACCTTCCCTACCCTCCTGTCTTTCACCATTACAAACCTTCTCCCTACCATCATCCCCCGTCTCAGCCCAGCCCACCGTACACCCCTCAGGTACAGTGCAGTCAATATGTTCATTCACAGAATTGATGACAAACAGTTCAGAGATGCTAAAGTCAGGCTTTTTACGACAGTACAGATGAAATTTTAATAAATATAATGTCAAGTGGTTTTCACAGGTCATTGATGATTGTGCTGTGCATTAGGTTAGGAAAAATGCATTTTTTTTGTTGTTTTGGAAGTTACTGTAGTTAAATTAACTATAGCCTCCCCCTGTGTCTCTGTGTGTGTGTGTGTTTTAAACGCAGGGGGCATACTCACAGCCTTCATCACCCTACATCCCTCCTGGGGCTTACCCACCTCCATCCTGGGGGTCCAGCTCCGACACTCAGCCCTCCAGAGTCTCTCATGAGCAGTTCAGAGCTGCTCTTCAGCTGGTGGTCAACCCAGGTGAGACAGAGACAAGAAAAAAGCGTTTCTGGGTTTTTGTGTCCGGTGTGGCATAAAAATTGAGCTGTGTTCGTGTTTCCCCGCAGGCGACCCCCGGGAATACCTGGACAGCTTTATCAAAATTGGCGAGGGCTCCACGGGTATCGTGTGCATCGCCAGCGAGAAACACAGCGGCAAGCAGGTGGCTGTGAAAAAGATGGACCTCAGGAAACAGCAGAGGAGAGAGCTGCTCTTTAATGAGGTGTGAAAGACTGACAGAGAGGCGGCGTAACTGCAGAACACTTATCTCAAACATGCTCACACCTAAAGCAGTACATTCTAACACTGACTAACACCCCATGGTGTTGTTAGTTTACACAACCAGGCATTTACTGTAGATCTCATTTTGTGTGTTTTGCATGTGAGACAAATAAGGAGCTTGACGCCCGCTCCCCACATGTGACAACAGAAACATTTGTCAGCGATTGTTGATCGCTTTAAGCAGCAACAAAGAGATGACACCAGTTTAAATGACATCATTAAACATGGCTCATTTTGTGCCAGATAGATAAAAATAAATCTCACCGTCTCATAGCAAAACAGTGGCTTGCTTATTTACTTAAAAAAAATGAGTTCAGTTGGCTCCTTACGTCCCTGTCACATATCCATGGCAATCAAACCACCGGGACATTTTTACATCTGTGATTTCCTTTTATTAAACATTAAGTAGTGTTCACACAGAAAAAAACAGCTGCAAGAAATGTATTCATAACTGTTTCTATTCACCGTGTGCTAAGTATTGAAAAATGAGCTTGGTGTCATTTGCACTTGTGCTGAAATAAATCATATTAGCAGGTAAACTTCATGATTGCACATTTAGCAGTAAAATGGGAACTGACTAAAGGGCAAACCTTGGATTTCCTTTGTCAAGCTATGCTGTGATTTGGTTTTAGGTCTGTGTGTGTATGTGTGTGTGTGTGTGTGTGTGTGTGTGTGTGTGTGTGGTAAAGAGAAAAAAGAGAACACGCATACATGTATGTCGTACGTTCACACGTGTGTACAGTCAACAGGGATGTGGGTGTTCAGTTGGGAACTAATTTGCTTTCTGTAATCCTATTAATTTCTGAATGTAACCCTTTTATGATTAAGCCTCCAGAACATGTTCAAATTAGACAAAGGAAAGTTAAATTAATAAATCCAGAATAAATGTAGTAAGTGATTTCAGCTGTAAATGATTTCTTTTTAACATACTTAACATGCAGCCATAAATTTGATTTTGTTTATTGAGCGAATACAGGATTGAATTTGGCAATCAATTATAATGTTCAATATAAATGGACAGTATATATGCAGTGTCTTTCAGATGAGAATAGGTTATTTATAGCCGTTGGTTTGCAGCTCTGTATCACGTGAAATTTCAATATAATACTTCATGTCAATAGAAATTGAATAAGAGAATATGTAATCAAAGTCATTTCCTTCTCTTTCTGTGTTTCAGGTGGTGATCATGAGGGACTATCATCACGAGAACGTGGTTGACATGTACAACAGCTACCTGGTGGGAGATGAGCTCTGGGTTGTCATGGAGTTTCTCGAGGGCGGGGCGCTCACTGACATTGTGACTCACACCAGGTAACCTCTCTTGAATATAGATTTGTTAAATACTAAAATGCACCAAGAACAGCCACGTAAAAAAAACAGCAACAAAGCCCTGGAGTGGTTGTGGAAAGAGTCCAAAGAGATAAAAGACAGCAATCCAAATGCATTTTTAATAAGGACTAGACTTACAAGCAGCTGTATCAAAGTTATTTTTAATAAGAATAAGGGTTTTGTTTGCTTGGTCGCTGGAAACAACCTAAAGGACAGTGCTGTCTGCGAGGATTGGCTTGTGCAGATCATCACATCATGTATGAAGAAACTCTGAAACATAACTGGGAGACAAGAGTCCTCTCTGCTTTTGATGCAATTAGTAAGAGTCCTGAATCACTTTATAGAAAATACAGTTATCTCCAACAGGGAAACAACTAACCTGGCTCTGTCCCAAAATCCACCTCTAAAGCTCAAAAAAAACACTGTGTAAAACTGTGATTGTTATGAGGTTGCCTGGCAACCACTCGCATTTTTTGTTCAGATTAGTAAACTACTGAGCGTTAATGCCACCAGGTGGATATTGTTAGTTTTGGACACAGCCAGGAAAGCTGTTTCCAGTCTTTGCGCTAAGCTAAGCTAACCACATAGAAGTTGTAGTCTCAGATCTAACAGACAGACATATGCGTGGTATCAACCTTCTTATTTAATGCTCGTCAAATAAGCAAATCTTTTTTTTTTTTTTTTCAAACCTTTCCTTTAAAACCCATCAACAGCTGTGTTGTGGACAAACTGTATATCAGAGTTAAAAAGAGCTAAAATGAGGAAGGAAACAGGATAAAACATTACTGTTATAATATATTTCTGATGCCAAACGAACAAGGCCACAGCCTTGTGTGTGTCATTTGTGTGTGTGTTTTGACTGACATGGCCTTGAGTGTGTCTTTAAATGCCATGACCGACAAGAAGGCCCGAGTCGTCCATTTTTATTGACCGATTTATACCAGAATTCATGTCCCGGTGATGGTGGCGCAGTCAAATGGGTTCAAATAGTAATCAGCAAGCAAAGATGTGTTGTTAAAAATCATAAGGTCGTTTAATTTGCTCTGCTCATCATAAACGTTCCAGTGATGGATGACTCCACCATGCGACCAGGAGGAACCAGTAGATGGGCTGTAATCCAATCCTGCTTTTGATAGTTTTAGGATTATTCTTCTCCAACTTTGCTTCCTAATGGCTCCTCTGTTGTTGAGTTGTGTTTCTAAGCTGCCGCCTCATTGTTTTAAGCTTACTTTGTGCTTGGTGTTTAATTACAGTCATTTGCGTGGAGTGTCAGCATTAGCACTGTGCGGTGTCGGATGCTAATAACACGCTTTGGTGAGGCTGAGCACCGCTGCTACCGTGAAGTATTTTGAACAGTCTCCCACACAGATGTTTGCCTGTTTTGTGTGTCCAGTGTGTGAGTGCGTCTGTGCGTGAGAGAGAGAGACAAGAGAGTTTCAGTATGCACATGAGTGCTTTGAAAAGTACTAATGGAAATCTCACTAAAGAGGATATTATTGGGCACGTATTTTGTGTCTTTTAACTCTCCATTTTCTCTTGCACCTGAGTTTGCTGAATTTTAAGTGAGTGTTAATGTGTTTTGTTTTTGTTTGTTTTTTTATATTTTAACTGATATTGCAGCAAATATCACCAGGCAGTAAAAAGAGACACAACCCAAAACGAAAGATAATGTTTGTAAAATAAAAATTAGTTTCCAAATGTCATTAAAATCTTGCAATTAACCTAGTTTGGTTCTTAACGGTATGACTTTACCACTTGATTATTATTATTATTATCTGTCTTTATATACCGCATAACCAAGGTGATAATATGTGGGAAACAGCTGTGTGGTTTTCTTCCTGGTAATTTCAGCTATGTACGAGTGAAAGCTGTTTGTGCTATTTCTGTTGAGCCTTTTGTTGAGGAAATAACTGCTCCCTGCATTGCGTTGTGCAAGCCTCATCAGGTCTCTGGGTTGTTGGCAGCAAGAACACACACTGAGATGCACAAACACACACACACACACACACACACACACACACCTAGCACACACACTGGCGAGTCAGCAGTGGTAGAATGGGCGTTCATGTTCCTGAACTATTTCAATCACGTTCAGATTTCAATTATACCTTTAAGTTTGTTAATGAGCTGCACTTCAGCGGGTTTTTATCCAATGTGAGGGCAAAAGTATGTGTATTTGTGTTTGCTGCTGTGTGTGTGTGTGTGTGTGTGTGTGTGTGTGTGTGGATGAATGCTTGCATGTTTGTGTGTGTGCATAGGTACGTGCGTGATTCCCCTCCCCTTGGCAACCTTTACAGGCTCATTAAAATTGTTTTTCACTTTGTGTTTGAAACAATTTTCTATTTCAGTGATCCTGTTCTCTGTTCAGTTGTGTGTATTCGTTTCTGTGCGTGCATGTGTGTGAGGGATGGGGTGGGTGGGTGTGGTAAAGGGGGGGGACAGTAAGAGGTGAATTGTTTTTGTGTACACGTCTCCATCCCATTCACTTTAAGTTAGCCGGTTACTTTCCCATTAGCATAAGGCTCATTTATCTCTTGTGATTGTAAACGCATACATGTGTGACAATAAAATCTGCTACAGTGTGTGTATCTATGTGTGTGTGTGTGTGTGTGTGTGTGTGTGGCCTGGGGGCTGTTGTTCATAATGCATGTTTGTAGGTGACTCCAGATGTGGGATCTTTAAGACTGAATGATGAGTTGAAGAGAGAGGTGTGTGTATTTGCGAGTGTGTGATACATTATATGCATGAACATGTACTACATACTGCACATGCATGTTTCCTCGGTCCAAGCATGTCGCTATTTCTGCACATATACTATATGTGCACACACACACACGGCATGGCCAGCTGGGTCTAGATGTTAATGTTCAGTGGAGCCGTGAGTTTCAGCGTGAGCTCAGTCAGACGCACTGCATCACCCCATCTCTCCATATGGGACCCTCCCGCCTGCTCTGCACATCAGAGCTACAGCCGCTGCGGGCTACAGGGGGATATTTTTGCTCCATCTTAGTTGTGTTCAACTCTAATCTCTATAAAATGACAGGAGTCTGAAGCCGCACTCATCTGTGCTGTAGCCTAAAGAGCAGTAATACAGTTGATTCAAGACGTTTACATTGTTTCCCACAATGCACCGTGGAGAAAGAAGCTATCGAAAGAAATGCAGAACACACAAATTAATTAATTTAAACGAAACACTGAATGAAGCTGAAAATTTAAAGATTCATACAGTGCATTGATCAGCACTGTAAGAAGCTATTAAAGTAAATGTAATTTGATAAATACAAGTTAAAACAAGAAGTTAGTTGTTTAGAATAGTTCATGTCTTTAATTAGGACACGGGCTGCAATTTCAGTTTGTTCTATAGTCTTTCATGCTTTTCAGGTTTCATTGTCATCGCTGAAACATATTTGTGTGTGTGTGTTTCCTCACAGGATGAATGAGGAGCAGATTGCTACAGTGTGTCTGTCGGTGCTGAGGGCTCTGTCCTACCTGCACACACAGGGTGTCATCCATCGTGACATAAAAAGCGACTCAATTCTCCTGACCAATGACGGCAGGGTAAGTACACACGAAGAGGGTGTGTCGGTGTGTGTGTTTGGCTGTATTATTCATTCTTTCTTCTCCTGTATGATTTGATAAACCTGAGGATCTCTGTTTGAATCGGGATCTTGTGAATACCCCAGGTATTAATAACAAATGCTACTACCGTTGTTTCTCTCGCTGGTGATTTCAGTAAAACACACAAACTCTCACACACTCACTGAGCTTCTTCCACGGGTGCCACTTGTCAACAGCTAGTGCCAGAAACTCATCATCATCAATTACCACTCGTGCCCCAGTAATTAAATCCAGCCTAATGCCTCCTAACGAGCTGATAAGACGTGATTAATTGAAGGATAATTAACCACTAATACAGGAGATTAGTGTCTTCTATGAAAGCTCTTTGTCACAATGGGTCAGTGCACTTCTTGACATCAAACACCGAGGTTCTGAACCTGAGTGGCACCTGAAGGCAGCGTGGTGTTTGTGTGTGTTTGCAGATCAAGCTATCAGACTTCGGTTTTTGTGCACAAGTTTCCAAAGAGGTGCCCAAGAGGAAGTCCCTCGTGGGCACGCCCTACTGGATGGCACCAGAGGTCATCTCTAGACTACCTTATGGGACTGAGGTGAGGACAACAAATATAGGTTTTGCTCAAAGATCCAGAGACTTCCCAGTGTGTTTTACTGTGCTGACTTCAGCCGCATTAGACATTAATGAATGCTTTTGTGCATGTTCAGGTCGATATCTGGTCTTTAGGCATCATGGTGATTGAGATGGTGGACGGAGAGCCCCCGTACTTCAATGAACCCCCTCTGCAGGCCATGAGGAGGATACGAGACAACCTGCCCCCGAGGCTAAAAGAGTCGCACAAGGTGAGAAAAGACTACAATGCTGGATTTTTGGACAGGAAGGATGGAGGAAGGAAACCTAAATACAGTACTTACTTTACCCAACACGACTCAAATCTCATCGTCACTTACTGTAGGGCTACTTGGGACTCATAGTTTTCTTCTGAATTGAGGCTTTACAGGAAATTTCACCCTGTGATTCTGTCAGTGAAATCGCCCACTCTTGCATGAGGTCCTCAGAGACCCTAGGACTCGTCTCCTTTACTCCCTTTATCTCACCTCCTTCCTTCCTCACCTCCTGTCACCTCCCTTCCTCTCTTCATTTGGAGCATCACTCCCACCCTTCCTTCCCTGCTGCTCTCCCTCCCTGTCACAGGCTTATGTAGCCAGAACTTAAATACAACGTCATGAAAGATTAGGATTAGATTGTAAAACAGACAAAGCTGCTAAAAAGAAAAACAAAAGTTCTTTCAGGTTGTTTCAGTTCTTCCTGAGGGACACATGAATGTGTTTATCAAATTTCATGGCAGTCCATTCAAGAGTAAGTAAACTCATTAGGATTCATTATCTCGGCACCACAAAAGTTGGTCCAACACAATTCTTAGGGACGGGCTGTGTGCGAGAGTGGGTGCTCAAAATATACACTGCAGGATTTCACAGGAGAAATTAGTTCTTTTATATGTGAGTCATTGGTCGCACGGTCTCAAAATACTCACTGCTTTATTAAGAATCAACACCACAAATCAGCACATGTCTGGGAATTAGACTGAACCTGAGTTTGTTTCCTTTCCCATGGATCAACAAACAAGGTACTGTATGGTGGCTCATAATGACCAAATAGGACAATCACTTAGTCAGAAGATCTATAAAAATCAAATCAAAGTGTTGAAATGCGAAGGAGAATGCAATACACTCTGCATTATAAATGTACATTAGATGACTGCAGTCTTTCATCTTAAGGTGTCCTCGGTGCTGCGGTCCTTCCTGGACCTGATGCTGGTGAGGGAGCCCTCGCAGAGAGCCACGGCCCAGGAACTCCTCCAGCACCCCTTCCTCAAGCTGTCTGGACCCCCCTCCTGCATCGTCCCCCTCATGAGACATTATCGCCACCGCTGACCTGCTGGCTTTAAACCTGCCCTCCTCCAAAATTAAAACACACATAAACACACACACACACACACACACACACACACAAATACACACACACTACCAGGGTGGCACTGCCCTCACCCAGCCAAAAACACCCCACCGCTTGGTGGCGCGCCACTAACACTCACACCTGTAACCGTGAAGTAGATTAGCTAATGAATATCTAAGAAATACATTTAAAAAACACACGACAGAGAAAAGAAGAAAACAACTGTTGAGCATTTTAAACAACGAACTGGAGTAGAAGAGTGTACTGTACCAGAGGAACTCGCTAGACGTCCAGTAGAAACACGTGGGCTGGCTCGGCCCTGCTGCAGTCTTCTCTCTTCCTAGAGCTCCATATAGAGTTGTAGTAGCCATCAGCAAGAGCTTCTGAGGGGCACTGACGATGTAGAGAGAACCTGGGGCCTGGTGCTCTGCTCCAGACCAGAGCAGCAGAGGGCAGAACAATCAGCTGCGTGCAGAGAGGGGTCTGTGACCGGTAATGACTGTTGTACGGCCGCTGTGTCGGTCGGTCCACCTGGAGGACGGGCTGCTGCTCGGCTGGTCAAACAGAGACAAGCTCTCTTGTATCTCTCTTCTCACACACTAACAGTGAAAATGTATTTTAGAGAAACTTGTAAGTTTTTCTGTACAGTTTTGATAATTTGCAGTATTTTATCGTGTCGTAACCATTGTGATATGAACAGTATTAAATAGAGTTTCTGCAGAGATCTTTCCTACTGTTTATAATCCAGTTTTTGCTTAAAGATATAAGAGATATCCCAAATAAGCCCACCTAAACCTAACTGTTACTAAAAATACTGAATATATTTATTATCTTACATTTGTAGACAGAACTTCCATTAAATGTTGGAAAAAGGGTAATGTCAGAATTTTGTATGACGTTTTAAAGTATTTATTTATTTATTGGAATTGAAGGTTTATTTTTTTGGTAGTGTGGCCTTTTTTCTGTTTATTTGGGTTTTTTGTTTTGTTTTTGTTGGGTTTTAATTTACATTTCTAAAATGCGCAGCGGCAGACAGTGACATCAATTGTTACATCATCCAAGCAATACCCCAAACCTCTTTATGAAACCACAAAGACCTGTACTTATGATACTGTAATTACACCATGCATTTAAATGTAGCACAGATTGAGTGGATTTGACAAAAAAAAAAGATTTCTACCACGCAGACCTGTTTTCTTTTATATTAGGAGGCTCATCCTGTTTCTCTAAATGCTAAGAGGCGCCCATCCAAGACGCCCGCCTGCCGCGCAGATTTTAGGATGCTGATAAAAGGTCCCGTTTTCTACTCACATCCTCACTGTCATCATCTCACTCCTTATCCCACCTCAGTCAGACACACACCCGCTATCACTAGAACCGTGCTGCCATTCCCATCTCTGGTCGGACCGGGAGAACAGTGTAATCCCCCTTCCTGCATCGTTTTTACCCATCATTCACTGTGATATGTAAATATGACTGTGCGTATGTGAGCGTGTGCGTGCGCGCGCATGTGTCTGTGTACGTCAAAGAGCAAAAGAGGTAGAGCGTGTTTATCTCTGTACAACATCTGAAAGTGTGCGTGTTTGCGTGTGCGCGTGTGTGCTGCTGGCTAATCCTTGACAATGTGTCAAGACCTGAATGAGTAACACTTATCTGTGGTGTTGGCTTGTACAGTGATATTGCATGTTTGTTATCAGTGGAGCTGGTTTCAATTAAAAAAACGCCCATAAAAACATTGAGATGTGTTGCATGGATTTTTCCTTCATCGCCCTCTACAGTCTCTCCTCTTCTTCCTCTTCTTTTTCTCTCTGTGTCTCATATCAAGTAGAGATTTTTTTATTTAAACAGCACACTGTCAGATTATTCGAGGGAGTTCCTTTCAGTCATCAGCAGTTTATTTTCTCTTCGTTTTTGGGGTCTTCCATACTCTCTAAATTCAACAGTTCTCATTTCCAACTATTTCACCCTAACTTCACCTCCGGATAGAGAAGCAGAGAGACATGTCCAAGGATCAGAGTTGCCATAATGTATGAGGTTATTTCTCCTTCTCTCCCCTAAGCCATTTCCCTCTGAAACACCATAATGGGATATTGATTTAGCTAGGACAGAGAATGGAGCTCCTCTCACGGAGAAAGATACCTCTGCCGACGGCCCAGTAAATAAAAGCACAAGTACTGGGGCCAGAGGGACTGCAGGGCATCAATGAAGATCACACTCAAGACTGTGGAGTCACTGACTTCCCATTTAGGTGAATAATGTAACGCATCCATGTGTTCTCAAAAGACCTCACTCAACTGCACGCTCACATTAAAGGTACAGGTCACTCAACATTGTGAATTTGTACCTATATAGACGTGTATTAATTGATGCTATGTTTTTGTTTTTTACTCTGTCTTTATGTTTTTCGACAGACCTTCAGACACCTCAGTGAAGGAGGGGCATGGTGGTTATTTATATCATGAATTTATAGCTCGTTCAGAGTCATTCAGTAGCTACCACTGTGGATGATGAGATCACGACCTTTTAATTTAAACAAATTGAGACGTGACTGCAAAATGAAGAGGTTTAATATTTCTTCCTCTAAGTTATATTTTTAGCAGCGTGGATAGTTTTTAAGGCAGGATTTTGTCCATTCTCTAGGGATATTAAATTCAAAGAAAATAAAACTACCACAGTCAAATGAATAAATGTCATATAAAAAAAAAACACTTCTTTTGATGTGTAGTCAAACATTTCTTGGGTGAGGTGTAGCAATGGGGAGTTTCATGTGTGGTGGTATTTCTAAAATCCTGGCTGCAGCTGGTTTTCGCCGCTTCAGTGTGTTCATATTTATATATTTGGACTTATTATTAACCTAATTGGCTACTAAGAGCTATACTGTCGGGTTCCTACAAATAGATGAACGTTACATTCCTTATTATGTTAAAGGAGTTCACATAATTCTAAGTAAGCCTGTCACTGCCGTATTATTCTTCATTTTAAAAAAGCCACGTAGGAGTCCTTATACATGGTACAAGAAGACATCAGAATCCCATTCATACACATGAAGTATTGAAAATATAAAACAAAAAGTAACATGCTAGAAAGGAAACAAATTAAAAGTGGTACTACAAATTAATATAAAAACTTTACTTTCATCATTTTGATAGCTCTACCATTGTTGTTCCATTAACCTCATAAATACAGAGAATCAAGATGCATTGGAAAAAAAGGAAAAGGAAAAATACATTAACATCTTTATCCTTATATTTACAGCAAACATCTTTATATTTACAGCAAACAAATACAATTTCCTTAGTAAATAGTAAAAAGCAAAATCCGAGAGAATGTTGATAACTACAAAATATACATATATAATCTTTCCACAGCTTATATGTAAGCAAGAACATATATGTTTCACTCTTTAACATAGAAAGATGTTTAACTGGATAAAATCTATGGATCCATTTACAATAAGCTTCTTTTACCTCATTTGTAAGAAGGTGCATTTGCAGTAATGAGATATGATTCAGTGAATGAGAACCCTGATTTTTAAAGAGACAAGTCTCCCTTTTGGGTCTTCTTAGTAACTGGATTACAGTTTAAAGTGCCACTGGTGTCCTGTCTATAACACAATATCTGTAACACAATATCCCTGCTCACAAGGTTACAAACAGAGAACAGTGTACATTTTGCCCTACTGAAACTGAGGAGCCATCTTTAAGAAACAGCACAGTATCGTCTGTATGCTGACTGATAAGTATTTCCCTGTTGGCTGTAGCAATGCCTTTAAAGGGCTAGCTTTTATCTTTAAATTGTGTAGTTATATTACCCTATGTCTGCCTTCTTACATCATTACATCACTTTGCAATTCCCATTGACAAAAATATAAGATTTCTTTGGGTTTTTTCTGTCTCTTAATATCTCTAGATAACTTAACATCTTTTACTTCTGTTTGGCACCTAGTTTGGCTTAAACTTGTCTTCATTAGTGGAATCATTAAAGTTCAAAGAAGTCCTTCAAGGTGACTGTCTTCATGCGTTTTACTATAAATTTGGCATTACTTTAACGTGACTTGTCATCACAGTGGATGCTAATGTGAAACATGTAGCTTTTTAACTCCAACAATACTTATGTCGCCAGCCATAGCATTACTTTTTATACCAGACCTGGTATGTTAGAGAACTAGCTAACGGCTATAGTTTGTCACACTGCAGTTCACGACACAGCAGACTGAAAGCAAAGTATGATATTATCTCTTCTTTTCTTCTTGTTCATGCAGCACTTTAGCAGATCACAGAAATGAGGTTCCATCTGGGCCAAAATTAAGTCATATTCCCACTGTCTATGTCAAGTGACCATGTCACACTTTGAGCTATATTTCTGTCATCTTCTTGTTATCCCTATCTGAGGACAGAACAGCAACACAAATACAAGTAGAAGAGGAAATACCCAAAGTAGCAACTGAGGAAGTTGCTGAAGAAGACAAGGAAGTAGTGGGTTAGGTATTAATAAAGAACAAAGAGTAAACAAACGATTACAATTTAGCAGACACTAAATCATGGAAAATAGGATCCAGCTTAAAAAATACTTAAGTAGCCCTCCAACCAATAAGGTCACATCAAAATCATGGCTGTACACCTGCCATCAATGAAAGTGACTCTCATTTAAAATAAATTAACATTGTATGCTATTTACCTACATACATTGTTCTGAATGTGGCTGGCTAACTTTCAACACAGCTAGAGCCCCTATTATTAAAGGGTGTGCAAAAAAAAAAAAAAATCACTGACTGTGTGAATGCGTAAATTAATAGTCTTATAATATCACTGCCCCATCATTAAGGCACAAGCAAGTTTGACTATAATTACAATTGTTTATTCCATTGAATTAATGTGTTGCTATTTTACGCTGTGAGCGACAATTTAGCCTTAGTCTTGCAGCCGCGAGTAAGAAAGGAGCAAAAAATGAAAACATCATTTAAAGTAGCAAGAAGGCTATATAGGATTTAGTGCTTCAGTCAGTCTCTACTGTAGAATAATGATGATATATAAAAGTACTATGAAACAACTTTGACATTGCTTGCCCACAGCAAAAAATAATGCCTGCAGAAAGCAACAAAAGGAAACGCACACAGCCTGCAGGACTGTAAGAGCATGACTCCGACATGTTGCTCTGCCAAAAAACAGCTCGAGATGCTAACATTAAGTTTCATTTCACAGATCCTCATGTAACTCAACCTGTCCACAGACGGTGGAGAAAAGTGGACGAAGCCTCCACCTCAGGAGACAGGAAGCGTACAACACTTCATACCATTGTCTCATGGATGTATGTAAATGCCGCTCTGCCAACTTCTCAGTCATGTGTAACAGTGAAGGAACTGATGCTTGAGAAATCTGCCTATGAGACTGATGTCAACGTTTAAAATTCAAGAGAAATGTTTTGAAATTAAGAAAAAGTAAAATATATATATCAGGCTAGTATTTTGCACACAGAAAACTTACTAGACTGGCAGTGGTGTTATTGTTAAAAATAGTGAGGTTGAGTATAAGCCGTTTCACCTCTCAGCTATATCTTAGTGCAAAGCTTTGGTTCCTTTGAGGAATGCTTGAGTGGGTTGTTGAAAGTTCACATTGTATACCTTTATACAGCGCTTTAGATTTCAAAATTTCTACTAGTCTACATTCCTTCTAGTTTGTTTGTTTCTTTATGATAAAAATGTGTGGGAGTCAGTGGTGAAAACTAGCCAGGAAGCCTAGATTTACTTGAGAACTATACTTAAGTATAGTTGCGAGGTACTTATTTAACTTATTTACTTATTTTATTATGTATTTTAAATCTATGCTACTTTATACATCCATGCATTTTTTGTTTCTACAGAGTGAGCTATCCATCAGCATACAACATTGTTAAAACGAGCTCCATTAAAATAACAAGGGGATGCAGTGTCTTTTTATTGCAGAAGTTACCTCTATTATAACTCTATAGCAAAAGAGATCATTCGTCTAAAGTAAAATGTTAGATAAATAGTTAAAGAAACATTACAATGGATATAAATCGCATCCAACACGCTTTTTGACCAAAACTAGAAAAGTGGTATTTTCTTTAACTTGACTGGTGCTGCATTAGCCTTGAAGAACATCAAACATGAAAAAAACCCAAAACATTTCACATTGACAGTGTCAAACCATCCTGTTCTCTCTTGTGCTTTGGTTGGTGCAGGTGATGGAGCTAATCTGTGCTTGGTTTGATTTTAACATTCAAATGGGAGATGAGAAAAAGTCAAAAAGGGCATTGAAGGCTATTTTTTTCAAAATCATTTCGAACAAAGAAGAGTCCAGTCTGAGTGAAAAACTGACTGAGGGCTTTGACTTTGATGTCCTGTGACTGAGGATGATGTATGTTCATCCTCACTGTTGAAACAAATAGGTGTAGCTGACACAAATGCTCTATTTATTTTCAATTAGATTGCGTTATAGTGCGTTTCCTGCGAAGGCCCAGATTGAAAGGACAAAATCAATACCTCATCCCTGCAGCGTCTCCTCTGACAGGAGCATCCATCACCTTTTTACAGCTGCTGTTTTCTGTTTAATTTAATGTAACAATGTTTAGGACAGAAATGGTGTTTTTTATCAGGTCTGAGCGATTAAAGAGAATGTACAGTAGTAACGTCAGTGGAAATAACTGGACAGCTGTGAAGAGATGATTCCAGCAATTTATTTCAATGAACAGAAGAATACTGCACAAAATTGCATCAGCAGAGGTTTATGCATAGACTTTGATTCTGAAAATATTATACACATAGATTTTTTTTCATTTAATAACCTCTCTGCATGTTCATAAACACTTTTATATGGCACTCTGATCAATTCTTCACTATGTAGTGCAGAATTTTTGTCAGACGTTTATGCATTTCTTTCTTCCTTTTTTTGATATGTTCCATATGTAGGTGTGGAGAAAAGAGTTTTGACCAAGTCAAAGCAAAAACATCGCAACTCTGAATGCCACTGCACTGCACACACCACAAGACTTGTCCACTGTGACACACTATGGCTGCATTCATAAAATAAATGCAAAGAGTTTCTTGAACCAAAATATATATCAAGATTAGCAAATACAGAACCAACAATGGGTATTGAAAGAGTTTAGCAGCAGTTTCTGAGAGAGAGTGAGGAGAAGACAATGAACTGATGACAGCAGAAGCGCCGGCAATTTCTGAAATGTCTTACAAAGAGAAGTTGGATAAAAATGGCTGAAAAGATAAATCAGATTGCAGGAGAAAAAAAGGTACACTGTTACCCCAAGTTGGTGATTTTCAGATGAGAACAACCAGCAATCTGACCAAAAATCAATTGTGTTTTCATTTCCCCTTTAAAATTCTTACTATTGTAATGCAAACTATGAATTTATGGCATTAAGATTCAACTCAGCAGCCAGGTGAATTAGATTTTGGTGGGTTTACCCTCCAACTATATCCATGCTAGGCCCCAAGCTGTCCCATTTAACTTCCAGTGGTTCCAGTGGTTCCACAGTACAGGCTACACACGTTTCTCTGTCAGGGATTCAGTCCATCGCTTGGCACGTTTCCTCTGTGGTGTTAGGCCTGGGACATCGACGACACAAGTCTTTTATCAGGTTAGCTTTGGAGAGAGCTGAGGGGAGCCGCGGCTGCCGCGGTGCTGCTGACTACATGTTCTTGTACATGGAGCGGTCTCTGGGGAGCTGGGGCTGGCTAGCCGTCAGCTTCAGGTGGAAGTGGTAGATGGTGAGCGTGATGACGATTATGAGGGCCAGGATGAAGCCCAGAATGAGGGGGAGGGTCTCCTCCAGGCGCTCCCGCTGGTCGGTGATGCACTTGTAGGCTGCAAGACGTGGAATAATGAACACAGTCAGCACAGTGAGGTGACTGAAGATGACTGATGAGGGTCCCAACAGACAGATGTAGAGTTAGTCAGAACTCATGTGTATTGTCTTTTCTGGCTGGGTGATAATTCAAGGGTGCTTTCTATTAGCTTTGAATGGAATCATTCTGATGATGTTTCCACACGTTACCATTTTACAAATTCCGCTTCAAATACAGCTGCGACTAACAATTATAAATAAATTAAATAAATTAGTTGTTTACTCTGTCTGTTGAAAAAAGAAAACAGATAATCTAATGATTTACAATAAAGCCCGAAGTGAATTTTCAGAATTATTGTTTTGTTGGACCAGTGGCCTGAATAACATATATACAGGGTTTACTGGTGTGAGTGTTTATTTAAAAAAAACAGCTGATATTCATATTTTTGACGTTGGGACCAGTGAATTTTTATGTATTTTGCTTAAAAAATGCCTGCTGTGAATAATCGACTATTGAAATAGTTTGAGATTGATTTCAGAATCAGTGTGTGTTTGCACAGATGCAACTGTTCCTCTGGCTTTTATTCTTTAAATGCATGTTAGCATGCACACGTCTTTTTTCATACATGTGTGTCTTTAATGCGGGGGAGGAGGACACCTGCAGTACAGTAAACCACAACTGGCTGCGCAGTGTGTGTGTATGTGGTTTTAAAGTTGAAGCTGTTTCTCCCTGTGGACAGCAGTAATGTACACCAGGAGGGAGGCAGTGAAGCATAGCACAGCCTAGTTTACAGCAGCTCAGAGCAAATGATTCTTCCAAGGTGATGGGCTTCAGAGGACGGCCAGGTACATTGAGTATGTCTATAAAAGCTGCATTGAGGGCAAGGATATAACTGCACTCATAAAGTCCTAATGACTCCCACCCCCTTCTGTCTGTCTCATGCGACTCTTTCGTCTCTCTGCCATCCCCAACCCCTCTTTTTCTCTTGTTACCCTGTCTCCCTCTCTGCAGTCCCATGCTCTACTCATACTGCAGCAATAGCCCCCTAGAGAAGGGTGTGTGTATGTGTGAGTCAGAGAGAGAGGTAGATCCAAAGTAATAACACCCTCATCCCCTGGAGTTCTCATCGTGATCATCATCTCCGATCTTTCATAATGTGTGACCAGAAAGCTCTGCTGTAGGTACTGTATGTCGTTCTTACGTTCGCTGAACATGAAGTCAGAGGCGATGTCGAAGGGCTGGATCTGGATGTCGTACATGGACACGGTGATTCCCTTCTGGTGGTCACTTGAGATGAGGGTGAGAGTCTGCTGAGCTTGGCACACAAAGGAGCGCCCAGCGGGTGTCACCAGGGCCGACAGGCGGTGGGTGCTGGCTGTGTGCTTCCCAGCTGGAGAGAAAGGATGAGTCACCAATGGATATTAAACAGGCACGAAGGCATTACAGCGTAACTAGGTTTATGGCTTTAGCTTGTGTGTGTGTGTGTGTGTGTGTGTGTTTGATACTAGGCCTATTATAAAACAAGATTCATACATGCAAATTCATGAATTGATGATGATTTTCAGTGTGTAATTTGAGGAATAAAAGCAAAAAATTATAAAATACCAGGAAACAAATTTTCTAAACTAAATTTAAAAATTTTAAATATTTCAAGTTCACTGTTAAACATTAAAACATGAATTTCAACTTATGAAAAAGGGTTTTTTATTATTAAGCAGGATTGGAAGAGGTCAAGCACTGTTGTTTCACACTGTAGTACCTGTTGGGCATGTAAATACAGGCTCATTTTTCAGGCCTAATGTATCTTACTAATATCTGTAACAGCCTAATTCCAGTAAACACTCAGGAGTGGGCGAAAATCATAAATCCATGAATCGAGCCTCTAATTGCAGCTAAATGCAAATGTGAGCGGAACGGGGGCAACTTGCGATCAAAGCGGGCGGGATGGAAATGTGCTGAGTAGCTACTGTACGCGGGCTCGGCGGGAGACTCACGGTTGTATGCGTTGATGAAATGCGATGTCTCCGAGGTGTCATAGACGAACTGCACCTTGCTGATCTTCCACACCTCGGTGCCCTTGTCACGGAACTCCTGCAAAGCGCAGGGAGATACACTGTCACACACACACGCACGGGTGTTAAACGGGGCTTTTCCAGCGCGCGGGGAGGGCACGTGGCCTCCGTTCAGCGGAAAATGTCCCTTTTTAACCACTGGTGAAGTCTTAACAACATATATTACAGTGATGCCGTGAGTGGTGTTTTTAATCAAAGTAAAAATTGCTAAAATTGGACATGAATTTGAATCGTTGAAAGGCGCATATTGAGTCGATGAGGTGTTGGTGTCTTCATATTCCCATGAGATTATCCAGATATTTTAAGTGTATGCGGTGATACAGTAAAGACATTATTGCCGTTTTCCCACCTTAGAGAAGTAGATGCGGAGGGTGTAGGCGTTGTTCTTCCAGCTTATGTGGATCTCTGACTCCGTGCTCCCACATTTCCCCTCGATTTCTGCGCCACGGGGCAGAGTGAACGAAGCCTGCTCGGTGATCAGCTGCAAAATACGATGAGAGACGCGGAAAGAAAAGTTAACAGATGGGGGGTCAGGTTACAGACTGGAGTCTCACTCCTCTTTCCGCACATGTCCAGAAATCTGCCAGGGTTATTTGAGTGAATTGTTTTTAAAAGTAGAAACAAAGCAAAGTAAATTTGATTAATGATGGAAAGTTTCACATCGACAAACATTTTCCTTGACTGCTTTTACTCGATGAGTCCTATGCGACGTCAGCATTTTGCGCACGACTACTCTCTATAAAAGCAGCCTCCGAATATAATTTTAATGTTCTCAAAATACACTTTCATTTTTAATAAGAGTCAAAGCGGCCCATTTATGATCAATGGCAAAATGTGTGCATGTAAAATATTTTCCAGTGTTGCAGCCACCTTAACGTTTTCAACACACAGCTGCATTTTACGCGGCTTTAATGCCTCCAGCATTTATTGGTTGCATTTTTGAAGTATCCGCATGTATTGAAATGCACGGGGGAATCCTTACGTCTATCCCGTTGAGAGCGAGCACGTCATATGGCACGAGGAATTTCACGGCGAACTCCACCATCAGGCATGTTGTGCCGTTCTCCCGGACCGCGAAGATGGCTTTGTCTGGGTTGTTGGACAGACCGGACAGGTTCTCGCCTTCCTGCTCCGCCGACACCCCGGACAGTGCCAGCACACCTGACCACAGAATACAGTATTGGCGGAGGCATTTGTCAGTTGGAAAACAGATGGGGATGGGGTGGGGGGGGGCACACACACTCACTCACTCACGCACACATACACAAAAGATGCGGAATCAGCAGAAATTAATTGGCTGCTCGGAGTTTGGCCCAACACATCCTTCAGATCACTGGCACCTCACCTCTGTTTCCTCACGGCAAAGTCAAAATCAGGTAGAAACACTGGAGACTGAAATCTGCAGTATCAGGGGAGCAACAGCACGCTACTGGCTGCGGTCTAAACAACGTCAGAAAGTGACGAGCTGCAACTCCGACCGTGTTTGCACGACTTTTCTATTCGTGTAAAAGGGGGAAATAACAGGTGATGTGTGAGAGAACACATAGACTCTGCCGTGCTGAACACGCACAGGGGGTGCACGCGCACACACGCAAACACACACACACACACACTCACTGCAGTGTGGAGTCACGACAACAGCACACGCACATGCAGGCATACGCGCGCGCGTACACACACACACACACACACACACACACACACACACACACACACACGCTCTTACCAAACACAGCGAGCAGTAGAAGTCGGGAGCTCTCCGTGGTGCTGAAACCGAGTCGTCCCATCGCTATCAGCTTCCCCAGCGCTGTGAAAAGGGGGCTAACTGACCGGGCAGCCTGTGCTGAACCCACGGAAAGAAAGGAGAGAAGGAGAGCTAGAGAGAGAGGGGAGGTGGGAGAGAAAGAGGGGAGGAAAGAGAGAGGGGGGGAGAGAGAGAGAGAGAGAGAGAGAGGAGGGATGCCTCTACTCAGCGCCCAGAAGTCACGCTCAGATCATCGTGAATGCAGCAAAAAATGTCTCCAGTTGGACGTGAGATCCGGTTTGCGGTGCAGAAGCAGCCGGTTCCGAGGAGTTCTGGCTGCCCAAACCGACCTCCGTCACAGGGTTTAACTCAGTCACAGCTGCAGGACTGAGCCCCTTCTGCGCATTATTACCGTCAGGATCACGATCCTATTGAAAAGTTTAAACTCCGTCCACGGAATTAGTGTTTTTGTAGGAAATGACTCGGCGTGCAGCTTCTGTTATTCCCGCAGTGCTGTAGTCTCCATCTCTGTGGCAGCAGCTGCAGGTTGGACTGAAATGATGTATGTCTGGAGGGAAACGCCGACAACACCACCCCTCCCTCCCTCCCTCTCTAAAACTCCACTTCTGCAAGGTTGCAGCTGAGAGTTTGTGAGAGCGAGTGCTGCAAAAATCACCTCCGCTACCGTGGAGACTCAAAATCCTGTTTTTATTGTGTGTTACTCGAGTGATGGAGATTTTCCAGCATTAGATGCCTTTCATATTTTAAAAATGTCTCTCTCTCTCTCTCTCTCTCTCTTTCTCTCACTCTGTCTCTCTCTCTCACACACACACACCCAACACAGGACACCATGTTCATTTCAGATATTAAGATTCAGATTTTATTCACCGTTAGCAACCAGGAAACTCGGTAACTGAATATGGCAGCTGAAGGATACAGAGACGCATGAGAAATCGCACCACAACACACGTAAATGCTGAGTACTGAATAAAATCATAGGATTTACTGCACACCGCCCCTCCACCTTCGTTGCAACCCCCACCCACTCTAAAAGGAGTGGCAAAAGCTGCTGAACTCTTGTGCGCAACCATATATACACTGAAACTAGAAGTTGGACATTGCGCTTCAGCCTGTAGCCGCTGGATCCAACGGGAAGGTGCTGGCATTTTACGCACGAAGTTTACGCAAAGTACTTTGAACTGCTGTCGATTTTTTGGTTATTCCGACGTAGTTAAAGGCGTCAAGATTGGTTTTTACTGCCCTAATAACGTCTGGATAATCCTTTGGGATGGCGGATGTGTTGTAGAACATTAGGCAGCGACGCTTTTGGATGCGCTGATCACTGACCGTTAAGTTTCAAAGGTTAGCGACGATCACAAGACACAAACTCGGGGGTAAGTTTCAAGAAGTGGCGTAACTGAGTTTGACAGATGATATCTTACGCAACTAGGTCTAAAAGTAACGAGAAGACATTGAGATCAATGACGGAAAAGCACAAACACAGTTTACGCGTGACGCACGGTGGTTTCTAAGAGTTTGGCATTCTGAAGTGAAAGTCAAACTCGCATTTGACGGAGCTGATGCTGTCGATGCTGGGTTTGCTGCCCACCTGGACATGTTTTATGCTCTGAGGAAAAGTTTCTGATCGCGGCATCCGCCCTGAGGTCAACACCGGGTCCTCCTCCAACTCTTTCACGTCTTTCTTAAACTCTGGGGAGGTAAATCGGCGCAAGAGTTTGTTGCTCAACACCGAAAAAGTCGTGGTTGGAGTAGCCGCTGCTGGTGCCGATTCAGCCTTGCAGGGAGATGCTTCGCGCCTCCTCACGGTTCTGGATTTACGCAAAGGCACCAGAGTGCGCTCCGGAGGCGTGGGGCTGAGGACACTGGTTGGTAGACTGCATCTTTTCTGGTAGTAGCTGTCGTGAAATCTGCGCACACCAAAGTCTGACATTTTGGATTTTTCTATTCCTGGTTCATTCTCACTTTTGTTGGCATTAATTGGAGTCAGTAGGATGCCCAGTGCAGAGGGCGCGCTGGGTTTGAGGGTGCTTCTGTTGGGCCGAGGTGAAAAGAACATGGATTTTTGAGCCTCACAGCTCTGTATAAGAGGAGGCAGACGATCGTCAGACGTGCCCAGCCTTTCCTCGGTTTTTGGAAGCTTTGAGTTGGTTAAAAGTGATTGGTTTGATTGGTTAAAAGTCCGAGGAGGGGGTTTAGGGGTTAGGGCTCCAGAGAAGAGCGGCTCCTGCGAAGGCGAGGAGGAGACATCATTCTCTCTTTCAAACTCCTCTATAGAGCCCATCGATGGTAACCGACTTTGCTTTATCCGAGGCCTCGGTTGCCAAGTGCAATTTTGACACAGTTGGCAATCTGGAAGATTACAAGTGTGAAGGACCTCGAGTTTGTTCACCAAATGTCCAATCTTCCTCTCAGAGTCATTTACATCAGCACAACCGAAACTAAGTCGCGGCTGCGCATTTCCCTGAGCGCCTCCTTCAGCCTCACGGCCCCTCTTGGAGTTGTTAGTGAGCGCAAAGATGCACTCTGTGTGGCCGAGAAACTTCGCCACTTCAACAGCAGAGTTGCCAGCTTTGTTTTGCCTGTCTATCTGCAGACCAAGCCGCTTGAAAGCTCTCACCAAGAACTCAACCACGTGAGAGTGACCTGCTACCGCCGCGTACATCAGCGCGGTGTTCCCCCAGACGTCCACTATCTCCGGGTCTGCATTGTTTCGGACCAGGATCTTCACAGCATCCAGGTAGCCATTCTCACAGGCGTAACTGAGCGCCGTGCGCCCGTTGCCGTCCTGACAGTTCACGTTGGCTCTTCTCTGCAACAGAAGCTCTACAAACTTACACCGAGTCTGACTATCGGGGAGCAGGATGGAGGAGATGAGGGGGGTCTGCGCGCCCTCTGTTCTGGAGTCCACGATTTCCCCATCCAGCGCGTCCAGAACGAACCTGGCCAGGTGGACTTTATCTTTGGACATCGCGTCCAGGAGGATCTTAGTGGCTGTTCGCCCACCACACTTCCCCTGAGCCTTGAGCATGACTGACACAGGTCAAAACACCTGTCGGAGACAAGTCATCTTTCTCTAATGTGGAGCAGGTTTGGAAGCCTCTCTCCAACACGAATGCTGGCTACACAAACCCATCAGCTCCCCTGTTATATAGAGAAGGGAGAAGCTGCGGAGTTGCCAGGCAACACAAACACAATCACAGCGCTTTGTTCGTCTTTCTAATGGAAATGCTTCACTTATAATAACAATTAAGAGCTTCGTTGCCTGGCCCGCCTATGTTCACGAGTGGATCTGCGATATGAATTCATCCAGCACTTGTTGATTGTGATCAGACCAGAGGTCTTTGTTTGGGAAACAAATGCGGGGGTGCTGTGCGCACGCGCGCGCTGCGCAACCCCGCTGATAGACAATAAATCTGGCCTGCAGACCCAGTGTGACCCGACACAGGCTGAGAGGATAGGCAGTCGCCATTGCTGCCTTGAGAAAACGGTTTAATGAGTCAAAAAAGAAGTTACAACAAGCACCTAAACACTTTTCCCCACAACACCAAATCCTCAAATAAAAAAAAAATAAATAAATAAAAAAAATATATATAAAAACAAAAGTTTCAAAAACACAAATGAGCCACGTGGTTATGTCCCATTTTACACCTGGATTTATTGGTACACATACTATAAAACAGTATTAAAGGAGCTGGATAACAACAGTATTTTCATTGCTTTAAGTTCAACAATACAATATAAATACAAAAACACGCACAGAATGGTTTGTTGACAAGCTACAGTTGAAATAGAAAACAAAGAGGAGATACTGTAGAAACTGAGGAAATCAAATTGGTGACGTTGCTCTGCAAAAATAATCTGCTTTTTTTGTTTGACGAACTATAGAGCCAAAGGTTACATGTAATCACACAACAGAAACATTCAACTAGTGCAAAAAAGCCTCTAACAAACATAATAATCTTAAACTACACAATATATCTAATATATATAATATATATATTCATTTATTTATATATATCTTCATATAAATAACCCCTTAATTTGGCATTTTATCATTCATAAAATAACTTTTAACTTCCTAACAGACACTGAGTGGCACATTTGAAAGCGATGGAATAAAATTTAAAAGCACTTTTACTCGTTTATCTCTGCACTAGATATGTGGTGAGAGCTTTATACTGTGTTGTGTGGTGCAGTAAGGGCAGACTGGAGAACAGAAACCAAAAAAGATCAAACAAGAAAACCCAGTGGTTGATAAACGTCTTCCCCCGACATCTGACAGACCCACTCTATCCCCTGAGCCCTTGTACGACAGAGGACAATTGGTCAAAAAGTAAATTAAACTACATACATTCCAGTATATACAAAAACATCCCGTCTACCCTTCACGTGAGTTACAGCAGAATAAAACCATTTTTTTTAAAAGGCCAAAAACACCTGAAGGTGCTTTTTATCCCCATGTTTTTGATGCTTCCATATTATCATCATGACTTTTGTCATTTGGTAAATCTGAAATGTTAGTGCCGTGCCATGTGAATGCCTGGCATGATCATATGTGCGCAAATACTACAGTACCCACAGGATTACTTCATAATAGTACGTTCAAGTCACATTTCTTGTGCTGCAGTGGCCTTTTTGAACAGCAGTGACACTGGGGCAGCATTAAATAGTCTGGTAACATTTAGAGAGAACCTGTTTGGGCTTCATCTGTAATCCCTGGTGTAGTGTGGATAGTGTGTGTGGCAGCCGCATCTCAGGCTTTGTTGCAAATCTGTTATAATTATTTCAGTCTGATCTCCCCTGGCTAAAGGCTAGCAGGGAAATGATGAGGATTACAAGCCGAGGTTGCTAACGTGCAGCCAAGAAGCTATTAAGGGAGCACTTCACTTCGACAACGCTTTAATTAGTGGGAAACTGACGAGACGAGGTGGCTTTGACTTCTGTCTGCCAGAGTTCTCGTCTGATGGTGATGGGCCGCTCAATTAAAGCAAAGTATTGCAGCAGAATTAACACGCTGCCAAGAATGGATTCATTGTGTCACCGGCGTATTACAGAATTGGCACAACTTTCACAAGAGTTTCAAGAGCAAAACTCCTTCATGCACAGAGCCATTATAATCCTACTTAACCTTTTATTTACTGGTACATTCCCCCTTTACTATATCACCAAACTGTCAATTAGGGGTTGTAACGACTCATGTCATTGTCTTGGTTTGTAGGGATGACCAGCAACTGTTTTTGGTCACTGACTGCAATTGTTTTGTCTGTACTTCTTTAGATTACTTTTTCTGTACTTTGGACTCTTTAAATCTTGAGGGAATCATGTTTCTGTGAATCTTTTTTTTTTTTTTTGCATAGTATACATGATTTTGAGCCCAAAATGAGTAAATTGTTACATTTTTGCAACATGTGACCATTCAGCACAAGCAATTGTAAGAGAAATACATGACTGCTTGACTTTTACCAGAAGATAATGTTATTTTCCAGGAAAAGTGAAGCATGGCAGTTACAGCCGTTATTTAAAACAAAGTAAGAAATGAGCCGTAATAATCAAAACGCACATCAATCCATCGTGATCCCTTTATAATCTTCTGACTCAGCAGGATAATAAGTCTTTTTTTTTAGTGGACTGGAACATTGCTGAACATTAGTCAAAACAACTTGCTTTGTAGGAAGAGGTGACACAGGGTGGGGGGTACCACTCCTTCATACAGTGATTTCTTTAAAAATACATTCTTACTGAAATACAGAAACCTACAGTAGTGCACTGCTACATTTTCCACATTGTTATAATGGCCTATCACGTACAAAGTGCTCAGGACAGGACTGGTGTGTAGCATACAGTGTATTTCACGACGTTTACTCGTTTGTGCTGAGTTGACATTAAATCTTACACATATTCTTCTTCTCCCCTCTTCCACGTGTTTCTGGAGCAGGTATTGGGTATAATTTAAAAAAATAAAATAAAAGCAACAACAACCAAAAAAAAAAAAAAAACAACAAACAAGTCAAAAGGGGAACAGATATTCACTTCCCGTCAGCGTTTGTGTATGTGCTGTGTGTCAGTGTGTGTCTCCAACAATAGCTGCAGCTTGTGTTGCCCGTAGGATGCAGAGAACATTGAAAGTGAAAGAACATTTGAGATCTACGTACAGTGGAGGAGGGGATGCGTCTGACTGTTGCTTCGTTGCCGAGGTAACATTTTCTCTCTCGATAAGTGGTTAGACCCCGTCAGACGGTGAGAAGCCCCAGTGGCTCAGTGGTATAAAGTTAGTGGGTGGGGTTAGGGTGGGAGTGCTACTGTGTTTGTGTAAAAGATACAGAGACAGTGATGGAGGCAGGGTTGTAGAGGACTCATCCACGCTGGGGTGTTTCTGCACCTGCATATGTGTGCGTGTATACGTGTGTGTGTGTGTGTGTGTGTGTGTGTACGTGTAAGTGTGTGCTTGGTCTCAGCCTCAGTCGCTCACACCACCGTGGCAGGTCTGCGGTCCATCTCCTCCTCCAGCTTCACCATCTGCTGCATGTCCTTGGCCTTGGAGGAGACAGAGCACACAGTCAGACAAACACACAGACACACAAGCTACAGCTCACACTAACAGCTGCAGTTACTAACGTGTTACAGTTGCAGAGCTTTTGCACCCTTTTCTCTTTTATTGCTAAATTAGTCATGAGCACGATTGATCTTGATCTCTGAAGAGACAAATCCGTTTCCCCCTCAGCAATAATCCCCTCCGCTGAGTACAGTCCCTTGCAGGTACACAAACCACATGCTCAGCAGGAGTGATGCGTAATGGTTGCCACAAAATGTCTGCAGTGGGACACTGTCACATACTATGAAAGCAAATGATTATGAGCTGGAGTGAAGACACAGTGGGGGCAGGTTGAGAGCTGGCTGTTTTTGCTTAGTAATAGCTGGTGAGTCATGGTGATAAATGACTCAAGCTGCTAGTTGGCACCGCTGACACCCCGAGAGCTGCAGACTACAAATGTGGAAATGGGATTTCACAGAAAAATGAATCACTTTCTTTCTTTGTTTAATCTTACAATCTCTTCAGAGACGGGCCTGTCGAGTACTATTCCCCTGCTTTACTCAGTGGTGATTCACCTCCAGGGCGCTCATTATAGTAGTCATTTAAACGGCGGGAAATGCAGATTTTGAAAAGCAGGCTCCACAGAAAAATGTGGCGCCAAATAAACAAGTAACATGGCTGAGAGGTAGGAGGGAAACAGATGAGAGGAGACGTGATGCACTGACAGAACGGTGTGATGAGAGGTAGAGTTGAGTGAGATGGAGATGCCTACCTTGAACCTGTTTGTTTGCATGGTGTGATTTCAAAAGCTGTGCCGGAAAAAGCAAATCATATTAAAACAAATGAACATGTGCATACATGTAAGACATGTACAGGTAACGGAGTGTGGCTGATGGCAAAATAAAAAGGACAGGTGGAGATATGTACACTTAGATTGATTTAACGCGTTAATACAAAGCTACGCTGTAACTGTATGAGGAAGCTTTGGACTGTTTAATGTGGACTTTGTGTTTATTTTTCAGGACCAGCGTTGTTGTTTGTCTTTAAAGACTCTTAGGGCAATTCATATGCCAGCTATGCGGAACACTTCCTGCAAAACAAATTACAGTTTACTGCACAAATGCTGCAAACTGCAGCCATTATCAAGGGAAGAAATCCGTCAGGAAACTGCTCTCGCTCCCAGTCTCGAGTTTCATTTACAGTTAAACAGCAGGTGGAGCACAGAGGACCATAAACTGGGGATGTTCTGGTTTATGCAGGACGTGTGTCTAATAGATGTTGAGGTTAGCCATTTCTGCAGTTGTGATGGAGAACAACAGTCATCTAATGGTGAGTTAGATAGTAGGCATGCAGCGTATTTTCAGTCATTTCAGTATATTAGACAGTAAGGTTCACTGAGTCGTACCTGCTCATTGAACTTCTCCAGTTTCTCCAACTGTTCTCTCTGGTTTTTCTCTAGCTGCTCCATCTCCTTCTGATGCTTCATGGCCAGCTGCAGACCCACCAGGGACAGATACATCATCATGTCATACAAGACAATACATTATTATTACAGTTCACTGTTTCATACAAACACATTGTAACATTTCTCAAATTAACACTGTTTTCTCCCATATTGTATTTGTGCTATTGATCTCAGCAGGGTGAGAGGTCCTGCACAGGACAGTTTGTGTAACATGACACTGCATGAACGTCCAGACATTTATGTGGTAGAAACACATTATTACCATTACATTAAAATGCAACCTACCCTCTTCCTCTCATCCAGGAACTTCTTTGTGTTGCTGCTGTTCAACTCTCTCACTCTCCTAAAACACAAAAGCAGACCGTGATGTTACGGGTGCCTCGAAACAGTCACAACATAACATATCAACATTAAAGTCAACTTACTACTGGATGACTGACATGATGACAGATGGATACGGTATGAGCGCGACCCACCTCTCTCTCTCTGCTTTGTTTTTTATGGTCTTGTCCTGGCTGATGGCTTTACTGTTCTCCATGGACATCTTGGCCTGGTTGGCACGCATCTCTTTGCTCTGCCTGATAATGTACAAGAAGAAGCCACGTTAAAAACAGCAGTCAGACTTGTAGCTGCAAGCAACAGGTACGCCACTGTGGTTTCACTGGAGCTATTCACAGGGTTTGGTATCCGTATCCATGTGTGTTGTGTGTGTGAGCCTCTCACCGTTCGTGGATGAGTTTGAGCTGCATGGTCTGCTGTTCCTGGACAGTGGCCAGGAGTTTCTTGAGGTGTTCACACTGCTGCGTGACGTGGCTGTCCTTCATCTCCTGCTCCTCGCTGCTGTGACTGCTGATCAGCTCCGACCACTCTTTAGTGTGCTGTGCTGTGATGTCCTTTACCTGCGCGTACACGTACACACACACACACACACACACACACACACACACACACACACACACACACACACACACAGACACGCACCTCAGTCAATTATCCACAGCCGAGGCACTCATCTTCGCAGCTAATAGCTTTGTGGAAAAGATGCTGGTTTTGGGGAGAGAAGCTTTTTGTGGTACCTTGACTTTGTGATCAGCGACCAGCGTTTGGATCTTATCCTCTGTCTCCTTCTTCAGCTCCTGGCAGTTGTTTTCTCTGTAAGGAAACCACATGTGCATGAGAGACCAAGCAAGTCAAATTCAGTGGAAGCGCTTCCATCAAGGTTAATGTTGCTTTTTTTTAAAAAAAAAAAAGACCTGTCTTATTGATCACAAACTAAGTTCCCTTTCAGTTTTTCAACAGCTTGTGTAAAAGTACAATTTTTTTTTTTACAGAAATATGATTTATTTATCTGACCTTTTGTCAAAATAACGTATTTCTTTGTTACTAAAGTTAGATACTTTTCATGCAGTTTACAGGGTGGGACCTTGTTTTGCCTAATTTGTTTTTCCCGTCTTACCCTCGTTTCTTGATGGCTTTCTCTAGCAGTTTCTCCAGTGTTATCTTCTCCTTGTCATGCTGAGACACCATCTTGTCCACCTGGGTGCAATGAGCTTTCTGCATTGTGTTTTGATCCTATTAAAAAAAGAAAACATGATTCACTACAGTATATTTATCCTGTGAAAGTGCATTTTTAAATGAATCTACCTCCTCTGTGAGGAGGCATTAAGCCCAAAATAGATATTGTGAAACAGGCAGCTGCAGTTTATGACTGTGGTTATTATTAAAAAAACATTCATGTTGTTGTTGTTGTTGTTGTCTACATTGCGTAATGAGCCAGCAGTCCTCTTTGTTCAGTCAACAGATGGGTCTGGATGGTACTATTATACATGTTATGCAATAGCACTGAACACTGTGATAATTAATCAGCCGCTATGAATGAGACAGCACCCACTATGATCTCTATGGTAAGCTGGTCAAAGGAAAAGCAACTTTAGCAAGTCTAATTTCTTACAGAACATTAATTATGTGGCTGCATCTACGAGTGTTTGTAATGGACAGATCGTGTATTTCTGCGTGTGTGTGTGTGGATGAGCACAGTGATGAAGCAGTGGTCAGTGGAAGATGAAAGGTGGAGGCGGCACCCTCGCTGTGTCTCTGTCCCTCTGAGCATCAATGACTGTCCAGAATAAGCAGCAGCCTGTTTGCATCACCCATAAACAGGTTGGCACTAAAACAAACCACCCACCTTTGAGTGTTTCTTCTTTAAAGTGTTGAGCTCCTTCTGTTGCTTTTTAATCAGTTTAAGGTACGTCTGCGGGGAGAGAGGAGTGTGTTTCTTTATCCCGCATCACGTTAAGAGGAGCAACATGCTAAACTGGGGCAGCGCAATAACACACTGTAAGCATTTTCTGGTTGCGTGTACAGCATATAGTACAGTATTTACTGCCATGTGGTATTTTACAAGGTAGCTATGGCATCATTATCGATACAAAAGGTTGATTACACTTTAGTTTTAGCAGGAGAAAACAAAGTATTTATGAAATAACTGCACAGTAAATTCATCTTTTTAACTACAGCAACTGAATAATAATGCACTATATTATTATTTAATAATTATATCATCATCATAGTGTTAAAGTAAAGTGGTCACATTACACTTCTGTCTTATAAACAGTCCCTCCATTCATCATTCAGCTACAGACAAATTCAAACATGGGGGTTTCAATGCTACAGTTCATTATATCCAGCTTTGGCCAAGCAGATGTGCTCAGTCAGCCTGCAGAAAGAGCTTTATATATTAATTTCACACTATTAGTGTGTTAAGAGCAAAGAAACACCAACCTTCATTTGTTTTAAGTCATCAATGCTGACATTAGGCACGAGTGCAGTATCTGAAAGAGCAATGAAAAGGTTTACTTTAACTCAGTGTCCACACAATGTAAATACACATATGTTGTAAAATATGTATATTATAAGCCGGTATATACCCTTCTTGGTTTCTGCTGTGTTATTTTGGGCAGCGTTGGAGGTTTGAGCCATGTCTGAGCTGGCCTGCGGTGTCACACTGGCCTTCACAGTGTCTCCTTTACCCTTTCCCTTCTTGTCATTCTTTGAGCTTCCACTGGGAACGTCTGCTATGTCGTTCTACAAATGGGAAAGCGATGCATTCAAATGGAAAAGGGAACAGTTTTTATTGTAGGAATATAATAATGTGAAATGAATGTGTTTGTGGTGTTTAGCGTTTCTATCAGCTCAAACTGAAGCTTCACATGTGTGTGTTTGTCATGTGTACCGTATCAATCCCCAACGCCTTCATCTGGTCAGCTCTCTTTTCTGCAATGGTCAAGAACTTCTTTGGGTCCGACAGGGCGTCCACAATTGCTGTAGCACGCAAAAAGATTCAATATTACAGTGAAGATTTATTGATTTATTGACAGTCCCCAGACTCCAAACTTGATGGTCTGTTATTAAATGAGGATTAATTGTTTTAATAAAATAAGGAGACCTGAGAGGAACAACTGTGAAGTGGTTAAAACAATATTTCTTTTGACTATCGATAACAAAATATTATTTTGCAATTACAAAGGTGGTGAACAGAGTGTGTTAGATTTTATCTCCTTCAGCTCACACAGATCCACAAAACTGTCATAAAACCTTTCCTGTACTCTCCCCTAACTTCTACCTCATACGCAGACAAAGTACACCAGTGAAGAGTGGGCTAGGATCCTAGTTCTTGTTCTTGTTAAATAACACTGTCTCTTAAGGAAAGGGTTTTATTTCAAGCTCCTGGTTCAGTGCTGTGTATCTGGTGAGGAAGTGATTCTGGCAGCAGATCTTATAGAACAAAGCTAATGGTTACAGTAATGGTTTCTCTGCGCAAGCCCCTTGGCTTTATTTAATGACAACTCCAGTTGTCCTGCTCATTTGTATGCCTGTTTTAAACTGTCTATTACTGCAGATTCACTGTCATCATCATTTGCGCCATGCCATTACTCTGAAACCGACTGTAGGCAGAGAGTAAGTGGGGAGGAGAGGGAGCTGCTTTGCCTTCATTTCTGCTCTCTCGTCCCTACAGGCTACAGTTTTATCAGCCATGAATAAACCGAGCAGTAAAACAAAGTATGTCAGTATGAAACAACACGGAATTCTGCTTTTACACATTGAAACACGTAAAATAATGATAAAACTTTGTGGATATTACTTTGTGTGTGCGTGTGTTTCTGTTCCCCTCACCTCCAAAGCCGTCGGGCACGTAGGTCTTGAGGATGATTTGGCAGAAGATGGTGGGCAATGACAGGGGCTTGTTGCCCTCGTTCCTCAGCGAGATGTGACGGTAGCCAGCCTGCAGGCCGTCCAGAGGCAGGATGCGCTGGCCAATCAGCTTGTTGTTGTCGTCGTAGACGGCGATGCGCAGTACTGCCAGATCTGGTAAGATCACCTAGGAGGGAGGGTTGAAGGGAAATGGAGGACAGGAGGGAGAAGGAGCCAGAATAAAGGTGGAGAGAAAGACGGTTTGAGGCGAAGCGGGTGTGAGGACAAAAAGTGAGATGAAAAACTGAAAGTTAGGTTCAGTCATCGGCCTCGTGGAACTATGGGGAGTCTACTTAACTCATTCTGGTGTGAAAATATTGTAAATGACAAATTATATTGCAGCTATTGCACTAAAATGCTCTTTGCTTCTAAACTAAAGCAGAAACAGCATCATTACTGAGGAAGGTCAAGGATGAAATGCTATCAGGGGACGGTCGCAGTGCGATACAGGAAAAAGGCATGATAACGCAAACACACAGCTTACTACTGACAAGGCCATCTCCACAGCCAGCCTGCATACAGGGAGCAGAGCATATCTTGTATATATGGTGTGTGCGTGTGTGTAACTTGTTCGTGTATGAGCTTATGTGTGCATACTCATGAAAAAAGAGAGGGAGAGTCTTAACTGGCCTTGTGTGTGGAGATAAGTGAACGGAGAGAGGAGGATGATTAATACCTAGACGAAGGCGAAGGTAAGAGATAAGACCGAAGAATACTCACTAGAGATGAATGAGTGTGTGTGTGTGTGTGTGTGTGCTCACACAAACGTAGCCTTGCTGACGTACTGTATGTGAGCGCTGCTGCTGGTGTGTATTGTTTGCTCTGAGTCATCTTGACAGCACTGTGTATGCATGCATGCAAAAGGTGCGGCAGCATTTGGGGGCATTTGTGCCTGTGTGCACTTGAGTGGATGCGTAGATGTGAGAAACGAGTCTTGCCAGCAGCTCTGCTTGTGATGCCCCTCTTTGATAGCACTGTGTAAGTTTGCGAGTGCGTGTGCGAGCGGAGCAGCACTGCGGCAGGCTGTGATTGATGGTGTGTGTTAGGAAGCTGGAGTCACAGTCATGGCTGAGAGACTCCTCATTCTGCTGAGAGCAGCAGTATTACACACACATGCATGTTTTTCTCTCCCTCTCTCTCTCTCTCACTAGATCTCTAATCTTTATCCTTCATTCTCCTTTTTGTTCCTCTTTCTCCATCACTAATTGTTTAAGGTTGTTCCTTTCTTCTTGCTGCCCTTTATTTTTCCCCTTTCTCTTCCTTTCTGTGAACCAAACTAGGTGACTTGTTCCTTCTCCTTTTGTCTCACTCTGTTTTGGGTTGTGATGTTCTTTTAAAAAAGGACCACTTTCCCCTTTATTTGAATTTATCTACACTTATTTATCATTATTTTAGCATGTTTTTCTCCATCGTCCCTTTTTCCTCTCTTATCTTGACTCTTGCCCTGTTATTTGTCTTTTCCTGCATTCTTTCCTTTCTTTACCTGCTGTAAGGACAGAGCACGTGGCTTCCTTCATCACTGAAACCACTGCTGTCCTCCCCATCCTTTCCTTTAACTGTTCAAGTATAACAACCCAGACGGCTTTTCAACGGCTGCATTTGTTTTACTTTCCCGTATCTGTTATTTCACTTCACCCAGCAACCCCGTTCCGAGCCCTTCTCGCTACCTTTCTAAAGACAAAGGGCTCCTCGTTGTACGCTGGATTCAGTCCGTTGTTCATCACCATTCGTGTACGGAACTCCTTTCGGATGGTGTCCGTTGGCAGCCCGTACATGTCCACCTCAACGTACGTGCCGATTTTCTTGTCTGAGAGAAACTGGCCAGAGAACACCTAAAGTAAAAAAAGATGACATCATTATGAATACTATTGAAGGAGTTCACAGGAATAATATTTTAAAAAGGTCCTTGACGGAGTATGAGGTACCGTCAAGCAATATCTGTATCACTAAAGTACTAAAAACTGAAGTTTTGTAGATGGCTGATCGAAGCAGCATGACAGAAAAATGAATGCCATTTTTTTGTCTTTTATAAATGATATTTTAATACTATAATACTGTAATTTTCTTTGTATTGATAATTATTATCTTTTTACTAATAGGACTGAACTGTTCTTGATGACTGACGTGTCATACGACCTTACCTGTACACTGCAAGTCGCAGCGATGACGCCGTCCACCGGCGTCTCTGAGAAGGGGTCAAACATTCTGTCTGACCGCCGCATGAAGTCAGGCTTCAGCAGGTACCTGCGAAACACACACAGAAGATTATTATGAGGAAAATGCACACGCAGCAAAATCAGTCCATCGTTGAGATCTAAATGTGGGACATGGAAAATATGAAATATACCATCCTAATGAGAAAACACTTTAATATTTCAGACATGTTTAATTTCAGTGAAGCTCTCTAATGATCTATCAGGTATAAGAAAATACTTAGGCTTTGTGTGTGGCAGTGTGTGTGTGTGTGTGTGTGTGTGTGTGTGTGTGTGTGTGTGTGTGTGTGTGTGTGTTAACTGTGGGCCCAGCAGAGTGGCATTAGTAATGATGGGTGTCTGCAAAAGCCCTGATCTTCCCACGTATGAGATTTCCAGCATTAGCAGTAAAATCTCTGCCCTCGGGGACAGTATTAGAGCCGAGGGATGGAGACAGCAACGGAGAGAGGAAGAGATAGATGACTGCAGAGAGCCTCAGAGGTGGCTGAAGATGAGCTCGCTCCCCGAAAGCACTCCATCGGCTCTCGGGGCAGACAGTAGCTACGGTCGCCGCTGGCAACCACTAATGAGATGTGACATACTTTAATTGATGAGCACAGAGAGGGGCGGAGAAGGGAGGGATGGGACGGATGGGAACGAGTGCGGAGCTGTTCTCACCCGCAGGAGCCGTTGTACTCAAACTTCCCCTGGTTCAACTGCATGGCCAGATCTGAGACAGAATGAAAGAGGTGTTTATGAACAGAGACACAGATATCAGGCCCTCTCATTACTCACAACCCTCACATCTTAAAACAACTAACAGCTCCGTTCATTTGCATCTGTTTCTCTGGAGCTTTTTCCTGGCTGAAAGATAAAGAGACCTCTCTGACAGACATATCGTATGTGACCCCCCCTTCCCTCCAGCACTGCACATGCTCTGCTCCCAGCAGGCCATATGGTCCGACCCCTTTCGCCTCTGGCCATGGGGCAGCAGCTGTTTTACAACAGGCATCACTCACTGTACAGGGGTGTGTGTGTGTGTGTGTGCCCCCGTGTGCATGTGTAAGTGACAGTTTATGAATTTGTGTGTCTGTGTGTGTGTCTGTGTGTGTGTGTCTATAATAGATAAAGTGGATGAGAGGGGCAGAAGAACCTGATGTAATTCAAATTCAAAAACAATTTTGTGTCTCGTCTCCACAGGCTGTGTGTGTGCACATATGCAAAACAGTGTTGGGCCCTGTAAGGGTGGTATTTAGTTACTATTTAGTGACTGTTTTTTAAATCAAAGATGGTGAAAATGCATTATTTGCTTATGCAAACACTCAAATCAACATATTTCTTTTCTGTATCAGATTCACCCAAATCAGAGCAGAGCACAGATCTTAATGTGTTTACTGCTCAATGGAGTTATTTTTCTTTTGCCCAAGACGTCCTCTCTGTAGAATCTGTGGATTATCTCAAGCACATGAAAGATTGTTCCTCAAATGACGTGTTGCAGTTGAGTGTTTCAAGTGTAGTATTTAAAAAGGCTTTGAGCCTCACAAATGAAATTCACCCCGTTGTTCTAGAGCGGTGGCAGAAATTTCAGGTGCTGGTATCCAAAAACGGAGGCTCATAGAAGCTAACAGCATTTAATTACCGCCAGCAGTGGTACATGTTTTTGTAATTTGGGTGTACTAACCTCTTAAAGTAACATTTTAATCCAAACTATTTTTGTCATGTGTATTTTGGGATGTGCACATGTGTAAGTGAGTTTGGCGAGTGAGGATGGTTGATCAGTGGGTCCATGTTTATCCTGACAACACTTGCAGATCTGTGGGGTCAGAAGTTCACTGCATGCTGCATTTAGATCTTAGACCAGAGGAGTGACCAAGTGCATGTATTTATTTTTGTATGTGTGCTTTTAATATGCATATGCTGTCTGTGGAGTGCTGGATATGCGTGCATGAGGTCAGAGGTCCCATGTTGTGAGCTGTGGTACCTGGGGTCTGGAAGTTGAGAGAGACCATCTGGCAGCCTGCGTTCCAGAAGATCTGAGGCATGTAATTACTGGAGTCCACCCGGCCTCCTTTGGGGTAGATACGGCTCATCTGACGCTTGTTGTAGCTGCACTGACGCTCAGGAAAATTAGAAAAAAAAAAAAAAAGAGAGCGTGTGTTTTCCAGCACATGTGTTGGAATGCATTTGACATGCGCGTGCACGTCAAACAGACTGCAGGACTATTTTTAGTGTGAACAGCTTGGGTCAAGCAGTCCCACTGGAGATAGAGAGAGAGAGAGAGAGGCAAAAGTGTATGTGTGTGTCAGGCCAAGTCACGCAGTCCAAAGGCACACTGGCCTCTGGAGGCCCTCAGCTCTTTTCCGACAGCAGAGTGGAAACAAATATGGCTGAAAACCCTCAGCTCTGACCCGTCATTCAGCTCTCATTTAGGTGACCTCAATCTATTGAGTTAAAACTCAAAGTTTACTAAAAGGTTAAGCACAGTGGTGGAAATCTCACTGGCGGTGATCGTATTAAAACATCCAAGGTGTTTTCCTTATTGATTAATGTGTCTTAAACCAGTACTTTGGTAAAAACATAGTATTAAATAGTATTGCACATAGCACTTTGTTGGTTCACTGTCACAGGTTCAGCAGGCAGATGATTTTCTAGAAAACTTTACAAACCCACAGCACACTACCTGATCAGCACCTGATGGCAGACGGACACATTTAGTGAGTAGCAGGTTAACATAACGTTTAGCAGCTAAAGAGCCAGATATTTCTCTCAGGAGTTGGTAGCGACTACAAACAGCTAAAAGAGAGTAGATATTGGACTCACATTTGCTGGAGTGCTGAATGCGTAAACTCCTGCTATTTCAACTTGATATTTTAAATGTGTTTGCATTTTGTTTCTAGCAGAAACTGGCCCAGAACTATCAGTTATCACAGATCTGAAACATTTTGTTACTGGTATAGTGCTGCAACACACAGTAGCATGGATGTTTTTGGTCAACCTGGCTAATGATTTTCAGATACAGAATGGTTTTAAAATATAGGAAGTGAGATACAAGCAAGCTTTTCTATAGAGAAATCTAAGCCCAAAGGATACTTGACAAACTCTATGGCATTGGTCTTCAGATAGCCCAGACCAACAGACTCGTTAAAAGATGACATGTTATGGTGGATGTTCCTTTCTGAAAGACAGAGAAAAGGAAACGAGACGTGTTTATGGTATTTAGATTTCACAACAAACAGACAATAATTGTTAATTCAGCATATTTGTAGCATTTTATTGTATGTATATATATAAGGAATAAGCCTGCAGGATGACAGTTATAAATAATGAAAAGGACAAAAGGAGTTTCAAAACACATAAGAAGGAAGTCAAAGCTCACCCTCTGCCACATCGAAACTCTGAAACTTGACGGGTTGTGCGTAGTTGACCATGGCTGAGAGATACGGGTGGATGTTAGTGGTGGCTCCTACGTAGGTGTACTGAGCTATGAGAGCCTCCTCAGAGTCTTCTGCTTCCTCCCCACCCTGCACAGTACACATACAAATACACAAATATTTATGTCTTGTGCACCTCCATCCTGAGTGATCAGACACATTAACTCAGACATGAGTTTTAGTTTATGTGTGAGTAAGAGAGAAAAAGGAGGAGTGGCAGTTCTGTGCGTGCCTTCTTGTTATTGTCCTGGTCAGATGCCTCTGAGATATCTGTGGCGTCTGTTGCTTCTGTGGCTTCAGATATCTCTGTCACTTCATCTTCAGGAACCTGGGAACAGACAGAAAGATTTTTTTAATCCACACGATGAGTTAGTCTCACACTACCACAGTTCAATCTTCAGATTTTACCTTACCTTACCTTTAAAATACATAGTTTTCTAGGCAGAGTAATGTACAAGAAAAAATGACTTGATCTAATTTAGGTCATAACACCAGCCTGATCATTTATGTAAAGTTCCTAATCTGATTGTCCATTAAGATCTACTGTAACCTGAAGTAATTAATAGTTCAAGGCAAAAATTAATAGTAAGAAAATTTATAATAAAAGATAAAAACTTAATTTTAGTATTTCATAAACAAAATCATCCTTAAAGTGACAACTTACCTTCTTGATACTGTTGCTGCACTCTTCCTCTTTCTGCGAGCTGACAGCGTTACTCTGGGAAACACTATTGGTCTCTTTCTCACTCGTAGCCTCTGACAAACTCGGGGCCTCTGAATTCAAATCCTTATCCTCAGCCTCCTTTTCTCCTACAGGACATTAACAAAAATAAACAAACGTTTATTTTGGAGCCCAAAGTTTCTCCAAACATGAATCTTTGTTCATATGGTATCATGTTGTGTACACGTCATTAAGAAAAACTCCTTTAAAACCTGCAACTGTAACCACCAATACATGTATATGTATGCGGACACAACACACGCATGCACACACACATACAATCATTTAACTGACCGTTCTCTGTGTCGTCCTCATTCTCTTCTCCCATAATGATGGCGGGGGTGTTTGTCTCTCCTGCCTCCATGTGTTTCTTAAAGGCTTCTAGCTGTTCTGTACGACACAAACACGTGTTAAACACAAACTGCAAATGCACAGAAATGCAACAAGTCAACAGTTACAGCAGCTGTTTGTACGTACTCTGTTCAACTTCAGGTTTCAAACGTTTGTTTTTGATGAGGATTTTACGTTTGAGGTCATTTGGAGATGGTAAGGGGCGCCCAGATTCAATCTGCCGTAGAGAGAGACACAGAAATATGCTTACATATATATTTTACTTATATACACACTAAATATAGATTCATATATAAATACACAATAGACATGGTGAATCAAAAAGATGATCTACCGGGAAGTTTTCCAGAGGCTGTTTGAGAAGCAAGTCACCAAAGATCTCCTCACAATATTTTGCCATCTTGTACTGCTGTGGTTTACTGGTGACACACGCACACACACACACACACAGAATGCACTGAGCCAACTTATAATGTATCCATAAAAAGCCAACAACAATAGCATTCATTACACAGTAACAGTCTTTCTTTTTAAGAGCAGTATACATACCTGCAATGGTTTTCAAAGGACAAAATAACAGGGTAGTCTGAAGTGACAAATGCTGTCTCCTTGATGGCTTGTATAACATCCTGTTGCAAGAGGAGGAGGAGGAGGAAAGGCATGAAAAGGAGTAAAAAGAAAGAATCTTACAATGCAATATCATACTGTCAACACAAGGGGGCAGTCATATCTGCAGTAATAATGAGGCAGTCAGAACAGACTTGTTCAACTGTTGCAATGAACAGCAGTACTATCCTGGTGTGTGTGTGTGTGTGTGTGTGTGTGTGTGTGTGTGTGCGCGTGTGTGTGTGTGTGTACTCACCTTGAACAGGATGTCTGTGCACATGGCCTTGCCATGAGTGATTATGGGCTCCTGGTCCTCTCCTTTCCCATCCCAGCAGTCCAGCTCCACACATCTGCCCAGATGGAAAGCAAACAGAATACATCACATTATGTACATATTGAATTTTAGATTTAGATTTCCTTTAGTTTTAGTATTATACAATATACTGTTTGCCTGGGTGTGCATTTGCATAGAAGCAATGAAGTGTATGTGTTTCTACATCTTCACATGTATTGACCATCTCAGCAGACCATGACACTCTCATGTACCTGCATCCAGACAGCAGGACCTGGCGGTACATCTCTACTGAAGATTTCCCTCCAAACTGTCGCCCTGTTAGGTAAGTGTTGTGGGAGGAGCTGATGAAGTAGTGGGCCAGTGGCTGGTCCATTTCCTGATACAACTCCAGCCGGTCCAAGAAAACTGGAGCATTTTCATCTGACATCAGGTATCGACAGAACCCATCACTGGACATGTGGCCTGGGGGAGAAGGAACACGTAGGTGGATTATAGCAGGAACGTTTCTTTAGTGTATTAGAATGACTGTCTAAATGATGGAGTGGCAGGTAAAAACAAGCATTTACTGCTTTAGTTTGAAAGTAGTATTCTACCCCCCCACTGAACCTCATCAAAATCTTTATTCATGTATAAAAATCAAGTAAAAAAAAAAAAAATTACTGACGTTAATGACTATTCCTAATAACTTTTGGCTTCATTGCTATAGATACTTGCTTGTGTTTATAGACTGCCACATTAAATGAATGATGTTGGCAGATCCTGCAATAATGAAGTTGCTATTGCGTCAAAAGGATTTTACTTTAATGGCTTGTGAAAGTTTGACTAGTTGATATTACTTTGGCCCAATGAGTTTGTCAATTAACTGTTCATTTGTCAATTTGTCACAATGACAAGAGCAGGGTAAATAAGGCGGAGAACTGCTAAAACATACTGTATTTTCAAAGGTAGACAGGCAGGTGGCAGCACAGCCTAAAACATGTCTCTGCCTCCTGTTTCCCTCCACCCTCTTTTACCTTTCTTCTTCAGCTCCTCGTCCCTCTCGTATTTCTCTATGATCTGCATGGCTCTCTTGGGGTCGTAGAATGGGAACAGGATCTCATTTAACCTCGGGTCACGCTGGTTCTGAGGAGCAACGCAGGCAGGGCCACATTGATCCACATACATATTGTCTATACATAGACTTATTTCCAAACAGTCTAGATCTAATACAAAAAAACATCTAGCACTGACACACAGGACAGGGGGTCAGCTTAACGCAACACTAGACAAGGTACCAACAGTGCTCCTATCAAGATTTTCCTTATTTGTACTGATACAGTAGATGAATACAGTTCTATTTTGGCCTTGAACAGTGAGCACTCAGGTATGAACAGGATGTCACAAACAAGATTTAATTCTTGGATGTTCACAAGAAACTGAGCCACACTAGCAGGCGCAGATGTTTGGTGTTCGCCTAAAAGCAAGGAAGTTGTACGTGCTGGAGAGGTTCAAGGCAGCTCTGTTTTAACAAAACAAGAGCACCAAAACATCACTCCAGTGCCACTTCCCACTCACAAAGCCAGTTGGGAATTCATCTAACCAAAGCTTTGGCTGCACTGGAGGATCTGGAGCACCATGAAGCAGCATACATGCTGCACAGTGGAGGGACTAAGCAGGTATTCAGCCACACAGAGGAGCACGGCCACAGAAAACAGACAGCAGGAAGCAAGATGAGCCAAGCAGGAAGCAACAGGATGGAAACCTCTACCCTCCCATTGCCATGGCAACACAAATCAGACACAGGGAGGGAAACCATGATTGGGAGAACACAGGGAATGGGATGAGGGTAGGAATGCAAAATAGGGGAGGTGGTCGAAGTTGCCCTTGCAGGCTGACTGGAGGTTAAATATTTTGTCCGTCTTATTAACGGAGTTTTAACGAGAGTCGGCCTGTGTTCAGTCCGGGCTGGAGGGCAACTTCTTCCCAGAGCAGGACGGGGGGGTTGGCAAAGCAGAGGGGGTTGCAGATAGGGGCACGGGCAAGCAAAATACACAGAGAAGTTAATGAATGATAAAGAGCTTACTTCATTCAGAAAGCTGACTAACTGGTCTACAGTTAAATAATCAGTTTTGTTCCCATTGCTGCAAAGGAATTAATTAGAAACAAAAACAAAAGGTTATGCTTCTTAAAATAGACACCCTCACAGTCATTCACACAGTTATAATTAGAAAGCCTTTAACGTATTTAAAAAAAAAAGGGATGGTACTTAAATGTTACACTCTTAGAAATAACATGTTAATCACTCATAATTAATACTGAACTGTGGAAGCAGGTTAGGCTGTCCAGACATAGTTAGTGCAGCAGGCGCAGAAATATTTGTCCTGATTATTTCCAACAAGATGCAGTAGCTCACACTTGGGGAATAGTGATAACGTTGTTCTATTTAGGCACAGAGGGTAAACGCTGTAATACAATGCAAGGGGACTACTGTTAGGTTGTTTATTTAGAGGATTTATCATATTCTATTGCTCAGTTTGAGATACAATATCAGCAAACATTACGATAACAAAGAAGCGGGCAGGCAGGTTAATAAAGACGAAACTCACATCTTCTTGAAGAGTTCTTCTATGTCTGTGCGAGGGCAGATTTTCTGTGTGAGCGCGTAGAAAATGTCAAAGGTGAAATCTGATGGCTCAATCTCATCGTTCTGTGGAAGAGACACAAACCCGCTAGTCGTTAACACGAGGGCTACAAACCTAAACGTTTAAGCGCCACACATGATCAATGTGACAACATCAGTGTGCAGTCAGTCATGTCCGACCTTTCCACTGGGAAGGCCGAGATCCTTTAGAGCCTGAAAGATCCCCTTCTCCGTCTTTCCTGATGCAAATGTTCGAGTGATGCTATAAAAGTACAGAAAGCAAAGGCAGAGCGAGAAGGCTGAGCGAGACAAAGTGGAGTAAAAAGGCTTTGCACAGTGGTTGTATCCCAGCAATTGACTCTTACCCTCTCACAGGAATCTTCCCATTCACATTGGTCAAGAAGCACATTCTCATCCAACTAAATGAGAGAAGGAAATGAGAACGCACAGAGAATGTGTTAGAGAAAGGTCTGATTTCTCAACAGAATTATGTGAAGTACATTTTAGAGAATTATAAAGCCTGTTTGGATAGCTCATAGTTCAGAGCACAGGACTTTGATCATTAAGACACGCTGTAAAGTTTACTCACTGTTTCTTGAGGCATGTCATCGGACAGACATTGTTGGCCTTAAAGTTGTGAATCACTGACCTCAAACCCTCGATCCACTTCTGCAAAAACAAACAGGCACAGATATTCAGGACACACACTGACCAACCAAAGTCCCACACATACAGTACACACACCAGACAAGAGGGTATCTCTGGAGTGTGCATTGAGTTTAGAAGAGAGTGTCTTTGGGGAAATAAACACAAGCAAATTAATTGCCTCTTAATTCACACACAGACGGGCGAGCGCCTTGACAGGAAAATCAGGAACACACAGACCTGAAAACACACACACACACACACACACACACACGATGACAAACACTGTGAGGTGTTGCAAGGTCACAAGCAGTGACAGTAAACAAATAGCCAGAGAAGGCCTTGTAACTTTACAATATGCTGCTGACTGCATCAGCAGAAACTCCACCGAGCCTGATAAACTGAATATTTTTGACCCCTCCGTCTCTCCGTCTCTAAACATCTTTGATTCAAACGCTCCCTCTTCATGCTTCGTCTCTCCTCCACTTCAACTGCAAATTATTACTGGCATCATTATAAAAACATTAAACAAGACAACGCGTGCAGCAGGGGTAGTCTGTTTGGGCATGTGGTGGACGTGAAGCTGTGTGTGTGTGTTTGTGTGAACGTGCATCTGCAGATGTAAATAACTCTGTCATCTCCCGAGGTCTGCTACTTAGGGCCACCTGCATGCTGGGAGGTGGTGATGTTGTCATGGTGTGTTTATGTGCCTGTGTGTGTGTTTGTGTGTTTGTGAGGGTGGGCTGGTGGGACAGAAATAGCAGGAATAAATGTGTTTTAAACTGCTGTGGAGGAGGGTGCGTACCTGGATTTGTGTATGTGCATGGGTGTCTGTTTCAACCATCAGGCCTCCCTGCTGAAGGCGGTTGCATGAATATCATTGGCAGCCCCGTGGCAGTGAGCTCTCTGGAGCACAAACATCATTTAAAACACCCATCACCACAAAAACACCCCCTCGTGGGAAATGCATAAACACCAACACCGTGGTGCCAAATAACAGATCCGTGCTGGCACAAAACGTTTTTTGGTTGGAACCTGGGTGTGAGTTTGAGTTCTGGGGACACATAAAAACCCGACATATATTTAAAATATTTTCATCAGGGCTGCCAGTGTGCTCTGACTTTTAATCATTGTAGCTGTGTTATGTCACAGCCAGTGGGCTCCTCTTGCTTTAATGAATAATCTTCATAGACAAACAACTGTGGATGATCCCGCACATGTTCACGTAATTCATATTACAAACTATTGTTATTTATTCTGGATTGGCGACCCTGAGGCTAGGAAAATTTACATTCACTCTAAGTTGTCAAAGTGCTTGTTCTCGCTTTAGCTTCGTCTTTTTCAATTACTGCTCAGCCTTAAGGCCAAACTGGATGTGTCATTAAACTGAAGATAGCTGATTTCACTTTCTTTTTTTTTTCTTCTTTGTCTTGTAGCTCTATAATCCTAAACACTCATCTGAACTGTTACTACCTTTTATACCAAACAAGCCCGATGAAAAGACTAAAACCAACTATGTATTGATCTTATTAAAGTATAAAGTACTGCTGGTGTAGCCAAATCCTACAGAACTATTAAAAACACCTATATGAGCCACACTCTTGTTGTTCCTGTAGATTCTACTGAGCGAAACCCAAATACACCCTCCTGCTGCTGTAAATACTTATGAGCATACCAAATGTGCATTAATCTCTGGCTAAATATAGTCCCTAAGAAACATGTAGTGTTTTCTAAAAACTGCAGTGCCCAGCTGTTTATGGAACTTACTTTTGAAAACAAAGATAAACATTTGTGAGTCATTTTAAAAGATTTACATCTTTAGTAGCAACAAATGGGCTTGGAGTCAAGGGCTATATCTGGTCTGTGCGATGTTTGGAGGATTGTCAGCGGGGCTCAGCAATGAGAATGTCTGTTGATTAAACAGAAACAGGGAGAGGCAGAGGAGGGGGTGTCATCTGTCTGAGCTCAAAACGAAAATGTAGTGGTGAGTGAGAAAGAGAGAGAGAGAGAACGGGATAAAGAGAAAGGTGCAGGGGTGCTTCTCTACTCAATAAAGGCAGTCAGATTTTTCACAGAGCTTTTTCCTCGATGAGTGGGAAGAAAAACACAAAGAAAGAGAGAAAAGAGAGAGAGAGAGAGAGAGAGAGACTAGACAAAAAGGATCAGAAAATAACAGCAAAAGCAGGACTGCATGAGGGACTGAGAGAAAGAGTGATGAGGTGAGACAGGGAAAAATGAGTCATTCCAAATGTGTCTATTTATCAGACTGAACCAAGGCCAGGTTTGCCTTGTGTAGGAGTTGGCATATGAACCATTCACCTGGCAATTTGCTTTTGCTCTGTCATTGAAAGGGGCATGAAAAAAAAACTGAAAGTGGCTATGTTTAGATAAGAGTGTGTTACACAGACACGCAGAAAGACAAATTCCACATATTTCATGTGGCCAGCTATGCTATTTGATGTTATGTTTTATCAAAAAGTTATACATATGAACCTTGTAAACAGTCACTGTAGTATTTTTGTGACCTTGCTCTAAAGACATGTTTGGAAGTGTATCTTTTTTTTACCAGGACATTAAGATACGCAAAACCAAATTAAAATAATCCTAAAATCCAAAAAATATTGCACTTATTATCAAGTTGTGAGCAACATAGGCACCATTTTGATATTTCATATTTACAGTCACAAAGCTGTGGAAATACAGGGCATGCGTGTATTTACCCTGGCTGTGTCTGGGTTCTCCGCCACCATGAACATGAAGTTGAGGTTGACCAGGTCTGTGCCGCTGCAGATGCAGATGATGCAGCCCTCTAAATCTGCCTCCGTCTTTCCGATGGCCTCAAACGATGATAAGATCTTGGGGTCCTAAGACAGGGTAAAAGAGAAAGGAATGCCGTTTCAGCAGAGATTCTGTCACGAAGCAAAATAGGATAGAGATAGAAATGGCAGAATGGTGCCTCTGCACGGGACCCACATATGTCTGAGTACGGGACAAGACAAATCAACAGGGTTCAGACCGCAGAACTGAACGTTTTAGCCGACCTTTTAGCTGCTATCATGTCAGGAAAACTTAATTAACAATCAAAACAGAACAACACGAAGTAAGCAAGAGCAGTCGAACTGGGGTTTTGATTGAGGACACATAATGAAAGTCAGGAAGTGAAACATAATTGAGCAATATAAGAAAAATCACAATAGGAAATTAAAATCTTGGGTGCGCGATGATGTCCAAAATATCTGACACGTTATATGAACCCCGACCTGTGGCTATTTATCTTAAATTAAATTTGCACGTGGGTCGTGTTTGACGTGCACAGCTAATAAAGTCATGCACCACAGAGAAATAAAACTGACCTTGTTACTGGTCCAAATTCCATCTATATCAACTTTCCACCAATTATCCTCAAGTGCAACTAATTGTACAACAATTGGTCCATACAGCATTATACACTTAAAGAAATGGGTGTGGAAACGGGTGCCCTTTAAATGTTTTCTGAGAACTTTAAATTTGAATGAATTACAGCAGTCTATGTTAAATCCTGAAAAAATGAATTTCCTGAATTAACTCAATGTAGGCTTTCTGACACATTAGATATGACATTTCTGACTTTTACACCCCTGTTGTTTCCATGGTTATTCCCCTCGGAATAATCTACAGTCATCATCACAGTTCAGCCTGACACGACTACAAACTCCTGTTTGATCGGTGAAACAGCAAATGCACGAAAGCGTTCTGTCTCTGTGTAAAACGCAGCACGACCTCTCCCTCTCATCTCTGCAGATTTCAGTGCGCCACCATCGTCACCATGGCAGATAGTAATGTATTTTTGTTATATGATAGAATTAACAGCAACAGGCAACAGGCTCGGCCGTTTTAAAACCCCAGCCAGCGATCCTCCGATGCAATTCATCTTTTCTCGCTCATTGGATTATCTGAAACAGCTCTCGGGGCTTGTGTAACCATGTTAGCCTCTGAGGAGAAGCCCTGCTATCAGTTGTCTTAGTCTGCCACTTAGAGAACAGTATAGAGCCTTTGAACAAACAGGAGGAGCTGCTTTCAGGCTGCAGGATCTGTATACGTGCCCGTACACATGTACATACACACACGTCCACACCAACGGCCTAGCAAACAGACCACCTCCTGTTGTCAACAATACACACACAACCTGGTGATGGTTATGCACACAGTACACGCCGGTGTCTCCTGTCAGCCTTTTGACTTTTCGTGGCTTGACAGGTTTGCATCCTAATTAGAGGCACGCATCCACATGGGTATTCCCGTAACAGCTTTCATAATTCATCTGGCCTGCATGATGCCAAATACTACAATATAATGTGTCACTGTCAGGGCTGAACTGCACAATCAATATTTAATATACAGAGAAACCATACAGATTGGTGTTTGTGTGTGTAGCTGGCTACATATCGGCTAAATAAATAACTGATTGGTTGCCAGCTGCCCTGACAACACAGAATAATGCAGCCGGTCTGTGCATATTGGCTATTTCAAGATCAGTTTCCCATTACAGGATGAGGAGGAAGTCATCCTGACAGAGACAGAATGTCTTATGCCTGCACCAGCCTCTGATCCCATAGTGTGAACTCCTTAAGTCAGAGGCTGTCAGCCTATCATAATCGAACTGGAAGCATAGTTTGTAATTATTCCTGTCTGGGTCAAAAGCCACAAGCCAGGAGTGCAAAAAAAAAGTTACAGAGACAAACCCCAGCCAGGGATGTATAAATATTGATGAGTTTAATATTTTATGTTTATGTTCTGCTAGTGCCAGTGAGTGGATCTGGTTGCTGAGAGAGAAGCTCAGCAGCAGTGAGAGCTCATCTGAAAGTCCTGGATCAGTCGGTCGATCGATAGAATACACCGCTATAGTCTGGGCTAATTAAAGCAGGAGGAACATGCCTGACGTGGCAGACTCCACAGATTGTAGCAGGAGTGTTGTGTGCGGTGGAGCTAGAAAGAGAGGAAATTGTCTTTCCTGAGGTCTCACCTTTGGGACGGCACCAACACGGATACTGTTGATGAGGGAACACTCGAGAACTTGGCCTTCCTGCAGGGACAACGCACAGAATGATAAAAGGAGAGGTAGAGGGAAGAGAGTGTGACAGCAGGTAAAGAAGGGAAGGAGGGAAGATTAAGAAAATTAAAAGACATTTTGTGATTTCCGCTATTATGTATAATACTCAGAATACAGCAGCAACACTGCAACGTCTCAGCATCTGACAGCAGTTATTAATGGAAGTGATTATCAGGTCTTTTCGTAATCCAGTTTCCACCACCTATAACATTTCCCCCTTTTTATACTAGTTAGATTAGCTGTTTTAATACCTGCTGTTTCAGTCTGGGAGCTGAAGAGTCTTCAGCCCCCTGTAACATCACACAGGGTAAGCAGGTATAAAGAATGGATGGAAAGATATTTGTTTGTCCACCAGACAGACTGTGGCTATGAAGGACTCCTGTCCTTGCTGATTTTAATATCAGACTGGCATCCACTGACAACAGCTGGCTGACTGACAGAGGTTTATTCTCCCCACAGTAACTCACACAGTTTTCTGTCATGGTGATGACAGTGTGGAATTGTTTGATTAAAGCACCAGACTATTCACCTGTGACTACTCGTACACCCCAGGCCGCTGCTTTAAACAAGAGCAAGTGTTCTTAATTTCACTAACATCATAAGGGTTGGCAAAGAATAACATTAACGACACCACTGGATGTTTTTACGAAATCAAACTGCATGTTTACACAATCATGATGACGATTACAGGCACTAGGTTATGCTTTTCTGTACCTTCCAAGCAACTATGGATGGTTTGTGTCAGATATAAGAGGTAAAATATTCTCAGCTAGTAGATAAATATGATTTTTCTTTGAAAAGGTATACACAAATACGACGCGGAGGAGGTCGTACCTTTCCCTCGCTCTTCCAGGTGATGAAAAAGCCATACTCATCCACCTTCATCTGACAGTTGGGCTCAAAGATGTACGGGTCCTGCAGAGGAGGAAAAATATTTTTTTTAAGAGAGAGGGCTTCATCGGTCTCAGGGTTTTATTTGACATGGGAAGACATTAAACAGCCAAGCAGTGTAACACACACAGGGCTTATGCAATCAGACAAACACACGTAGCTCCAATTCATTTTCTAAGATGTATCTGCCTGCACACAGGGACACGCACATACGCAAAAAACATCCACACAAAGTATGAGCAAATACATTCCGTATGTACACACACACACACACACACACACACACACACACGTTTCAGGCTGCAGGAGAAAAGAAACCTATTGCTAAGGCAAACACAAAGTAAGATCAATTTGACCGCCGTGAACTGTTAAACGCAAACATCATCTCGCTGGAACACAGAGCTGTGCATTAGAGATGGGGACAATCCTGGGTGAGAGGAACATTTGTGCGTGTGTTTCAAAGGTGTGTGAGCCCAGTGCACACCAACCCTCCATGTATCAGCTCATGGGCAATACGCAGCGACCCCTATTCAGTTTAACAGGGGTGTCGGAGCAGAAAATCTACTAGCATTAGCCAGCTTATCTAACCCAAACATTTCTCACTCAATTCAATCAGCTGCTGGAAGCTGTGATTGTGCTGATGAATGACAGTGTCAAAGTGTACCTGTCTCTGTGTGTGTGTGTGTGTGTATCTATTTTTTTCCTTTTTTATCCCACTCAAATCACACATCTGAGAAGGATAAAGCATAAGTGAGAAAAAAAGTGAATAGGAGATGGCCGCTGGGTCACTCCAACTCTAATATTAACAATAGAGAACAGTAACACACACACACACACACACACACACTTGTGTGTCAATGTTGCAAAACAGGGCCGAGAAGCGAGCTGGCTTCTTATTTGGTTAAATCGTGTCATCTAAAACCACCATAAAACAACGGAACAATCCTTTTTCCATTTAGGAAACATTGAGACGGCTCTAAGTGCCGTTAAAAGCTCGACTGTCTTTCATCTGAATTAGGAGTGACAGAGGCTTCAGTTGCACACAGTGAGGCCGACCCGATGAAAGAGATGGTCCCAAATGAGCCCTGACTGTTAACTTACAGCAGGCTAATGTTACACTATCAGACGGCGTGTGCTTGTAAACCTACGTGGTTTATGGGAACACTCAGTCCTTCCACAAGCAAAGGGACGATTAGCTGAAGGTCCAAGCATCTCTGGGTGGATTTGGATGGACAGAGACCCGTAGGTGTGGTGGTCCTGCCCCCACTCCACATGTACACATTCTTTCCTGAGTGCTTGGGCATGAGCAGCTCAGCTTGTGTGTGCGCATGTGTGTTTGCAGACCCCTGTTCTTTTGTTGTCCCCTTCATCACAACAAGCTTTGAAACAATAACTGTCTCAATGTGTCTGCATGCTCATTTACATGGAGCTAAAACATAACAGTGAATGAATCACAGTCAGAATCAGAATGAGGTTTATTGTCACGTATGTTTATACATACAAGGAATCTGTCTTGTTTGTGCAGAATAACAAATGAAGAGAAAAATAAGAATATAGATAAGGTACAAATGAGGTACAAATGCTTTTTAAACATGTACTATCCCTAATTTTACTTAATTTGCAGTTCAGGTTTAGTCTCTTCTGACTGTTTGGTGATCAACAGTGAATGACTTCCAGATCTCTGCATTATTGTGCAAAACTACAAGGTAATTATGCTCACTCTCTACTCCTTATTTTGTTATTTTAGCCTTATATTCTAATTTCACTGTTAGTTTTCAAACCTTTTTTATGCCCACATACAGCATGAATAACAGGCTTATGTTGCCTCTCAGTCAGCTTCAAAGTATTACCGTTTTCTAATCTTTCTGTGAGCAGCAAGGAACTACAGCTCTAATCACCAGGTAAGTCTATTTCATGCATGGAGTGGATCGTTTTTTGGGTATTTCACCTTCACCTTATGAACTGATAACTGATCCAGTCTGAGTAGGAGTTAGAAAATTAGAAAGGATAAGCAAGCTAGCAACAAAAATCAGTGTTTGGCTGCTTTGTTTTCAGTGTCTCACGATTCTGACCTTTTTCTCTGCCTTCATCAGCTGTCAGTCAATATGAGGCCATTCAGTCACCATGGAAACCAAACACCAGCCAGATCTCAAGTGATTGATTTCCAATCAGCGAGACAATGAATGAAACACACACACACACACACACACACACACACACACACACACACAAAGAGGAAGTCCTTTGGCTGTTTGCATGAATGATCACTGAGGATCTCATTGACCTCTGACCTCTCTGCCACTGGACTTGTCAAACAGAGGAAACTCATCTGAAACATCTTACTCCCAAGACATAGGGTGATGAATTATTGGAAGCCTATAGAGCTTTAAAGCTTCCCCCACAGTAATGTACTGAGGAAAAGCTAAGCAGAGAGGACACAGAAAAACAAGTTTACACTACAGTTGATCAGATAACTGGATGCAGACACAAGAACACAACATGAAAAAGACAGGAGCTTACACTGCGTCTATTCAGACAGAAGAACAGTATCAAAAAAGCTATTTGGAAAATGAAAATACTCTTTCAAATACTCCATACTGAACGTTTGTATTTCAGAAAGGCATATCATAACTATATGTAGGGTTGAGTGACTTCATCCAGTGATAGAGGTTACCTGCAAAGCTTTGAACTGCACTGAAACCTATGCAGGAACACACACACAGACACACACACTAACACACCTGCACGTCACCTGTCTCCGCCATCTGTCACTCAATGGGGTTTCACTGAGTGGAGAATGTTTTGTGGAAAAGATCCATGCTGTTTAGCATATTTGTGTGCCTGCGTGCCCGTGTGTGTGTGTTTGTGTGTGTGACGGACTGATAAAGAGCATGTCTATGTCTGTGGGTGGACTTGGCGTACATCATTTCAATCGAAGCAGATGTCCCCTGCAGGCTTTGTATTTGCCAGGCAACAGAGATTCACTCACTCACTCACTCACTCACTCACTCACACAGAATGAAAAAAAAAAACCAAAACAATTTTAAACTTCCAGAGATTCACTAGCTTAATTTTTATTGAGAAACATTTCTGCTTATTCTTCAGATAAAAGAATATTAGTAATTAGTTTTGTGAAAGATATGATTCAGTGCTACATCCCAGCTGACATCCTTAATTTTAACCTTTAAGGTGACTGACACGGGTCGACCTTATTACCATCGAGGCCAGTCCTAACCCTGTCCTGCCTATGCCTGGCTCATATTCACAGCAGCAACACACTGAGGACTTTCTTCAGAAGCATGCCGGCCCAGTTTCATGGCTCACTTTGACATGGCTGTGGATTTGATGATGCTTTTCCCTACGCTCTTTCAAGTTTTCTTCCCTGCCTAAGAGGGATCCTCCTCCCCCCACTGATGCCCACATAAACGGAGAGGACTGAGGGGATTTCCTGATGTGTGCAAAGGGTGCGTGTATGTCGATGTGCGAGTGTGTGTGCGTGCGTGTGCGTGTGACACACTTTGCCTTTGCTCTGCAAATGTCCTAGCTAAGTGTCCTGATTAAGTTAGTCAGAGGAAACGTGGGCAAGAAGACAGGAAGATATAGACGGGGTCATACAAACAAAGACACTAATGTCACTGATAAATATTTGTCTAAATCTTTTATTTATATTGGCACTGGATAGACAGCCAATATAATTTCTTGTGACTGAGACTGACTAATGATTTAATATACTCTATTTTAAAAATCAGCTTTTTTTCAAGTAGCTTTTGATTGATTTATTTCCATTTTTGGATCAGTTTTCATCCGCCGCTGGTCATTATGTGCTGTGCTGTATTATTTCCGAGAGACTCCGTGACTGCATTGTACATCCTGACATATACTGAATCACTCCCAGCTTTGCGATAGCGATCTTAAACATTCAAACAGCAGTGGCACTGTGCGCGCTTGACGATCATCGTTTGTAATCTCAGGATTTATACGCTTCTCGCTCTCCAAAGTTGTATTTTTCCTCATTTTGAACTGGTTTTAATCACACCACACAACTCCGCTTGCACCTACTGCATAATAATTAAATATAGCAGTGAAGAAAATCATCAGTGGTCTATGTAAAAACATAAAAGCCCCTTGAGGCAGACCGGGATTCTTGATACTGGGGCTGTATAAATAAAAACTGACTTGACTTAGACATTCACTCGCTGAGATCACACTCAGATAATCTTTTCAGACTGCTGGTTAAGGCTCTCGGTGGACATGTTGCAGACAAGCAGTCGCCATGCCGAAGCTTCTTAATGAGGCTGATCAATGCGTCCTGCCCACAGCTAGAGCTCTGACTACTACAATGACCTATCAGGTTGTAAAGGAGACGCCTCTGCTGACGCTGTGTGCTGATGTGTGTGTGTGTGTGTGTGTGTGTACGCTAATGACTGACCTGGGCATGGTCATTAAGGATGAAGGATGGTAATAGGGCAGAGCAAATAACCGCTGTCAGAATCAGCAAGGTTACTGATAAACTGATACAGCTTGCCTCACAGGCTAAGCCTTCATAGGCTCATCAAAGATGTTCAGCTTAAATCTGCACTTCATCAGGAAATGTCACGATGTCCTGAAATGTATCTTAAATCTGGCATAAACAGGTTAAGAGGCTGTTTAGTTTTACATTTGGAGCTGTTCTATTTTTATTTATGTATTTATTTTTTCATCATACTTTGCACAAACCTCTTGAGCACTGAACAGATGCGTCATTTTTACCTCATCAAACCTGTCGAAGGAGGCGCCTTCCTGCATGAACTCAGGCAGGTGCTTCTGCCAGTTGAACTCGTAGGACTTTGTCATGGCTGCTCACAAACCTGAGAGGAGAGAAAGACAGAGAGAGAAGGACTGATTACAAAATCTGTAACGGCCAGGTGTAAAGGCCCATGGAGGTTTCAAGGACACAATATACGCCGCATAAGCACACACAATATCTGTCTTCTTTAGTCACACAGAGACGCTGAATTCACTGAGCATAGCTACTGTACCTGGCCCTCCAGGGGCCCATCCTAAAAATACCCTCTCCTGAGAGGAAGAATAACGACATGTAAAACCCTTTCCCAATAAACAGGACCTGATATGCAGGATTTAGGGGTTATTTTAGTTTAGCACATGAGTAGAACTAGGATGTTTGTGAGATAGAAAGTGAGAGGAGATAAAATACATCAGTGAGGTTATTACATGTGCTGATCCCAGCCACGGGCCCCAAACAAAAACAGTTCACAGACAACAAACAATAAACAATTGATCCTGTTTTCACTAAGGAGAATGAACGCAAATAAACACGACACAACTGAACGAATACGGATCTTTACTTCTGATCCAGTCTTATTAAAGAAAATGTAGGCAAGGCCAACGTTATTGTGTAACACATCAGTCGAACTTAGATAAATGTGCCAATGGAAGCAATACACATAAAAGAGCTTAGCAGAAAAATGATGCACCAATATTTTAAGATGTGGCTTATTTACCTCTCTTATTTATTGATTTAACACATGCACTGACTTCAGATTGTTTTCTACTCTATTCCTTGCAGTCATTTTAAAGTAATAGAATTCATGAGATTTTCTTATTGATGTGCTTTATTTCCTCGCCTGGTAACTAAAATGGCAAACTCTGACTCTGGCCTTTGGCTGCTGATGCACACACTTGCATCAATACAATGAACAAGGTCTCTTCACCCGACGTGCTGTATCAACTTTTTAATAACGTATTCCTATTTCCAGCTTGTCCAGTCCTGTCAAACATTATCCAACCCCAGATGTTCTGTCAGAACAGGGATGTGGGCTTTTACAAAGCCATGGACTGATAAAAGATGAGATACACGAGCTAGCATTGGACAGGCGCACAATGGCATTACTGAGACAGTGCGAACAAATCAGTCATAAAATCTAATTTTTCTTTGCACCTAAATCACTTGATTATGTATTTAGAGGCCAAACAACAGCAAAGGATTTGACAAACATCTTGCCACTCAGTACAAGCCTCCTCCATAAGCTCTCTGAACCGTACCTCATTCAGCCTCGCTGGATTTCAACACATTGTTTCAACCAACAGGTATTTCTGAGTTGCATCGAGTTTATGCTTGAAGGAATTTAAACCTTTGAAAGCCTAATTGCCAAAACACAGAGTACTGCGATTTTTGGACCATTTTAAAAAGGTTTCAAAGTGTTTATTCGCTCATGACTAGCAAAAGCTCTGAGTGGCATGCTGGAAAAGTTACTGTGGGACCAATTCGCAGTGACAAGCGCACAGACACGTGGTTTTGCACCAGTAGCTGAAGTTGAATTATGTGCAATATATGTAGAATATAAGGGGGGAAGGCAGCTTGAGGGGACATGGGTGCACCACATCACCAGAGGACAACCTCTGGGTGGAAGTGAATGACACATCTGACAGTTAAATAGTGTCTGAAGGAGGAATTTTCCATTAAGTCTACTTTTATCCCGCACTTGGCCTCAAACAGTCTAAAAGTGCACTGTACTCCTCTTCAAACACAAAAAGCAAGTCAGGCTGGATTCATGTGACACACCTGCACGTGTAGCGTCACGCAAGCTCTCCAGCTCAGGGAAGGAGGAGGAGGGGTCCTGACAGGAAACTGTAATATTGTTGATGACACCACCCAAATATAGGCTCCCCTTACGTCAGCCTCAAATGTGTCAGGCAAAACTGAGGAGGAGAAGCGCACTTGAGAACGTGACATACTATGTATAGTCTAAGAGCTCAGCCGGTATTAAGCCATTATGGGAATACTCTGAGGTATGATTCAATTGTGTTTCCGTCTATAGGGCTAAGATTCCTTCATGGTAATAATTACAGACAGTATATACATTGTCTAACACACAGAAAATCACATATAACATATAATCAAAACGATCATATACTTTCCAATTGAAACCCAGTAATAAACTGTAATAAAGTCTCTAAAAATAGGTTTAATGACGGTGTGATTTATTTTGTTTTATTGGTGAAAACGTCCGCCTGCATGAGGGTGTTTGTGTGAATGCTCCTGTGTGTGTAAGCACCCCGCCGTTACTCAGTTAGTGCAGAGATTAAAGTCCCACATTTCATGCAGAAACCACTCATTTTCCTCCCAGGGATGAAGCTGGAAGTTGATGGGTGAGATGGCAAAGAGGGAGACTGATGATGGGTGATACAGAAAGAGAAAGACATAGGAACCAACAGAGAGTGAGTGGTCGGGGAGATGGAGGAGGGAAAAACATAATGACATGGGCAAAACGAACAGGAGAACAGACAGACCAGAAAGAGGTGAGAGAAAATAAAAGCAACTAGAGGTGCAAAGAGGTGAGAGACAGAAAGATGGAAGAGAGAGCTGAGGAGAGAGTGACATGACGAGCGCTGAGATAAAACAGAGCGATGGTGGACGGCGAGAGATGGACGAGTGAAACAGCTGTGTGTGACAGAAGCTGCCTGGAGAGGCTAGGGGGGGGGGGGGGGGGGGGTGATGTCTGCTTTTGATGTGGGGAACACAGATCAGAGACAACATCAACAGAGGCTACAGAAAACTACTAGCCGGGTGGTCAACAGTCCACCCCCGGCATGACAAATGCAGATGAGGAAAGGCTTTTGAGATGTCTGTAGGCTGTCATTATGAAAACACAGAGTGATTCAGAAAGGCTGAGCAATTATACAGCCGCTAATATGAGCTAATCTCGCCCCCATGTGCAGGTTCATTAAAAGATACAATTACTCTTGATACAGAGGGTGGACCCACCAGAAAATGAGAACACAATATTACCACTCCTTTAATTCGCTCAGTGCATTTTAGGTCCAGACCCAAAAGTGCTGCCTGCTATACGGCACAGCGCCGCGGGAGACGTAGCAACCACGCCAGGTCAATACGCCGAGTGATGTACGAAGCTTCGTCAAACCCAGCCCTCCGCCATCTGTGGTGTCCTACCAGGGGACCATAACACAGACACACACACATCCTGTCAGGGGACCGAAAACACAGACGCACACTTCCTGTGGAGATTAAGAACTGAAGCTGGGCAGGGTGCCAATAACACAACCCACAGAGAGAAGGCCGGTGTAAATAGGCTTCACCCATTCTAGATTATTTAATAATACTAAACCACATCTAGAAGAAATGTTGTGTATCCTAATCCTAAATCGGATTCAAAAGGATTCAGATAGGACAAATCACATATCTAATTTGGACTAATTGGGTTGTGCTGTCCTGTCTGATGTTAGCCTAGATCTTGCCACTCTCAACAGTATGCATTAGATAACATTTTCCTCAGCGGGATGAAATCTGTCCAATAGCAGCTCGGCACGCTGAGGTGCTGTAAGGCCATGGCAGCGCCCACATCGGGCCTCTGAGCTCCTGGACGTGTGAGCGCGCACGTGAGGAGCCGAGGGAAGCAGAAGGAAGCGAGCGAGGTCCGAGCCCCCTGTCCAACCCCTGACAATGAGATAATTACGATAGATAGGAGCCCCGTGAGGCACACTGTTCCCAGCCTCCTCATCTAAAATGGCAGCTAGGGTAACACCCAGCGGTCCCACACCTCATAAACTAAAATTAGGCTACAGCTACATCAGTCAGCCAGTGGTGGAAGGGTTGACTGGGGACACACTCAAATGGACACAAGTGAACAACACACACGTAGCGAGGCACATCTGACGTTGCTGGCACTATAACAAAAGCTCTCCTTTACTTAATACCTGTTGTGGATTAAGCATTAAAAGGTCTCCGACATCAAAAACAACACTTTTTGCAGCTCAGTGTAACGCGTGAAACTGAGGGAGGAAAAACACAGACCTTTTCAGTCCGGCCTGCTTTCATGCCTCATTTGATCTCACAGCACAGATCATCACCTGATGTTTTTTGGTGTTACTGTCATCATGCATTCATTTTAAATTTGACCCCGTCCCACCCACCTGAGCTGAGGTTCAGGCGATACTTCGAAAAGATATTTGGTTATGGGAGATCTCCAAGGGTTTCTGGAAGGACTGCATCTCTGCAAGATCGATTGAGATTCACAAGAGGATTCACTTTCAAATAAACCAGATTAGTACTGTACCATATCAATTACTAGTTTATTTCTACTTTAAATGGGGTTTTGGCCAGGATGATAGCTTGCACACTACAGTACGTATGTGCAATGGTTTAAATGAATTAAACACTCAGAGTCAATCTACTGAGCAAAAGTGTGAACCCTGATTCACAACAGCTGGAGCACAAACGCAGACCATCAATGCCTTACCAAAAGCATTAAAAGTATTTAAGTTCCAGTTACACATAATTTTCCCGCAGTCTTCTCCTTTTGTAGTCTCTGAAGCAGAAAAAACATGTGCTTCTTTGCTCAGTGTCAGACCTTCATCTAGAACAGCTGGTCAGAGTTAGAGCTAAAGATAAATGTTACATATATGATGGTCTTCATTATGCAAGTTGACAGTAATTGCCCAGGTGCTCGTGGTTTGACCATGTATGGCCTGACTCTAAAAACTCTTAAAGTTATATTCTGAGCTTTGGATTTAGGTTGGACCAGGAATTATTTGCTTTATTGTGTCTTTATTATCTTTTCAGGACCAAAGTTGTATAACCTGGCAGATCAACCAGAGGCACTTTAAATATTACACAAGAGAATGGGAGAAAACCAAAAGGTAAATTAAAGGTAAAACAAACGATTTTTACAGTGTAGCAGCGAGCACAACTTTAGAGATGTGTATTGACAGAGCTTGCAGGCAGGTTCTTGCCACCTTGTCTTATGTTTGCTCACTATACATCTCCTGGACCTCTGTGGTACGCAAAGAGATACAACTAAATATTGATTTTCTCATCTGACTGTGCGTATAAAAAAACTTCAAAAACATCAAATCTACTTTTAAGTGCTTTACTAAGGGATATCCTGAGATAAACAAACCTGAATCATTTTGTTTTTCCTTCCATTCAGCTGCCATCATAAGCACTACTTCATAATCAATGCCACTCCCATGAGTGCTGCTAGTCTGACATCCTTATGTCTATCATATAAAAAGCAGCCTTTTCTGTGGCTGTGAATTAAACCAGAAAAAATATTTAGTATTGATCTTTACCTGCACTGACTCATGTTACCGTTTTAGGAAATGATGAATGATGAAGAACCTGTTTTCACCTCATGTTTCAGTAATCCTCATTTCTATTACTTCCTGTGACTCAGACTGTTTTTGTCCTCTCTAAGGAATAATTGTTTCTCTGTAACCAAGTGCTGGACTCACTGTTCATGTCATTAATGAGCAGGTGAAGCCAGGTGAAAAGTATCATCTCTAATTGCTGCCAGATTGTAAACCTACTTCAGTAATGAAGAGGATGTGCAGATTAGAAGAGAGGTACAGGGTTTAAAGGCTCTGCGCAAACACACAGATATTTTACTCTGGCTCATTAGACCTCTTTGCAGGTTATATGTGGGTGGACCTTTGCAACTTAAAATAAATGAGTAAGTCGCCCCACTCTAGATGTCAATCAAGAGCAGTCTGCACATAACCACACAGTTCTGAGAAAGGAGACAATCAGCTAAAGGAAGTGAAAGTTGGTGTGTGACAAAGCCAAAAAAAACCTTCTGTGTTCAAACTTGTAATTGGCACTTTAACCTAAAGGGAAGCACTGAATACGAGATTCATCCAAAAAAGGTTGAGAGCTGTTGCTCTGTTGTTTAGTATGTGATTATTTTAGCTGCAGTCTAGAATCAGTTCAGCAAAAGCACAATTTGCAGGGGTATATATTCAGGCTGCTTGTTAAGCTGGACCTGACTGCTCTGTCAAGCTCAGGTTTAGCTAAACTGCAGCTTAAGCAGGTGTCTGAGTATTTCTAATGGCTTCCCAATATGCACTGGAGCTATGCACTGTTTTCACTTTTGTTCACATTTCCACACTGCTGTACAGTTAGTCAGCTATAACTGAATGCAATCAAAGCACTACTGAGATTATCACCGTTGGCTATGACCTGGTGACTCAATGCAATATCGATTGTATATTTAGTTTCAGCAAGAAATTGCAAGTGCAGGTTTTTTCCCTATCTGAAAACCTCGTCTTGACTGAACATGTTTGCATGCACTTGCAATAGCTGACTGTCATAAAATAATATTATTCTACATTTTAATCAAATGTTAATCATAGTGTTGCCCAATGTCCCCCGTGTATTTTTAAAACTGACTGCAGTGTCAATTATCTGTCTGACACGCAGTAATCACTAACATTAAAACTGGTGGGAGCTGATCTGAATATGAATCTTTATTACTATATGAAACTTGCACTGATGACATATCCACCTTCCTTGAAGCAGGTGTAAATTAAACCTCAGCTACAGCGACCTCTACAGGAGTTTAGCTTATTTTCACTGTGCACGGCTGCCAGGTTCAGAAACATTAAAGCGATAATGATTCTCAGTTACTGATGAGGTCACAATTTACCTGTACACACACACGCACACCCATTAGTGCGCCAACTTAAGCAGAATGTAATTTAGAGCACAACCTCGCCTTCCCCTTCCTCCCAAATAATGTTCTCACTATTGCTTGTTGAGCTGTTTGGCATATAAACTGGCTGAACGACATTAAAAAAGCAAACACAGTGTGAGTATGCAAGTCAAAACTAATATATACAGTAAAATTCATCTATGGCATTGATAGTAGCAGCAGCATGGTCCTTATTTTCCCTCAGGCCTTTGTAAAAGTCAGTTTTATTGCACATGTACATAAAGTATAATCACGTTACTGTCGTAAGGCTGCATCCGGGTGTCTAATCTAAACTGTACATTCTGAAGTGTCATCACATCCTCTTATCCGTTTGTCTAGGATATTTGTCTTGTCTTGGGGCTACAACAGTGTGAAACTAAAGGCACGTGACACACTGTCTTTCTACATACAGAAGGCTCCAATGTTACGCAATGTTACCACATATGAATCTGGAAATAAGTGTCTTTTCAGTGAAGAATAAGATGTAAATAGAGATGCAACTGAAAATACTAAGAGTACTTTGCTTTTTCACCACAGACTTCGATCCTTAATGCACGTCTCCTGGAAAACATAGAAAAACATCAGACTCCTCCTGTGTGGACCTTCACACAGCTTCTTAATGTGCCTCTCCTTCAACAATACCATTAATCTTCCTCTCTCACTATTAGGGTCAGAGCAGCCCTTGAGGCTGAAGCCATCTTAGGACACACACTTCTACCAGCTCACCTAGACAGACTCTCTGCTACCCAAAACAAATCCACCGCCACTACGAGCAATTTTCTCCAAGCCCATCACAATTGTCAAAAAAGCCAAAGATGTGAACGTTCAACTGTTTCAGAGCTCTGGCAAACACAAGATAGTTAACGCAAGAACAGCAGTCTGTCATGTTTTTCTAACCCATGGTGAAAATGACTTAAACCAATTAATTTAATTGACTAAACTAATTAACTGATTTCAATTAATCGTTTAGTTTACAGTCCAACTTGAGCATCTTATCATGACCAGTATTTTTCTGCTGCTCCAGTATGCATCACATTTCTCTGGACATCACATTCAGTTCGTGACAGATCGTGACTGATCATTTCCTACTTATTGCTCTGCCAGCCTTGACAGTGGATTCAAACAGGTTGTTTACTTCAGTGCACGGAGCAAAACACAAACACGGAAAGGGCTAGAGGTCAATTCCCACTGGGGCCACTTATTCTAACAATGCTTCCATTGCACTTGATAAGTCGCCAACAAACTGCAACAAACAGAAGGTAAAATACTGTTTGTTGTACACTAGTGGCATAAAAATCTATGCTAGCAAAGCTTTGTTAAAGTTGAATACTGGAAGTGTGGGCGTGTCATTTGTTCCTATGTCTAATGTTTTCATTTTTCAACATAATTATTTACATAAAAAGCTTTAAACATACTGTAAAAAATGTTTTAAATGTACATTAGTTTGATACTTTAAGAAAAATAGTTATTATATATTATATAGTATAAGATATTTATGATATCAGCTGACAATTCCCAGAATAATTGTCTTCTCCTCCTCTACAGAATATTACTTGCATGAGGACTCATTACCAGAACCATTATATTCATAATTCTGCTGCATCACATCACACTGCAATTAAAATTGCATCTTAAGAAATTAAAAATTAAACAGCACTTTGGCAGACAATCTGGAAAGAAAGCCATGACGCATGTTGCTGCTCTCTTATGCCGTTGTTTTTGGACGAGGGGAGACAGAGGCAGACAATAAGAGGTTTGGAGTGAGAGAGGAGTGGAGCTTTTTTAATAGGCTCAAGATTTTTGAGTGTTTACAGCAGCCTGAGGTATACCATGCAGACTATTTAATAAAGGAAGCAACAGAACAACTGGACATTGCCAGTTTCCGCAACACTGTCTCATCTGCAGGGGACATCCATCTCAGTCCATTTGCATCATGTCTGCTGCGCGACACATCAATATAAAACATAAAACCTGGTTTAAAGTCTAAAGCGTGCACATAGAGTACACACACCTGCAAGGGTTCCAGCACTGAGCAGGATCAGCGTGGGGGAGGCAAAGATGAGAGCAAAGGGGAGGAAATGAGGAGAAACCCAGAGGCCAGGGGGAACGAACTCCTGCAGACGAAACACTACAATGAAACGCTCTTGTTTCAGTGACACCTCCGCCACCATGTTGTTCTGTACTGCACTGTGCACACAAATGTACAAATTTTGTAGAGTGTAGTAAAAACACAAAGCAGGTTGGAAAACACACACACACACCCCTTAGGTAGACAAGTTTAGTTAAACAGTCTATGCAATGACCTCCGGCAAGACAACTACCAACCAGGATACACAAGGGATAACAAAAAGGACACACACGTGCACAACATCCTGGAAGCAAACCTCAACAGGTTGCCCTTCTAAGGTGACATTGATTCAAGACTGCAGACAGACTACAACATTGTTGCGGTGGCAGGTTTGCTCAATTGCATTACCAATCATTGAATTAGATTAAACTCTGCTCTGTCAGCTAGAATCTAGTTAGCAGAAGAGTTCATGTTTGCATATACTTTGCTGCGCACATCAGGCACACAGCGCTCATGCCGTGAGACACAGGGCTATGCCATAAAAATGCTACTGTTTACACTGAGAAAGTAGTCTTTAATTAAATGAGAGCCCTCAGCAAGGAATATAGTGTTTTTATAACACCAAGAAGACCTCTGTTCTCTGAGCAAACAGCACATATGGCAGTGAAATCAATGTTACAATCGCCTGCATCTGTTTTTACATTTCATTTAGCCATTAAACAGCAGGGCAGTGTGAGAGGGGACAGTGATCGCTGAGCAAACATGTACTTACCTTAACAAGGATGGAGATCCTGCGTGCATGTGTGTGTGTGTGTGTGTGTGTGTGTGTGTGTGTGACCTGTGTAAGTTCTCTGATTTCACTGGCTTTCACACCTCGTCAATTCAACTGAAGCCTAATGCCAACTTGTGGGCTACATGTTACTAAACAAAACCTGGCATGCTGGAAGCAGTGTCTGAACAGTTTGAGTGAGGAGAGCCGCGGGACTGAGGAGACCGTGAGTAGAGGAGCGAGTGGAAAAGCTGAATGGCGCGACCAACCACTAATCACTACTGAAATTCCCTGTTCGCTCGTTTCAATTGATCCACATTTGGGCTCCACTTTGCTCACTGACTGTTGAGTGTCAACTGAGGTTTCAGTGGCCCCTCAAGCAGTGTGTGACTATGTGTGTGTTTGCTCACACATGTCTATGTCCGTGTATGTACATTCACAAAGCAAGCCACTGAAAATTAAGAAGCAACAAATCCCGGATGTCTTCCTTCAACAGCTGAAATAAAAAGAAACCAGTGCAGGCTTCTTACAGACTTCAACAAAACACAAGTGGATGGCACAAAGGTCTATTACTGATGGCACTTCTTGTGTTTATTGTAAATTAACCTTGGAGAGACGTCTCACAATGAAGAGGCCTGCTGCCTGAGTTTGTTTTTGTCCCATAGCTCATCATAAAGACAAGAGCTGTTGCAACCCACTCATGTTTCCCTCATAAAAAAACAGAACGACTACAGGTGTACCCTTGAGCAAGGCACACAACTTGAGGAAAACAACTGCCCCAGTGAAGCTGGTAATTGGCTTACAGTAGATTGTGTCAGTGCATGTGGCAGCTCCCAGGTGCGAATGTGTCAAACTAAGAGAAAACAACAAGTGAGCACTGCGGTGAATTATATACAAGCCGCACCCTTACATGATGGATCATGATCAGTGTTCGTATAATGAAAAATGTTTTCCAGCTCACAAATCTAATGTTGATCATTCTCAAGTTGCTCAACAGAGCCTTAACTGTATATTTTCAAAGTTTCAAATAGTTTGACCTTGTTGTCTTTGGAGAAACTTTACATTTTATACCACTGTTCAAATAAAACCGTCATAAAGCAAGTTTCTGATCACACATTGATGGAAAAGTTGCTTCCTCTGTGCAGAATAGTTGGGGGGAGATATAAAGTAATCGCCCACTAATAGAGATGTCAGTTGGCTGATTTATGCTTTTCTTGGGCCGTATGTACAAAAATATATAATCACCATTTGTTTCTCTGGGATTGTGGATGAGGAAGTATTATGGTGTTGAAAGGAAGAATGTCTTTTTCCAAACCAAATGACCCTCTTCTACCCTCTTCTTTGCCTTTTATAGTTGAGGATCACACTGCTCGCTCATGCTCCGCGGTCCTGGGTTACATAATTAACTTGCGCCTGGGATGGAAACTGGCTGTCTTGCAGTCACACATGCTGACTATAGCAGCCAACTGTGGTCAGACAGAACATATGTGGATGTACACACAAGCACATTGTGTACAACACATGCACAGATGTCATAACATACATAACATGTGCATGGGTCAACAGCAATAAGACTTTCCCCCAATCAAGTGCAGCAGTAGGGCCTCCCTTACTCTCAAACACAGGACCAGAAAGGGTTGATCCTCAATGAAGAGCAGATTAAGATTTAAATTACTTCATAAAACACAGAACTATAGTGGGACACACACCCAAAGAGTTCTATATATAGTCATCCACATCCATCTTCTGCCAAATTGAGTTACACAAAGAATTTAACACATGGCCTAATGGACGGAGCATCCACCTAATAAATTATGGCCTAAAGCATTTGCCAAATAGTTGGTATTAGTGGGTGTATAGGAGCTTGCATGTGTGTGTAAAAGTGTGTCTGTGCATGTCACAGAGAGTCTGCTGACCCAAGGGCCCATGACTACCCTCACTGAGGAAACACTGATGCTGCTCAGAGGGAAGGACAGCGAGGGAGGGAAGGAGGTGAGAGAGGGGCTAAGGGCTGTCCCCGGGTTATCAGCCATCTTAATCAGAGGTATTTAGAGCACTGCATGTTTGACTGTGTGTGTGTGTGTGTGTGTGTGTGTGTGTGTTCACGTCTTTGTGTGCCTGTTTAAAAAGGCACTTAGTCAGGGAGTTCCCTCGATGTAATGAAGTAGAGGGGCCACGCTGACGCATTAACACACTTTAGCAAACCCTGCGACTGGGGCGCAGCTCCCGGGTCAAAACCTCCCCCACCATCTGTAAACAAACTCTGTTATCTTTATCACAGCTATACTTATTTGTATAATGGGTTCACAAGGAATTTGAAGGTAATTGGTACACAAACATTACCAGACTGCGGAACAACGGCAGACTAAAGACAGAGAACAAACTGCATCAGCAATGCAGAACAGACTTGGGGGATTCCCTTTTACATTGATGTTCTAGGCAGATTTGTATTGGCAACATGAGTCTAAGATATAACTAGAAATCCTCAGTCTTCGCACAGTGATGAATACTTTTAACTTAAGCCACCAAATGGAACATGGAAAGGACAATTTTTCATAACGTGATGGTGAGGGGATGGTATCCGTGTCTGGATAATAATAGAAACACCACGCCGGAACAGTGGTATTAGAAAGACTTACAAGTCTATGCAGTTGATCTTAAACAGTGTGAGGACATAGCACGGGTTGGGAATATTTAATAAAAATAGCACAGAGGAGTGATATGAATGTGACTGAACAGTGAGCCTGTGAGCAGCCTGTGTAAACAGCAGTACAATTTCTGTTCTGACAGGCTGATGACTACAAAATGGATCTCAATCGCTCACTCAACTTTCATTTGTTTTACTTCTATTTTGGTCAAAGGCTCAGGAAGTAACATTGACTGAGCACAAGGATCAGGTTCTAATCTGATTCTGTTATTTACAGAAATTAGGTTTACATTTTTACTGTTTAATATAGAATGGTTTATATGCACTGCATCGTGTTCCTGCTGTATTAAACGCAAACAGAATCTGCTAATACTGAAGATGCACTTTTAGCTATTTGACATCCATGTTCTAATATTTGTGGAGGCATGTGGGGACAAAGCCAGAATCTAACTCAAGGCTTAGTCTAATCTTGGCATAAATGGATTGACGTTTCACTTGGAGGTGATGAAGGTAGGTGCAGGGTGACCTCCAAAGGCCTGTTAATTTAGGCATGGACGTTAGGTAACTGGCCTTTGCAGAGGGATGCCTGCAGAGTGAAAATACAAAATTATCCCAAAATTACTATGTTACATCACTGACTCTGTGCTGCTCTGTGCGGCAGTGTGCTGTGTGTGTGTGTGTGTGTGTGTGTGTGTCTGTCTCATTTAGACCAGATTAGGAGGTCGAAGGTTTGGTTTGCCCAGCTACACATACCCGGCCAAAGGCCCTCCAGGGGCCAGGTTTGCCCAAACATGGTCAAAAATACAGAGGACACACACACACACACACACAACATATTCCGGTTGACCTATGTGAAGTTTCTGAAGTCTCTGGGTTTCATCTGAAAAGGATTCAATTTTCCTCAGATAAACTCAATCCACTTAGAGTTCACTGTTTGTGCAGGCTGCTGCAAAACAGCACCATAGGGTACCTGTGACAGCACCTAAAGGGGGCTTGAAATGTTCCAAATTAATGGATACTCAATGATACAAACTCTTTTGGAAGACCATTGTCCTATTTGACATGGCAGCCAAAGGCGCAACCTTCCACCGGTTCACCTCATGGCTTTCCATCTCAGAGGGCGACACAGGGGAATAAGGGATAACCCAGCAATAGAGACGTAGAAAAAGAGTAATAAACAGAGGCTTGAGAGTTTGAGACAAGGAGAACTGGGCAGGAGGAGGACAGGGGAGGGAGTAGGGGCTTGCTCAAAAGTATGGGATTTCTCCCATTGCCCAAATAAGTACCTATTAAAAGGGAATTTGTGCCCTGCTGAGCTGCCGATAAGGCAGCCAGGAGAAGGGAGCAGTGGAAATAGAACATGTCCATATAGAGAGGGGAGCTGTGGAGAGAGGGAGCAGGAAGAGGGCAGGGGTTAAACGCTTCCCCAGAATGTGTGCTTTCCACTGGCGTAAACCCAGTGAAAAGAGTCCCCGAGACCCAGCTGATTGACACCCCGAGGGCCTACTGTGAGCATGATTGAGCATAGGCAGCTGAACTATCGCCAGAGAAATTACAGCTTTTAAATCGGTTTCACGTTCAAGTGCCATGTTTACCAATGTTTGAAAACACTAATGATGGGGGACTGGAGATTTTTCATTGGGCTTTTTAACTCCAGTTGGCATAACCCAGGCACTGAGATTTTGACTCCTAAACTGACAGAGAAAGAGAGAGAACAAAGACAGGACGAGGAAAACCTGTCTTGACAAACACCCCACAGATGTTGCTCCTCTCTGACACTACTGGTCTCCATAGCAACCCTGCTGGCCAGTAATAGCCTCTAGCTTGTTTGGCTGCAGCGGCGTCACAAAGATGCGCACACACACACACGGCATGGACACGCAAACATGCACATTTCAGCCTCTGAATGGGATCCCAGTGTGTATTTATAGAGACAGAGGGACGCACTAGCCCCCCCCACCCCCCCCCACCCCAGGCCTTACCAGAGAACACACATATCTAAACAGAGACCATCTACCCCATCATTAAAAGCCCTGGGCACACACGTACACACACAGCCATAAAAACAGATCCACCACATCCCTTGATTCTAGTAAACAAGCCCTGTAATTGGCGATAACAGATAGCTGGGAATTATACATTAGAGCTGGCTTCTGCTGTTGCTTTGTCGGGTATGTGCAAAAAGCACCGGCTCAGTCGTAATATTAACATACATTCTTATTTAAAGACGGAAATGTGTCCATGTGTGTGTTCCCACATTCATACTCTTCAGGTGTCCACACCCTGCCTCATTAGCAGAAAGAGGATTCTTCTTTAACAACTACATCCCATAATTATATCAGAGTTTAGACAACAAGAGACAACAAGATCTAATCTGTTTTTTTATAGAGAAAAGGTTTCAGTGAAGTGTCACGGATTCCTACACAGTACGTCGACATGATCCTGTTTAGTTTTTATCAACTTTTGTGTGATGCACTTTGAAACGCTGCAAAAAAACATAACTAAACTGAATTGATGTACAACAGGTGCCAGGCTGCTGTAAGGCCAGCTGGTGATGCAGCGAGCCATTCAGCAACTGTTGTCTCCTGTTTGGCAATATTACAAGGTGCATCATGGGGATCTGAAAATGGCTATTTGTACCACAATTTGATCTGTCAAGCTGCTCTGTGATCATTCACAGAGGTATTCAAATCTATCCAGATTTTTCAAGGGAGGGTACGAGTAATGTAATAAAAGATTACCTGGAGCGGAGGTTATGTGTAATCTGCTCATATTTTATCATTTCTGACTCTGTGTAATTATCTTGTGTGATCAGAAGTTGTCAAGTATTATCTGCTGCACATTTCTTACACTTCTCTATCTTACATTCATCTAAAATGATAAAAAAAATACTACTCCTAATACTCATCAGTTATATATACTGTATAACGTATTCCTAGAAAGAAATCATCCTCCGCTTCAGAAAGGTGACATCCATTTGCAATTCAAGACAGGGACTGAGGCGATGATTACGTCAAAGACTGAACAGCCCTGAAAGCCTGTGTGTTGCACTGCACTGTATATGTGGGAGGTGAGGGTACTTACCGGGTGACAGACAGAGGGACAGAAAACCAAGGGGAGGGGAAACACTGGAGGACAGCACTGGACCACTCTAAAAAGAGATTGATAGAGAAAAAAAAGGGGGGGGGGGGGGACAAAAAATAAACTAATGAGGTGTAATTTTGAAGATATTCAAAGTGCTGCTGCTGTACACTTACAGTGATATTATACTTGCAATGCCTTCAGGGGAGACACTGACACACAAACAAGCACATCAGCACAAGCAGTCGCACACACAACACACACTGGGGTGTAATCACTTGCAACACCCCCCCCCAACATGCTCCTCATCCTATTTGGCTTGTGCAGAATTTTAATCATTCCTCTGGCTTCTGCTTAATAAACTTTTAATAGGGAGCTGCTTCCCTTAAGAAAGGCTGCCTTCGTCAGAGAGAGCGATGGAAATGAGCTGGCAAATTAGACAAACGACACCGCCTCCGCATTTGCTCTGCTGTAGCTTTCGAGTGGCAAGGTATGTCACCGAGGATAAGAGAGTCTACTAATGGCTTAGAATGTAAATGTAAACTACTGACTGGGTCAAAGTGACAGAAAGAGAGACGGAGCGACACAGGAACAAAACTATAGATGGAAAGGAGGATAATCCTCCACTTGGCAAGCCATCGCACATCATTATGGCCACAGCCAAGACAAGACAAATTCCTCAACGTTTCCTGTACTTAGCAGTGACTGCGTTTCGCTTGTGTCTCTCCTCACCTCATCATCACATCTCCATCTTGCTTTGCCCAGTGCAGGACAGGAACAGTGGCGGTTTCTTTATACAACCACTTTGCAAGATAAACTCAGCAGAGCATAGACCCTGTGAAGAAGAGTTGCTCTTCTGCAGACTGTTTTTAGATTTGGGTTATTCTAGTTTATTCATTCTGACTTTTGTTAGAAACATTAGAAATGTATCCTGTGACTGTGACAGAGCATCTTTTGGGCAGATTTTGAAGAAAGTGAAACAAAAGTGTGTCTTTAACCATTAAGACGATATTTAACATGGTTAAATATTTTGAAACACTGAAATTTAATGTCAGGTTATTGCTGCTTATAAAGGGTTTTTTAGGCACATCTATACAGACGGTTTTTAATGACTTTTACAACATATACAGCAAACCAACTGCTTAGCAATGCATGCTAAAGATGCTGTTGCCTATTACCTCCTGTATTCTGACATTCTTGAGTAAGTCAAAGGGGGACTTGTATTTATTATTTTGGCCATACATAATAGTAAAACAAACAGTTTTATGATTTAAACAACTCTTATGAATTAAACAACTCTATGTGTGTATACTGTTCTGGTTTCCTTTAACGCCATTTGATCTTTTAGAAGCAAAAAAAAAGAAAAACACAGTGGCAACTGAATCTGTCCCCATGTGAGGCAGCCAATGGTCGAATGAGCAGTTATTAGGCTCTTTGAGGGCTTAGATGAAGCATGTAATCATCTAACAATGGTGTAAACTGAACAAACTGTGCCTCTAAGCCACCGTGAATCATTAATATGAAGGGCAGCAAGACACCTCATCAACTTGCACACAGTACAAAGAATATTTGGGCATTTAGATGCATACAGCCACATCTAAAAGGACCATAAGTATTATTGTTTTGTTATTGATTGGTCGTGTGTTGTTTTGAATAACTACTAACCAAAACTAACCAGGAACTGGTTTTAGGAGTCAATATTTTTTTTGACAGGTAAGTATCGACCTTGCTCGATCCATTCTGACTTTGGAGTCATCTGCCTGCTATCTATCCATCTATCTCCCTTTCTCTCTCCTCCGCTCCTCTTCATGTGGATGGGCCTCTCCCACAGCGGCAGCTTATGTGGATCAAATATTCTACATGTCAAGTGGCCTCGCTGGACGAGAGCTGTTCACAGGCCTCTTTAGCCAGGGGAGAGGATCAGTGGGTGCACTTTGCACCAAAAAAGGGAAGCCATGTCATGTGTGCAGAGCAATATTTATGTTCTGCTGAGAGTTTTGGTGAGAACACACCAGTGGGATCCAGAGAGAGAGAGATGGACAATTGCCCTAAATAGATAACAGACTGACAGACGGACAGGTAGGCAGGTAGATCCTTTCTGTGGAATGAAACAAATGAAACAAAAAAACAACTCAAAGTACATACGTGCAGTAAATGTGACAGGTATACTGAAGTAAGACAAGTCCACCAAAATAAGATAAAAACAGCTCATTTCCAAAAAAAATAATAAAAAATGAGAAGGGGTTCGTTAAAAAAGCAGCCTCAAACAGCTTCAGGCCAAGGTTTTTAACACTTCTGTAAAGTAACTAAGGTCTGGCCATGACAGCCCTAAAAGATTAACAGTACAAATCATAATTCTTCAACATATAGCAGCCTGTACAGCGCTACACTGAGGTGAATTTGCTACAACTTCTCCTTTTAGTTAAGAGACTGGTGCAGTGCTGTGCTGTCCAGTCCAAAGCTTAGGATCATGACAGGTGAAAGAAAGTAGTGAACTTCTCAGTTCACAGTATTATTTAAAGCAAGAATGTTATGGTCATAGACTTCCACCACACGTACCGAACTAGTACAGATGCAAAGAGAATATTAAGCAGCAGTTTCCAAAAGTGAGACCACTGTAGGTTCTTGGAAAGGTGCTGGAGGGATATATGGGTATAAGTTGTGCTACTTTATTATTTTCTATTCCATTTGTCAATTTTTCATCACAGGAGAACAGTACAAGCATACTAGAGTGCAACAGTGCTGCCATGGAGACTCCCAGCAAGCACCACTACTGGTATGGTCCAGTGATGGATACGCAATATCAAACAAAAGATGGATGTACTGTGCTACCTGATAGGCTCTCTCCCTCTAAGCTAAGAAGAGTGGGTATTTTTAGAAGGCGCTATTCCAAGTAACATCCAGCGGTGTGGTAATAATTCCTTTGATTAGGGCAACAGGTAAGAGGCTGGTAATCTCACCCCTGCCTGCCAGAGGATTTAAATGGTGTAAACAGTGGCAGCTCCACCATCATCACTCAACCAGCGACAGCTCTACAGGGGAACCACACAGGGGTGCTGATTAAAAGGACAGTGCTGTTAACACAGCCAACCACACTCCCACAGGTATCATGAGATGGGATGTGGCAGGGGAAGTGACATTATCCATGTTACCTGGAATAGCCTAATCTAAAAATAACCCCTAGGTGCATGCAAAATTTTACACACAAATACTGGAAAATGTGTTTAAAACAAAAGTGACATCACTTGCCTAATACACATCACCACATTCTCTCTATAAAAGTGAATAACTACTGACTGAAATGGTGACATGGACCAAAATGTCTGTTATAAGCTAGTTAAGGTGTGAAGAGAATGACTGGGTGAATCAGAGCTAAAAGCATATGTCCCCACCTCAGGAAATCGACCCAACCCATAGCCTGACACGCAGCTCTCTGTGGGGCTCACTGCTGGCGGCTTTGCTGCCATGAACAGCACCTGTCGGGGTATTAAGAGGATAACTCTCATGTCGTCCCTGATGCCAGCTATCTTCCTCTTCTGTATTGCTTTAAGAATTGCTATGAAGGGGACATCAAACAACCCCAACTCTCTGACCGGAGAAACACTCTGAGAAAAACCCGCCCCCTGTTTATCATGCAGCTGTGTCCCATAGGGCAGCGGGGTTTCTGAGAGGGTAGAAGTGGGGTCACCAGATTGGAAAGTGCTGAAACACTGAGTACTAGTGTGACATAAAAATAGTAAAGTTTATTCTAACACTAATTCTTCATTTAATAGCAGGAGGTAGAAATGTAGACAAACATTTAAGAATGACAGAGCTGCAGAGTTAGTTAAGGAGATTGAAACCACTCTCATGCTGGTACGATGATTCGAAGCTATTGCCAGCATTGCTCTGTTAAAATGCAACAGAATCTGTCTAATAGCATCGCTGAAGTTTATTATTTCATATATATTATCTAGTTTGTTTGATCTGCACCACAAACCAGGAAGTTACTGCACAACTGTTTCCAGGCTGTGTGCTAAGCTAAGCTAACCGGCTACTGGCTCTACGTCCATATTTAAAGTAAACACGTGAATGAGAGTGGTATCGATTTTCTCATCAAACGCTGAGGAGGACTGTGATCAGGTGGGTTGTTGTTTTTTTTTAAAAATATAACCATTTTTTCAACTTCTACATCTCAAATTTTTTCCTGACTGTCACAGTTCTACAAGCTTATTTATTTGTCCTCAGATTTGTTTTGTTGTTGCTCACATTATCAGCTTGGTTTCCATGCAATTTTGTTGTTTATTTGTCTGGAATAAATAAATATACTGCAGAGCCACTACTTCTGGTCACATTGCACAATCTGCAGCTGCAGCTGGTCCCATTATTTGAAGTGAACTCCCAACATTTATAAAAGGTCTCACAGTTATGAAACATTTAGCATTTTAGTTTCTGACAAAACTCACAAAACACTCAGGTTTTTTTGTGCTTGGTATTTTATGATGGTATTTGTATTTTCTGCATCTTTTTACATGTGTGAAGAAATAGAATAAGATGCTCAACATATGTGGCTCAAATAAAATTTAAGACTTATTTTTACATGTTAGTTTAAAAAAAAAACTACAAAACAACCAAAAGACCAGCTCTGTCTCGAATGGAATGAATGACTTCAAACTACACTTCTCAGTAGAACGTGGGTGAAATTGAAATGAGAGGTAAAGACAAAAGGAGAGGCGTCCTGAGAGAAGCAGAGAGGGATCGTGGGGGAGAGAAAGCCAGTCAGACAAAAAGAGAGATGCACACGCACCAAAACATTTCACATACACTTTGACTTTTCATTTTTTCCTCTTCTCCGTGATACTGTCAGGAGGCAGTTCCCTGAGGGCCAAAGAGATAGAGGCAGCCAGAGAGAGTAAAAATCCAGGCAGAGAGAAAAGGTGAGAGGGAGAGTCTTTCTACTTAGTGACTCACAGAGAGAGCGCACACAGAACATCACTTCTTTTGCCTTGGAGAATGATGGACGACTGTCTTTAACAAGGACAAAATTAGGTCTGGGTCTTGCTGCCCGCTCACACACTCACACACACACACACACACACACACACACAAATCACATTTACACTCTGGTTGGGAGAGCACTTCTCCCTTTCAACCAATGTGCTGGCTAATTAGGGGATTACATCAGCAGCAGTGGAGTCCAGGGTCCAGGGCTACTGTCACAGGAGCATGTTCTTTACTACCAGCGACAGGAAACTATTCAACCTCAGCTAATACAGAGAGCTATTATACAGCATAATTTGCACTGGTATGACAGGGGACACTGTACGGATAAAGCCTCTGCAGACGGATGTAAACCTGTAGCAGTTTACTGTTACTTTTACTTTACTCAAACAACGTCAGTTTGTTTAGCAGCACTCTGAAAATGGATATAAAGTGGTTGATTGGATGCAAAACGTCTACACTGTTCCATCTTCAATACGTTCTTATAACAAACACGAATCCAGATTGCATCCATCCAGTCTACACACCTTTTCAAAATGGTGGCCCTGGTTGTGTTCAAAGTTAACCAGATTACATTCAAAATCATACCTGTATGTAAGTAGCATACACCTGAAAATTGATAAAAGTGATAAAGTCAGCTTTAGGATTTCCTTTAATGGTGCAGGTAGCATCCCACTGAGCGAGCCATGAGCCACACAGAGCTACCAAAGAAAGCTGGAGAGAGGACGAGGAGAAGACTTATTAGAGAGCCCACCAAGGGACCAACAGCAACACTGAAGAACTACAGATATATCTGACAGGCACTTGTCAGTCCTCATATGTGACAACAGTCTCCTGTATTCTGCAGTCTGGGCTGCTGGGTAGCATGGCAACAAGAACATCCAAGGGCATCTGAGTTTTGCCAAGAGATGCATTCAGTTATCTCAGACCGTGTGGGGAAATGTGCTCTGGTCTGATGAGACCAAGGTTAAACTTCTCTTTCTTAATTCTGAAAAAAACATGTCAAGTGCAAAGCCAACACAGCTCATCATTGAAGGGAACTCCATAGTGACGGTGAAGCATGGTGGTGCTTCACCACCACGCATTGGGGCAGCCTCTCTTCAGCTGAGTCAGGGATAATGAACACCTCCAAATATCATGGTATTTTGGTGCAAAAGCCCCATCAGACAGATGAAGATAAAGAGGAATTTCACATTCCAACATGACAATAACATGAAAATCAAAGTATGTTATTATGACATCCCTAATTTTCTCAGAAAATGAGAGAAGAGATACTTTTATTGACATTTTGGATCTGAAGTTTGACCTTACGACTTTGTCCATAAGACAAAAGAGTGACATGGTTTTATTCCAGTTCATTAACACAATCAAGCGCATGTCTAAAAGGATTTTAGGATTTTTAAATTCAAGGCCACTTCGGTTAAAATAAAAATACCTACAATAAATAAATAAAAATAACTACAGCAACTTCAGTGTGTATGCACTACAGGGAAACCAGTCGTAGAGTCAGTATTAAGCCCGGCAAGATAAGAGATGATCAACTGCTTCTTTGTTTTTATCTTTTCTGGCCACTTTAAACATCTCATTCAGATTTTTTTTTAGCTTTATTTTTTCTGTTTTTAACTTCACTGCTTTCTGAGACCTGAGTCACTGATGAGGCATGTGGATAATGTGAGTTGAAGCTGCTTGAATAAGCAAGTGCAGCTTGGAAAAACTGTATATTATATTTTAAATATATATTCCTTTTCTTCCACATGTGGTATAATTGTGTCAGTAAGGGAAACGAAACGGCTCCCACCACTCGCCAATGCAGAATTTACAGCTTTCCTCTTCTGATGTGCTTTGATTGTGACACTTTTCTAAACTTTACATTACTTCCACAGTTTGTTATGATAGCCATCTAATGGATTCATGTGCTAAGCCCTGAGGTTTGTTTAAATGACATGGGAGAAGTGTTTGATGAAAAATGGCTGGGGGCCTTTGACAAATATCTGGCACTGGTCAGAAATCCATGTGAGTGAACTGTTTGTCTGGTATTCTGTGTGTTTATACTCAGCCTAAAATGTGTTTGTTTCTCTCCGCCCTAGAGTTCACAGAGCAGTTTTTTGGGTTTTTTTTATTTTATGAGTTGTTAACTTCTAAGAACACCCCACAAACACACCGTTAAAATCCACTTTGTCTTTCAATACAATGCAACAAATAAAGACATAAATTAGGGCGATATTAAATACTTCACGCTGTTCCACTCTGGGATATCTGCATAAAACCAGGCATTCCCTCACAGCCATTAGATTACGCAAGTCAATAATAAAATAGAGACAATCGTGCCGTGCTCCGTATTCTGCATTTCAACTTAGCTGAGCAGAATAAGTGATAAGCTCAGCTGCTAAATGTTACATAATTGCTTGGACTTGTTATCTCGTACAGTAGTGGGCTGATTAAAGATGCTCTTCTGGCACATGCCGTACACACACACACATGCACGCACGCACGCACACAATCTCTCCCTCTCCTTTCCCAGACAGACAAGAGCAGTGCTGTAAAAAAGAGGAAGAAGCAACATTCCTGCTGTTTATCTAGTCATCTGATCTGGCAAGCCAGTCATGTGTTGGAGCCGTGTTGGAGGCTCTGCAGCATGCTTTAGGCTAACCCTAGCCTAATGTATTGTGCTTTGTTTTTTAGCGTCTCCACTAATTCTGTCAAACTACTCTTTATCTTAATGTGAAAAAGGTCAGAAGCACTCAAATGCTGCAGTTCTTTTTCAAAAAAGACTGTTATCCCACCACCAGCACTGCTGGCCTGACAAAGCCTCTGTTGTAGGAAACCCCAACCTGTTCTAGATGGTATCTCTGGTCATCAAACTACAGATCTGATTTGACTTAGTCTTGAAGTCTTGACTTAGTTACACAAACAAATAAATCAATAGACAACAAACAATCAATCAAACGTTAAGCGTGTCTAAAGGTTTTTTAATTTCCATTCATGATGAATGAATGCACTAATTATTTTGCTGACTTCAATGATCCTTGTCAGTGCATTGTAGAGCCCTATTCTCTCTGGCTGGGTAATAATAGCTATCCAGGAGAGGATGGTGCAAAATCAAGTTTTGCATTCTGGAGCGAAGGTCGACAGTTTAATTGGAAGTGCAAATTGCGTTCACATGTATCCCCACAGTGGATTGAGCCATGGGTAAAACTGAATGTGCACACTGCGAGCGTGTGTGCATTTGAAAGGAATGGGGTGTGGAAGGAGGGAAGAAACAAAGACTGTAGGGGTGGGTGACAGCTCTCCTGTTCACTTCCAATGTATTTTTAGAGCCTTGTGCATAACCGAGCTACAATCATTATCACTGAAGTGTTGTTTTTACTCCTCAAAGCCACTTTCACACAAACCAGGATGCTCCCGCTGCCTGCTACTGAATCAGCAAAGATAATGCTGCCAATTTTTTGTTAAGAAAGTGTAAATATTGACTTGATGACAGCAGCTCACATCAGTTGGTGTGAGAGGAAGCGGCTCCCACTCTTTCTGTCCGCTCTTGCTATTCTCCGTCTCTCCCTGCTGCTGGCTGACAGTCTGCAGAGAATACCCCTGTCATTACATTCACCCTCCAGCCACACTTACCCTTGCAGTGAAGACACACACTCTCTCATCATTGATCTCTAGCTTTCTTTTAAAGCAGCAATCACTGTGCTTGCATATTAATCTACAACATCTGGGCCAGTTAAGGGTTAAGGCCAGGTTTTGCTGTTTGTTGTATTTGAAGCTCTGACTGATGGTTTATCAGCGTAAGAAGCAGCAGGCGATGCTGGGATTTACTGAGCCTTTTCATAGTGTCACAGGCCAGAGCCACAATTAGAAAGTAGTTCATGTAGTATCATAAATGGTGTTCTATACAGCTGTTCACCCTGAAAGACCTTGTAAGTTTCTTAAAAGACTACGTTCTTTGACTACAAAACTAAATTCGGTCTAAATCAATTCCCCCGTAGAGAGTGAGATGTAAGCAGCATACTCTTATTCTTAGTTTGTATCACACAGCCATTCACTACTTGAAATGATATATTTGATATCAATGCACAAACCAAATTCAAAACATCTCCTTTCATTCGCACAGTTAGAGCAACACAAAGATGGTTTGTTTTTGCAATTTTAGAGGCATTTCCTCTGTACTTCTGGAATACATTTGGAGATTCTGCTGCCTTTGAAAGCAGCACCTCCTCTGCCTGGATGCAGCCTCAAGTGGCTGTCATAACCATATTTTCAATGAATGTCAATGTCTGAAAATGCAGCTGAGGGTAGGACAGCGTTTCAGGGTGTTGGGTCCATGCAAGCTCTTGCAATAAGAATTGATTTAGGTATGTTGACTCTGCTGCTGCTGCTGCTGCTGCTGCTGCTGCTGCTGAGACGCCTGCTCACATAGACACTGCTGATGTATGACTGCTGCTGCTGGTAACAGCATTTGAGTTTTCATTGTTTGGAAGGATCTGATGCTCCCTTGTATTAAAATGCACTGCTAGGCATGCTTATTGCTAAAATACATTTTTAATCGAAAGCAATTCAACTGATATTCAGTTAATATTTTCTGCTAACCAGATGCACAAGAAGCCACCTTAATATGAGCAAATGCACTTTCTCTGTTGTATGATGTTAAAATAAACTAAACCATGAATGAGAAACATGAACTGTTTTGAGCCATTTTAGCCCTTACTGACTAAGAGGGGAACTTTGTTTCCTTGTGTCATAGCTAACAAGCAGCCACATTAGAAAGCGAGGGTCATGGTGCTTGGACTTGGTCTATAGGGTTGAGAATCACTAGAGGGTTTTGGGTAAAATCATTTTTAACAAATCCCAAGAGGAGGGGATCAAAGGCCCCCATGATCAAAGGCTTAGTAGGGACAAATGCCTGATAATGTTAAAAATGAAAACACACATGTTTGAAGTGATGTGTGTTCTGTGGCACATGGGAATCATAGATTACATTCAAGACCAAAAATAGGCAACAGTAAATAAACTTACATGAGAAGATTAAAACACTGGACTAAAAATATATATAGGAGAATAACTTGTGATGTGTCCGACACTGAATTCAAGTTACAAGCATAACTACCATTGGATAATCCCTGGGCACATACCACTGCACTGTGAGGTGAATATGAATATTATTACATACCAAATACATCAGCTCTGGTTGTATTAAGGAAGTAGACAGAAATATCAGGAGTCTGACATTTCAAAAGTCAGCAGGACAAACTCTGACATATGGAACTTTATGAATTCAGATACAATACACGTGTGAAATCTACAATATGTGATGTTTCATGTTTTAAAAATAGCTTAGGTTAGCTTAAATTTCATATGCCTTATTTTTGCCATTGTGCAAATGCTTCGCAAATTTCTCATTATTGTAATAACTTCATGTCAAAGCTCATTCAATTGTAAAACTTACAAGTTGCAGGATTCAAGTTATTAAACTAGACTTGTGTTACTATGTTTCAAACAAATACTGTCATCTTGTGTTTTGTTTGTCAGTGCAAACAGTATTTTTGTAGTGGTTTTCTATTTGTCATCGCATATGCTTAAATACTAACAGGAGACTTGCAATGAAGCAAATATAATGTGGGGATGATTAAAATGTATACGTCTCTCATCTATAATAACAAAAGCCTCTCAAAATTAATCAGGCTGAGCCAACAGACAGCCATCATGCTACACATCACATCATTAATACAGATTACATCATTAATACAGAACATATTATACAGAGTAGTCACCTCTCAGCCTCATCATGGTTTCTAGCTTGGCATCAGGCAGCAGCAGCAGCAGCAGCAGCAGCAGCAGCAGCAGCAGCAGCAGCAGCAGCAGCAGAAGCAGCAGCAGCAGAAGCCACGCAACCTGCTTATCAATGAGCGATGTCTGACTGGAATTGGCGAGCGCTGGCTGCACATCAGTCTTGTACGAAAGATACGGTGAAAAATTAGGCCCCTTGCTTTCATCACTCAGCGCAAATCCAATAAAATGTCAGCTGTTTCCAGCTCCAATGCAACTTGATTGCAACGTTGAACACTTGAAGGAAAAAGCATCTGTATACACTAATGAGACCTTAGTGACAAAGGAGCAGAAGAGGCAAAATCAAGAGTCAGACCGATATCTTTGTTGAACATTTCAGGAAAATCCTTATCTTTCTTCGCCTCTTTGATGGTCGTTGTGTTTTGATCTCCCCTTTGTTTTGCTGTGCACCCAGAAGCACATCAGAGGCATTCTCATTACATAACTTGTCAGGTAGGCCTACAGGCAAGATGAGGCCATATGTTTCGTGCGCATTATGCATACACTTAAATCAATTGACTTAATGCAGACTAAGTTATTAATATGCAATTATGCTCTGGAAAGAAGAAACTAATATTGAAGAGGTTGTACTAAATTCTAGGAAGAGAGCCTTTTCATCAATTGCTACCAGATGGTATTAGCCAGCAGTGCGGCTAGATAAAACCTAACTGCGACTGAATAAAAATAACACACAGAAAGAATTGTGTATTCCAACAGTGACCACTGGCAGTGAGCAACCACAAAACTCACCAGTTCAGCATCAATAATGTTCAGCGGGAGAAGCTCATGTCTTGGCCTGCAGAGACAAAAAAGGACATACGGTAAGAAGGGGAGAGAATTTCATAAATCACAGAGGCCTGAATCTGGACTTATTTGGCTGAGATCTAAAACCCTGCTATACAGTAGGAAGGGCAGCAGATGAGACCAGCCACACAGAGAGGCGAGCACATACCACACCATACTCCCCTGCCAAGGAAAACATAAAGTAAATCACAATATCGACAAACAGCTTCACAACAGCCTTTAACATTAAAGGCAGACATGTCACAGGCTGTGATTCAACATGTTTTCGACATACCACCACAACACTGGGCCTGTCAGTTGGCGTGCCAGGCTGCCTGTCAGTTGGCCTATAAATCCATCTGGCTGTCTATCTGCACTTCCACATTCACAGATCTCTCTGTGAGGCCTTCAAACATCCGTGAGTTTGACTGACAGCTTTGTCAAGGCTGCTGTGAGAAGAAATGGCGCTGTGATAAACCTGATAGCCCTATCACAACAAAGGGATGGAGCTGGAGACGGCCGAGGTAATCAAGACCAGACCCTCATAATTATGAAAAGAAGCATCGCAAAATAAATAAAAAGAGGAAACGAGTGAGGGAGCACGCCGGCTTTCGAATAAAGAAAAACAAGCAACTGAGATGTACAGTACACTGGCAGACGGAGGGATGGATTCCAACTTGAAGTCCCAATAGAGAAAACCTTTTAACCTTCAAGCAATTCAATATGATGCTGGCAAGCACGCCACTGTGAAAACATACAAACAGAGGAAAAGAGATTTTCTCACTTCATTGCTGTTTGGACCAAACCCCACAGCTACATTCTAGCTCACCGTAGAAATACAAGCTTACCAAAAGACAACAGCGAGCAATGTGTGCCTTAAAGACAGTTCATAGCCTCGTCAGCCTAATCTACGGCTGCAGTACAGCCACATTTGTAAAACGCTGAGAGTGTAACAAAAGCTCAGCGTGGGATGTGTACGGCAGGCCTCCCAGATATTGTTTGACTTTTCTCCTTCCCCATTATGTGCTGTCTTTTCATCCGAGGGTTGAAAGCTGGTTTTGTTGTTAGCCTCTCTGTGACTCAAAGCAAAGATATCAATATTCTGTCTGACTAAATGCACAGAGATATTAGCAAAAAGATAGTACAATGTCCCTTTAATCCATCCAATTCTGAACAGCTCCTCCTGCAGATGGGAATAGCCAGGTAAATTATCAAAAGCGGGCCCATCCTCCAGAGAACAATACAGAATATCAGCAAGACAAAATGAAAACAAATGATTGTTTTGTGCATGTTTATAATGCAAAAGAGTGTTTTTGGTTCCTGAAATCATGAAAACTAATATTAGCAGATGATAATCAAGATCGCAGCGCAGTATTTGCAAAAACTAATGGGGATTACTGTTAAAGCCCTAATCGCACAGCCATCCTATTACCAAATAATCATAAATAACCAAATAATTCTAACATAGGCACTGACCACTGAATGCAGCAAAGATATAACACAACGTCACCTGGTCCAAAAAAAAAAGAAGAAAATAATAAAACACCCTGAGTTAGCCTTTAAGCTTCTTAGTCCACCTCTATTCATCAAAATGCTCCACAGTCCAGGTTTAAGCCACAGGTAAGGGATTGTTATTGTGTGAGGGAGGGTAATGTTTACCCCTGTAATCACCACTGAAACGTTTACGCGGCAATGTCAATAAGCTACAGCAGAATTTGTTCTCCTTTACATAATAGTGGTGATCTTTCATGGGCAGCAAAGGACAAAAGACGTGGGGGACAATGTTCTGCAATTTCACCACAATATACAGCGGGGCAGTCTGCCGTCCCTGACGAATAGATATAGTGGCCAAACTGCATTTACAATAAACTGGAAGACACCTGTGCTGCATTTTAAAGAGGAAAGTAGAGTTCCTCTGCAAACGTGGCTCATTATGTGTTAGTGGAAAGAGTAAGTTGGTGCAAACAAGTGGAACAGCTGATGCAACAAGTTTGTTAAGACCAAATCTGCATCCATTCATCAATTAGTTTTAAAAGGCTGCCAAGCCGAGCGAAAATCTTGAACAAAATAATACATTATGGCTATTTGCACTGCAAATAAGCCGGCAGAGTTACCCACAGGTTATTCCTGAGCAAATAACACTCTCTACCTTCTGGGTGTGTGTGATAAAACAGCTTTTGAAAATAGCAACCTGCTGTCTGACTCTACGTCAAATTCAGCTATGCTGTCTTATTATTGGAACCAAAATAATCTTTTTTTCAACAGTCTTTGTTAATATCTTCCCCTCAGTAAATACGGCTGGGACGTTCCAGACAGTAAACTGACATTGATTTAACCTAGACTCAATGTCAAGCACGGAGATCTAATATTCCTAATCCTTGCCACGCATTCATTTGATGCAGTTGCACTAAATGCACAGTAAATGAATTCTATATTAAAATTAATTTTGATATATAAAACACTAAATTGTAATTCTGTTTTTTAACATCTTACTGCAGAATGCTTCAACACTGACAGAGCATCTGAGACAGACTTAAATAGACAGAAAATAAACACTATTTTTGAAAGGAACGAGTAGTTTCTGGTTGCCCTATCACTGAATCAATGACACCTTGCTGTCTGGGATGTATGCATGCTGCTCCCAGCTTCACTTAGCTGCCTGCCCGACTAGCAGCAGCAGTCTCTGGATGCAGCAGTTCAACAGATTAAATTAACAATATGACCAGATTCTTTTGGCAGGTCCGTGGGACGAGAATATAACAGTGCAACAAAACCACCATGTAAACAGATCCGTGTCAATATAGGACAGAAAAAAGCCAGACTATGCCGGTTTGTCCGTTGACTTTTATGGCCACTGTGCAGTTGTGCAGTGTGCACAGTGTCTGTCATCGGCCGGCTGGTTTCTTATCTGTCCCGCTACAGCTAGCTCCACTGGCTAGCCTCCCAGCCTTTGGAAACATCAATAACCCCTGCATTTCATCAAGTTTCCGAGCCGCGGCGATTCTCTGCTGTATCATATTTACCTGCAAGAGAAGCCACTGCGCCAAACAAAGCGAGAGTGAATTCAATATTAATTTGATAAAGGTTCAGTTTTATTGCGCCTGGCTAGCTAGCTAGCAAATGCTACTGTCTCCAGCTGTGTGTATGTGTGTGACAGAGAGACAGTGAGGCGGTGAGAGGATGTGTGATGTCTGAATGATGCGAGCAGGATTTGGAGTGAGCCCGTGTGAGCTGGCGTGATGGAGTTTAAATGCAAGGTCCTGTCTCGACAGCATCCGTCTACAGGCTCCTCTAACTCAGTCAATTCAACACAGGGCAGCATACGTTTAACGGAGCAGTCGGCACAGCAACTCTGAATATTCCGTTAGCAGCTATGAGGGACATTTCAGATAGCCTTGTTTGATTCTTACGTGATTTCGGTGGCGGAGACGGGTCAGGACGGGTTTAATCCAACGGCGTGAGAGAAATGATGCTTTGCAGAGTCCTGCTCGGGTCTGTCTGTCTGTGTCTGTGTCTTCCAGCTGCTGCTGCTCTATCCCGTCTCCCTCCGACTGTCTGCTCTGTCTCACTGCTGCCGGAGTGTCCCGGTGCTCTTGTACCACTCGCCCTCCAGTGGAGAATGAACGGCCCTGATGCGCTTTGATTAGGAACCCCTCTTCAGCAAAGGCAGCGCGCGCCCCTCTCCACCACCACGACCGAACGTGCCTGCGCGTGAGTCTGTGTGTGCGCGCGCGTGCGAAATGAGTGAATGAGTGCGCCTTGGGTTTACAGAGTGAGTCATCCAGCAGAACCAGATCCAGCTCCTCCCTGCTCCTCTAACAGCTGACTACTGTAGCCGCCATGCGTTGATAAAGACAAACACTGCCTCCCCTCCTCCCCGTGTAAAGCCACTGTAATGCTGCCCTGTTTCTCCTACCGAGGCTACTGTGTGTGTCTGACTCACAGGCGCGCCGTGGTGAGTTCATTTTATCTCTGTCTAAGGCATCGCTTCATGTAACATTCGTCATATTGCAGTGATGTGGAAGAGGACTTTTCTGTATGAAAAAGTTCTATTACATTTTCTTAGGCCGACATGAATCCGTATGCCATTGATACGTAAACAGAATTATGATCAGCTGAATCAAAGTGAAGGCAGTTAAAGGAGGATACGGTTAAATTCAGTGGAGGACTTTTTGTTTTTTACCCAATTTTCTTTGCCCAGTAATTTTTGCTGTCTTAAATGTACCTTTAAATTAGCAAATGGATTCATTTACTTAGCTTCCTGTGTAAAATGGAAAAATAATGATCTTCAGGGGGTCTTTAGTTAGCCTACATGAAATATATCTGTGGAAAATTGTGACGCGTTTTACTTTAAAGGGCTATTTCAGCAATTATTGCTCATTTGTAAAGTTGGGGACTTAGTGGACAAGCAATAGATTTAAAAGAATGGTCATGATAAATAAAGCTGGGGATATACTGACTTAAGTTTCTAATTTGGACCATTCTCCTTGAACAATGACTGAATCCTACACTTCCCATAATGCACATCAATGATGTGTGTCAGTAGACTCCCCCTGACAGGTAAAGGCCCAGGTATTTCAGACTAAGCGCTCCCAATATGTAACAAAGTAATAACCGTGTAATAACCGTGATGACATCATCATTGGAGTACCTCTTGAAATGTCAATCACTGCATGACTGATTGTCGATTATTGCTGATTGGTTCTTGTTTCCCAACTCCCCTGCCACAAATATAACCTTCTTCAGGGAAAATCCCTCTGATACAGTACATGCTCATGCATTTCTGCATGTATGAAGACTAAATTGACCAAAACAGATGTGGCGCTTTTCCTCATCCCTCTAAAGAGGACATTTTAAGGTTTTAGGTCGTGGTCTTATGGGTAATGTCTGAATTACATTCAAAATTGCTTTAGGGTAAAGTCTTGGGTTTAGGATTAAGGCTGGATTAGGTTACCATTAGGTTTAGATAAGGATATTTTAAAGCAAAGTGGAGAACGCTACAATTAATTTTAAGGCCAAGGACTTTGAAGTAGCACTACAGTGTGTCTGTTCATGTCACCATGCATTTATGTGTCTATCTGCATATGTGTGTGTGTGTGTGTCTGCAGACTGTACCTTCCAAGCAGCACCCTGTGGTCCTCTCCTCTTCTGCTGTCCTGGTGTGCCTCATTAAAGCCCAGTTACAGGACACCTCCTCCTCCTCCTCATACCCACAGCAGATGGACAGACGCAGGGTGATAATATTCCTGGGAGTTTGTAAGGGCGTCACTGTTTATATAACCCAGAGAATCTTATTAAAAAGCCGCCCTCCTTCCGTCCTGAACTCGGGGTTAATTAGCTCACTTCCTAGTTGCCGGCATGCATGGAGGCCTCTGAATGGTCACAGTGGTTGTTATGGGCGACCAGGCTTGTCTTATCTCCTGTTGCCTGTTGGGATTCTGTTGAGGAGCTGAGACTGAGAAGGACACAGTGTTTATGAAGTCTGGAAAACACACACACACACACACACACACCAGCCGCACTCTTATGCACTACACACAGCTCAAAAGAAATCACACTCTAAAGCACATGGAAGCAAGCTGCGAGACACACGCACACATGGCTGCAAGGACACCGTATGATTTTACACAGACAACAACAGGCACATGCTACCGACACTCACACAATGAGTAACAAGCTTTGTTTGAAAATGTGTTAAAGATTAGAAATGTGTTAGCACTGGCCATACTCAAAGCAAAATGGTTGCAGCAGACATGCTCAGTGCAAACCATAATATTCCCTTCCACAATCTGGTGGCAAAAGACAGCGATGCATTTGACTGTTTCAGACACAATACATGTGATGCAAACATGTACATGCATGTGCACACACTGTATATTCTCACTCGTTTAGTGTTCTTGCATTGCTGAACAAAAATGTCCGCACTATGTTGTATGTTGTATGTTGTAATATCAAAGCACATTTGAATTAATCATAAGTGTTGTCCGTAGACATAAATGCTAATACTTCTGTGTGGTTTTGGTGCTTCTCAGCCAGTCAGAGTCCAGCGGTGACCAGTGATTTAGTCACAGAAGTGCTTGTATTCATGCTCCTCTTAGGGTTATTTCAAAGACACTGTTACCTAGGAGATGATAGGAAGTAGGTCAAGGCTTTCCTGCCCCTGAATGTGACATACATACCATACATATACACCCACCTACATACGTACATGCAGTAGTGTACATACATGCCCACTCGCCACACAGATGATGCAAAACACACTCTGTATTGCTGGGTCGCGCTCACTGTTTCACATCTTCTCTATTGTACTCTCTCATTGTTTTTTCCACCATTATTACGGAGGCTTTGCTATGTTACAAAGACTGTGGGCTAACACTGAAATCTCTATTTCGAGTAAAATAATAAAGCATGACAAGACAATGACAAGTGACACATTTTGAAGGCAAACAAAATGCAAACACAACCCGCAATTAGGGACTGGTTTAAAAAAAAGAAAAGAGTCCTCTACCAGGGAGCTGTCTGATATGATATGAATACAAAAGGAAAAGCAAAGAAAACAAATAATAATAATGCGATGAATGAACGACTTCTAATTTCACATCTATCACGTATGCAGACATAAAAGACATGTAAAAAGAAAAATGAACACACACAACAAACACAATTTTAGGTCGACCAATGACAAATCAAAGACACACAACTCCACTCCAGCAAAGTACAATAATAGCCACATTTATTTTAATTACAGGCAAATTTCCCTTTACACTATATATTTTTTTTTTTATCAACTTCATGTTTTATCCTTTATGTCATACATACATTTACATTTTCAGAGTGCATACACGTAAGTTGATGAGAAGGGGGGGTGTTAAATAAAGTGGTTCAAGACAAAAGAGAAGGATGCCTCACATTTCTTATGAGACACATGTCAAATACTGCTCATCACAAGCATTACTCAGTAGTGGTACTGTACTTAAAAGTGCACACGGTCTATTCAATATCAGACAGCTTCATATAATAGAATATAATGGCAATTTAAACAATGATGCATTTCACACATTCAACATCAAACAAGGCAAACCTATTCAAAGGCACAGGACTCTCACATCAATATCATCTTTTTAAAAAGTAGTTTGTACTTACATGTCAGGTAATCCTTCACTTTCAACTTTTTCCCCCCAGCTGAAATGTGATTTCATATCAAATGACCCGTGAGTTAAATGGCACTGGACAGTTAGGAAGTCAAAAGCACTTCCTCATGGTAACAGAACGGCCACAGTTTCTCAGGTGAAGAGGAAGTAGTTCAGTTTTTCATTAGATCATGATAACGCTGGTGTTTGACAGATAGAAACTGAGCGTTTGGGGTCTGTTTACGCAGAACTGAACTATTTCCCCAATTCAAACTACAATTAGCTGACTGTTAATGGATGAATATTGATAAAAATGCCAGTGGGTGATATTTCCTGTGGTCCTGGGCATCTGCTCTGTGTACTGGAGGAACCTTACAGACATATTCCTTTATAGTTGCACAATGAAGCTGTGAAGAGGAAGGCCACTTCTATAAAACTACAGCAGGATCCTCTTCTTCTGTTTGAATATCCTGGTTTGACTGTTTTAGTTAAAGGGGACAAAGGTAAATAGTACAATGTGCAACCTGTTAACTTGAGCCAGCTACTGTTGGACCTAAAAAAAAAAGGGTGTTACTTATTTTTAGTCCCATGGAGCCACAGTGATGTATCAAGCTGCACTGGGTCCACACACCATTTTGCAGGTTTTGTTGAAATGTGTCAGAGAAAACAGATTTACATTTAATAAACATCTCTGCTACAGACCTACTGTAACATTTACAGTTGTTCAAGTACATGCAGATACTGTACAGCACACTTTCCCTTCACTTCCTCTCTGGGCGCGATTGCCCACAGGCAATGCAAACAGGTTAAAAACTAGTCAAACAAACAAAAAAAGAATGACAGAGAGCACTGCATAATATTACCATGCCAAATATCATACAAACCAAACGATGGTTAAAAAATGATGGGTTTTTTAAAACAAAGTAGCAGCAACACATAGGCTTAGTTCTGTGAGAACAAAATCGAGAACCAGCAAGCCACCAGTGCCTCTGGGTTAAAAAAAAAGAGTTACATAGTTACGTTGTGAGCCTTCAGTGCAAATATGTACGGGTGAATCTAAATCTTATAAAGATGGAAGCTTTAAAGGCTGAATATGTGGTTTCTTTACAGTACAAGTTGACTCCACTTAAAAGACAATGTCCACCATAAGTGAATTCAAAACCTTGGCACCACACACCTCACTGACCACCACAACTGTCAACATCATGATAATAAAAAATAATCAAAAGAAACTACTCTCTCTGTGCAATAGTTCAAGTAAGTTATTTCCTGCAAATAGTTAGTGCTTGTAACACATCCTGTGGCCGTACCGAAAGAGACGACAACATAAAGGGAACATATAAATACACAAAAAGTTACTATTTACATGAAACGTTGTTTCCAGACAAGACTGCACTCCACGCAGAGAGGACCTCTACTCACCAAGTCAGGCTCAGATTTGATCTAATCCTCCCACTGGTTAAAATTAGGACCAAAGTTGGGGCAGTCTCTTCCTAGATCTGCGGTCACAAACACATCCACCAATCAGTGTCCCAGTGTGAAGCAAAGCGCCGAGGTTACATCTCTAAAGTGGCGTGTCATAGACTCGCTCCGACGAGCCCTCCTCCATGTCGTCCTCTGACTGTGACGCCTTGTGGTTGAGCCTCTCTGTTGTTGAGGAGGCAACAAGGTTTCCGTGGACACCATCATCGCTAAGCTTGGCCTTGCTGCTGTCCTGAACAAACTCTTGGATCTCCACGGGTAGCCGTCGAAATTTGTCCTGGTACTCCTGGTCCAAGTCGCTCTGTAGCTGTGGAGGAAGGACACATGCATCAGCAGAGAATTCCTCTGTAATGGAGAAGGATACATCGAGAAGATGAAATCTGTAGCTTGAAGATGTTAACAAAGACGTTTGCAGAGTTTGTCGACAGATTGTGTCGATATGGTTACACAACTAACATTATAGTCAGTTAGTCTCACAAGCTTATGCCAAAGCTATCAAATCTCTGTGGAGATTGTGGAAACTAAATGAAAAGGATTTCCACTGTTTTCCATCAGTTGAGTTTCTTAATAGCCAGCAATAGAAGAAAGTGTTAGAAGCCGCAGGATGTAGGACTGCATGTAAAGCATGATCACTCGACTTTTCTAATATGTGTGAGGGCTTTAAAAGCACAATATGGACTGAAACGTTTAACGTTTGCAGGTAAAGAATATCTCAGAAGATAATAATTGTAAAAATCACAGGCTGACACAGTGTATGGTTTGAAAAAGCCATCGACAACATACTCTTTGTTTATTTCCTGTTGAGTGTAATTTTTGTAAACACTGTAAAATCAAATTTCCACTACAGCGGACAATAAAGAATGACTCTGAATCTGAATACCACTCAGTAGTAACTTATCAGGCCTCATGTCATGGACCACAGAACCTCAGGAAGAATCGTGGTACTTTTATCGCATGACACTAACAAACGCACATGTTCTTTTGACTTAAGGTGCATTTCTAATTGCCTATCTTCTTATTTGGAGTCTAGATGATCTTGATGACGTCCCAGAGAGTGACAGAAGATTCAGTTGTTGTGTAAAACCAAACAACAAAGCCGAAAGATGCTCGACAGAGGACGCTGAGGAGGGCAGAGTGCATAGTAATTCTCTATGTACGTACATCACTGCTATCCCTTTAACACGCCTGGTCACATGACCCACTGTATTGATTTCATTTTTTTCCCATGGCTAATCTAATGATTATATTCCCAGGAACTGTGCGTTATTCCATAATTTATTAAACACTAACACTGAGCTCTGTCTCCTGAGGTACAGGATCCCCTCTGCATCCATGCACTATACACTCCCTCCCCTCACACAGAAATAGAAAGGAGAAGCTGTTTTCTCCTAGGCATAGACGCCCCCAATGATTACAGATGACAAGATTGTATTCATTTCATTGTGAGCCAATAATTGCTGTAATGCTGATTTCTCTGTTTAACTACCCGGCTGGCTCCCACGGGAGAGCAGTAATTAAAAGAAAAGCTGCTAAGATGAATGGTGTCAGAGTCTCGCAGCTCAATACACTCACGTCAGCATTATGAGAGATCGAAAATACCTGAGAGTTCTGAGAGGATCAATATTCGGCTTGAGAGGCCTTTGTTAATCGAGTAAGGCCCCACTTCAGACTCACACCCAACTTCTGACCAAAAAGTCAAGAAAAAGTAAATAAAATCACTCAGGGCAAAAGCTATGGTTTGCAATATTGATGCTATACATCAGCAAAAACTTTTGAGACATGTATGCAGGCCTGCACAAACTTTAGATAGAAAAAGTAACTCAACAAAAAGCAGGATCCTGCTGGATGAATGAACCTACATCTAGCCTCCAATTAATACAGCGGCCGTGAAAATCAGAGCTAGCAGCGAGGAGCCGTTCAAGAAATATTCATGAGCACTCTCGAGGAGGAGTTAGAGGAGAGGAGAGGAGCGAGAATGAAGGTCAATCCTGCTCTCTTGACTTTCCAATGTTCTGCCCTCTCCACTTCAGTTTATGAGATGGCACATCCATTTCATTTGAGAGCACTGCACAGCAAAATGAGAAAACAAAGTACTTGCCTTCATGGTACTTTGATGTATTGCTATACAGTATCATTTGACTGATCATGTATGAGTATGGGCTGGGATTCAGACCTCAAGAGCATTTGAGTACTAACTGAAATGCATCGCTTCTACTGAATATCAAAAACTGTCTAGGATGAGGATTAGACACTGATCGTTTAATCAGATTTGCTTACATATTATTTGCTCAGATATTACTACAAGACTGTAGTTTACCTTATAAAGCTGTTAAAATGACAGTTTGGCATATTTTGTTCAACATGTTCATGTTCATAACACTAAAGCTAAGGTACAGAAAAAGTGCTGACCCACAGGAACAACAGTACCTTACCAGTAGTTTAACACCTTTGTTTCACAGTCTTTTGCAATATTATCTTAACTTTAGTGTGTTTCAGCAAAGCGCTTTGCCCTTAAACAATGCATACATTACAGTGAAGGTAAACAGCGCGTGACTATCCATGTACTGCTGACCTTCAGTATAACGCCACAGAAATCCACAGGTTCCTTTTCCATTTTGTCATCTGCAATTACGGCTGTTACTCGTCTGTGTATTAAAGTTTCAGATATAAACCTGGAGTGAAGTGCAGACTCAATCAGCCAGATAACAGTAATAGCTACAGCACTCGATGCTTTCTGTCTTTGTGGAAAATGAAGGAGCTCTTGACTTGTCTTTCTAATGCTTGCGTGGTAGAGCAGAGCCCCCACCAAGCACAGCATCTTAAGGTGACCTTCTCTGAAACATGTCTGTCTCTCTCTCTCTGTCTCTCTCTCTCTCGCGCGCTCTCTCCTGCTTTCTTTCTTTCCCACTCTCTCTGTGGGTCTCACAGAGCGGACATCCAGCACATCATAACCAGATGGCTAAAGATGCACCACAGCTCTCAGTCTCTCTCTCCCTGCTCTGCACTGCGCATGACCTAGTTAGGGGTGGGACAGTCTGCACTCCGTGTGTATGTGTGTGTGTGTGTGTGTGTGTGTGTGTGTGCAGCCTGCCTTTACCCTGCCTGCTGAGGCACAAACACCCTCTGATTAAAGCTGTCATCTTCCTCCCATCTGATGACATCCTGGCACATGTGAAGGAGGTGGGAGCAGGGGGCAGAGGAGTCTGAGGGGCACCAGGCAGTTTTTCAGAAAGACGTGTGCATGTGTCTATCTGTGTGTGTGTGTGTGTGTGTGTGTGTGTGTGTCTTCTGCATGTAATCAACAGCTCAGGAGCGAACACCAACGGCTGTCTGTTAGAGTCGGGGTGCTGAGTGATGACGACAGCACTTTGTTTTCACCGAGGGGACAGCTTGAGTTCTAAAAAATCTCAAGGAATGACAGAGAGATGGATGGATTAGAGAGCAGACAGCTAGAGCTGCAATCTTTTGAGAGGCTCCCCAATCTATGGCTTTATAATCGCTACCTTCAGTCTGAAATCTTATCAGTTTGAAGTAAAGAGATTAGAGGACAGGAAACAGAGCGAAGGCGTCAGTGAAACTTACACCCCAAGCTTCCTGGACCTGGTGGGAGTGAGTTTTTGGCAAAACTTTGTCATTGACTAAACTGAATTTTAATTAAAGACATGAACAACATCAACAGTTTGAACTGTAATGAGGTCAACTGTGTCTACTTTAAACTATAACAGGTCTAATTGAAACACTAGACACTAATGATGAAAACAAAGTTGGAAGAGTGTATATTTGGTTGTGTATTCTTTGTGTGCTGTGTGTGTGTGTGTGTGTGTGTGTGGTCCAGTTTCTGTTTGGACATCAACCAGCAGGACTTATCCAGCCAGCTTTTAAATCTGTCTCTCATCTCTGAAGACCTGTCATCTGTCAACAAACCACATGCACACGCACGCACACACTGAACACACTTCTGTCTTTCTTAAAATACAGCACTCAGTGACCTTCTTCACCAGCTGTCCTCGTTTTGAGAAGCTATCAAGGGAAGCCGAGAAGGCCTCCGAAGAGCCAAATTAATTCTTTGCTTTGAGCCGTGACATAACGCCTGCCACAGCACCACAAAAAAGCCCTCAACCGGCAACACACCACTCCGAATCTACAGTGTGTAGCTGTGTTGACTGCGCCTCGTCGTACAGTCACAGTGAGCAGGTCTCGAGGAGATGTGGGCTTCTCTGTCTTGAACGCGTGCTTTAGGCAGCTGCTGTTCCTGTTCAGACCATTTCCAATGAACCTGAATGTGTTCTGTGATATCAATAAAGCAGAGCCACAGACTGTGCGATGTGTATAGGTGTGTGTGTGAGTGTGTGTCCTGACCTTGAGATGTACTGCATAAACAGCCCAATTAAGCTAAACCAAAGAGCCCATGTCCAAGAGATGAGACAGGGTCAGCACCTTGCCAGCACTGCAGCCTTTATGAAGAAAAAGACTTCTGTTGTGAAATGCATGTGTGTGTGTGTGTGTGTGTGTGTGTGTGTGTGTGTGTGTGCATGTGCATGTGCATGTGAAAGAGAGAGAGCAACAAGAACAGAAAGCGCCATTCCTTCATTTACATTCTTTCCACTGTATTGGTCATAAGCATGAAAATGAACTGCAGCAGCCCACTGCAAGAGAATGAACAACATGGGTAATGAGAGAGAGAGAGAGAGAGAGAGAGAGAGAGAGAGAGAGAGAGAGGAACAGCCGCTACTCAGAATAGGCTGCATGTTCCTTTTCCATCTGCTGTGTCTGTGTGTGTTAGTGTGTGTCTGTGTGTGTTTGTGTGCCAATGCCCTTTCCAGACTGAACTCAAATAATTTATCCGTCCCTTTGCAGGAGTTTTCCCTCAATTCCTCTCCTCAGGTCCAGGAATTTGAAAAAAACCCCCACTCGCATACCTCCACCATGCATGTACAGTAATGAGTGTTTCCCCTAAAAGGATCGGTTCAAAAGGGAAGGTTAGCTGTGAAATGTGCCTGGTGATATCTTGATATTTCTGTGTCAGATGCGGATGCTAATTATTAGATGTTACATGAAGCTTTTATTTAATATTTTTTACGTAACTGTTGAAATGTGATAAGAATGTATAATTACTGCAGCCAAACAAGAGTGATTTGTTGTCTTTAGAGTCAGTTTTATCATTTTTGTCATGTCCTGCATTCATTGATGTTTTTAGCCTCTTGGGGGTGGCACAACAAGCTGTAGACAAACATGTCATCACCTCATAAAGTTGGTAAGGCACACAGCTGCCTGTTCACACATCCTGCAGACGCACAGCAAAATTAGTATCCACTTGACGTGTTTTTGACATATTGAGTTTAAGCCGAATATGCACTCCCGTTCCTGCTCTGTTTTGGTTTCCACCAACTAAATATCCACTAAATGCCCTATGTTCACCATCTAGTTGCTACCTTTATGACTCACATTTCACAAATGGCTGCTTTCATATTACACATTAGTCATTAGATCAATTGTTAATATATAAATATTGATTAATGTAGCTTTAATGTAGCAGCATGGCTGCTTGCTACCCTCTCCCTTCTCAATTTAACGCTCTAAAGCAATTTACTATCCTCTCCCTCTCCTCTCTTTATTTACTGTCTATGCCACCCATAATCAGATGCCACAGTCTGTTTGCTGCTCCCACCTCTTCATAAAGGGTGGCTAACGCTGTAGCCAGAAACAGCAAAACCATCCTGTAGAAAGGACACTTTCCAGCAGGAGTTCAGTAGCGAATGTTCCTTAGACAGAGCATAACCCTGGAGAGCTTCATTAGCACATGTGGGCATACATAATGAACACGCGTGCACTGATCTAAAATAGCAGCTAGCATAATAGAGCTAGAAAAGAGTAACCAAGCGTGCAACATGGACGCGCACTCACACATACACAATGGATTTTACTTCAGTGTCTCTGGTTTGCACTCAGTGTCCCCTGTGGGTATCGTGTGTGTGTGTGTGTGTGTGCGTGTGTGTGTGTATGGGCACAAGTGCATTATTGATGCAAACCCGGCAGGCAGAGATGATGCAGATCAAAGTCTGTGATGAGGGAACATAGTGGCCACCCCTGCATCACCCAATGAGAGGGAGAGACATGGAAAGAGACAGAGGACGAGAGAGAGGGTGGCCACACACTTGCTCTCTTCCTCTTCAGCTCCAGACCTCCAACCTGTTTGCTCTCCTCAATCTCTTTATCCCTCCCTCCCTCTCTCCTGCTGCTTTCTTCCACCTCCAGTAACCATCCCTGGGATTGCGTCATGAGGACTCAGTTCCAAATTAACAGATTGCAGAGAGTCATGAAGGGTAGGGGAGGATATGAGAGGTGGGGAGGGGGAGAGTGGGGGACCCGAGTTTCCATGACGACCACACAGGACTCCTGCTTGTGGAACAAAAAGAGTGTGTGTGTGTGTGTATTATAGCGTGTGTATGTGTGGCCCTGTGGGTTGGCTCAAGGATTGCACAGTGGGGAGACACCATCGCATTTTTTTTTCCCTTTTCATTGAAGTAAGGAGGCATCAGCACGTCTCCTACGATATTACGCACATTCACACCCCTCACACATATACACCAACGCACACTGTTGTGAAACATATTGCCGTATCACTATTTCATACTCTCTTTCACAGCCAAAAAAGGTGTAGTGTGAAGGGATGACTAGTACAGAGGAATTAGCCTTTGGTAAGCCTTTGGTCTCGTACAGTCATCGAAGAGGCTGCGGTGGAGGTTTTCTCATTAGACGTCCCCCTTATCTTGTCTTATCTAGCTTCAAACCACAGCAACGCAGTTCTTATATGAGACAAACATCCCTAACAGACAAATAAAAATGTTTTTGCTGAGAATTTGTTCCCAACATGCTGCGTTTGAATCGAGCAATTGCTGATTTTTTTTCTGATTAGTCACTCTAATCAAACAGCTCCAACTCTTAACATGCCGCTGTGAGACAGAGAAAAAGCAAACGCTCATCCATGTTGCATGATTCATGGCAGATGAAAAGTGACGTGCCAGGATGTAGGGTCTCGAGTAGTGCGCCAAAACGGCCTTCGCCATGCTGGCGCACTGCTGACTCCTGCGAGCCATTTTGATTGGATCATTAACAGGACAGTGACACCTGAGTGCACACGCTGAGAGTGACAACAAACCTCGTCGCTCCTGTTTTTCATGACCTTTCACAAGTTAGGACTTCAGAACCCAACTAACAAAACTAAATAACAAGTCAGAGCTTGAAGTTACTTGACATTTTACATCCCGTCAGCTTCAAGCAGTTTGAAACGATAAGGCTCCAACTACGTAGCATAGCAGAGATACTATAGCTAGTTTTTAGGTTGATGAGTCTCATATGTGTGTACACACGTATGCACACAACTGCTGTTGTAAAGGGCTGCTCAGCTCTCAGGGTCTACACCAGGGATAGTTATAGCTGTCCATTAGTGGCTGCTCTGAGCCCAAAGGAGAAACTGGGTCAGAACTGTGTTAGAGAGAAAGTATGTTGGATCTTCCTCTCTCTGATTCATAAAGGGTAACACACACACACACAAGCGCACAGACACACACCGAACACAGAGACACACAACAAAAGTATTTTTATATTAGCCTTGCCCTGGTTATTTATGCCCTCATCCATTAGACCCCACTGGAGCTCCCCACATCCTGTCTTCCAGTCCATATGCTTTCTATGTGTATGTGTCTGTCTGTTGTTGTTTACACTGATCCAAGTAACGAGTTTTCCGGTTCGCTCATTTCACAATATCTCCCTTTGCCTCAAATATAGTTTTTGTGAGTTTCGGCCATGTTGAATGGACTGCATTCACAAAGAGCATTAATTGGCAGAGACTGGTGCTTTACAATGGTTCGTATTCATCACCCACACACACAGATGGTATCGGAGCTGCCATGCAAGGCCAACAGTCTCCTCATAGGGAGCAGTTTTGGGTTCAGTGTTTTGCTCAAGGACATTTCCACATGCTACTGGGCAGAGGTGGAAAACACAGCTGCATGTAACCGACACAGGGAGTGGGCTGCCGCTGCTGTGTGACGCATGTATGTTTGACTATACTGACTGAACTGACTGGGGCGTGTTACAAGAGACTGATGTTGAAATGCTATTGTAAGTGATACTGATTAACTTATGATGAACTTAACAGTATGAGTTGAAGCTAAGAGGCTGTAACTGAACAGATATTATAGTTTTATTGGCTCTGATAAGTCCTCTTCAGGTGCTTTAAAAAGAAAAGAGCATTCAGGGAAGAACAGTACCTGACACCGTTAAAGAGACTGCAAAATAAGGGAATGGTGAAATCAGACAGCCAGAACCTGGTGCATAAAAATACTGTGACAGAGGCCGGAAGCAATGGGCACAGGCTTTTAACAGCATGAAAACAATTGACACCCCAGGGGTCTCACTGCTCACAGCCTGATTGCCTTCTTGCCTGAACATATTTGAGGCTTAGTTGAATCCCAGTACTTTGTCACCAGATTTCACATCACGACCGTTTAAAACAATCCAGCTTTTGTGGCCCGCGTCCTGAATTTTCAACAGATTTGACCCTGGGTATTCTCTAGAGCTGTGCACTCTGACATCTCTTGTATATTTTGCATGCAGATGAGTGTTGTTGCATTAGGACAGATATCTCAGAGATGGTTGATTACTATGTAACAGCCTTCTTCAGGCAAATTAAATTTGCCACAGCCCTGATGTCGATTTAGAGGAGTGATTGTGACAGCGGGGTTAGGTGATGGATAATCAGTTGTAATTTTGCGGGAAAGGACGATCGCTGACAGGAGGAAATCTGATTGGAACGCTGAAGCGATCGGGAAGAGATAACAGCAGCATCTCTTTCGCTCATCTGAGGAAAGAAAATGTTAATTAGACCCCGATGATCCTGTTTCATACAGCTCATATTTAGTCAGTGCAGACTTATAAAATCATCGTAATTCTTATTCACAAGGATGCTCTGGCCACTATCGAAATAAAATCAGGGTCACCACAGGACCACGTTAAAAGGAGCGCAGCTCATTAACCTGAATGATTTACACAACAAGCAGGTGGTTAACAATACAAATGCAGTCATTTCTGACTCTCACCTCTGGCCAGTGTTTTAGCTTCACTACTTCATCTCTAAATACTACTGTTTTGTGGAAAAATGTGAAAAAAACCCACAGTGCAGGGAGTGCTGGGCTGGATGTCTACACTGTACCTCCCACAGTCAACTCCTGGTGGTTTCAGATGAACAAGGAGCTGTCACTTTGAGAGTGGGTGGCTATGCAGCTGTCTCCAACAGAACACTTGTGATTTATGTGTTTAAATAAAAATACTACTTCATGAGTGGACACAGTAACTGATCAGCACTACGCTCTCCATTTGACAACAACAGTAAAAATGTGATCATATCATATCATATAATGGCCAGCAGAGGTAATCTTGATTATGCTGGCAGCCTGCTGTTCTATGGTTTGATCTGGATTAGATTAAAAATCTAGTAAAAATGACTGTTACTGTGTTTAGCGGATGTTTTAGTACCACTTGATGTCTTATTCTTGTTATAACCATGTCCATAGTTGGTGTTAGTTTCATGTTACAAAGAGAAAACTATGTCTCTTGGTAGGGTCCTTATACAAAACTGTGTCACTGTTGTGCCCGAGACATTAATGCTTTAAATGAAATATATTGTTTGTTTTATTGATTTGATAAACCTCATCCACACCTCAATAAAAAATAGCGAAGTTTTCTTTTTACTCTCTGGTTGGCATATAGGATTTTGCTCCAGGACGCATCAACACGTGCGATTAAATCCGAGCACTCCGACTGAGGTGTGATCTCACTATACACAAGCCAATCTGCTGCCCCTGTTATGATGCTATGCCGCCATGCTATGCAGACTACAACTAATTATGCAGTGATACTGGCACACTGTGTTTGTCCTTCTTTGCACAAAAATACATAACATATTTGCAATAATTCAGACAGCATTCTGCATTGTAGTAATGCTTGGCAGGTCTCAGCCATTACAAAGAGTGCAGTGTGCATTCACTTGTTGCCAGACAGTGACCCAGGTGTATGAAAGCTTGCACATTAATACTGCCACACTGGTGCTATATTAATACAGAACACTGAGATGTAACGTTGATCTTACCATGCTCCTCAGCTGCACAGTCGTCCTACAATGACACAATGAAAAGGTTGGGAACTTTGCAACTCATTCGGGAAATGTCATGCTAAAATTTTAATGTATATGTAGCGTATAGCAGAGTGGCATGATGGGATTGCATCCTGACTCTAGGAGGGCTATCACGGTACCAGTGAAAGCTGAGGACTGATGCAGGCATAGCAAGGGTGCTTTGCATAACAATGTCATTAACCAGTTTTCATTAGTATACAACAAAGACACTCTGCCACATCATTAGACTGTTTATACTGTATGCAACCATATTAAGTGCAGCAGTTACAGGTATTAACACCCAGGTTGAAATGTTCTGATATCAAAAGAAAAAAACATGAAACTTTTTTTTTATATATATATGTAAAGAGATCATCTTATAGTTTTATACGTAAGTGCCAAAGCCCTGTCTCAGTAAACCTGGGCCAGGTCGCCCCCCAGTGGCGTACATGAGCAGTCCCTGTCTATGCTGTCTAGCCATGATATAGTAAGCAAAGTACCGACCCAACATCAGTGTAAAATCTAGACAGTTGCTGTCAATAAACCCTATAATAGCCAATAAATCAAAGGTGTTTAGCACATATTTGTTTCACAGTTTTGTTTCATAATGTGTGCTACTGAATTTTCATTTGTAGCAGTTGTTGTTTTTTTTATTTTATTCTATTTTTTGGGGGGTATGCAACGACCGAAAGACATGCTGGGCCCCTGACTGTGCACCCCGGATACCCTGACACTGGCCTCTGCCATGCAGCTGACCAGTAACGTAAAGAAAGGTGCCACGGTGAGTGTGTGTGCTATCAACAAACGCGTTGCACACCCAGAGTTCGATGACATTTAAGTTTCATCCAACGTTTTCTTATTATATATTTCTTACCTTTGGCCTCTCGTCCAGAATTTGCTGGCGGATGTCCTTGTGCTTCTCCAGTAGTCTTTCCTGTCTTTTACTCTGTGCATCTTCCAGCTGTGCACACACACACACACACACACACACACACACACACACACACACAATGTTCAGCACTTCCAGTATGGCATCATTGGCATATTATGTAGTGATTATTTGGGATTATACACTCTCCATCAGACACGGTCACATCCTCTCTTACCCGTTTGATGTACTGCACCACCTCGTTGACGAACGATCTGTTGATCTCTAACTTCTCTCTGTGGGGAGAGTTAGATCAACAGTCAAACCAAGCGACATGTCCTGACAGAGACATATTCAGTTTTTACTGACGCCTAGTGGTCAGACTAATATAACAACAACTATTAATCGTTACTATTAATGTTCAGATACAATTACATACTCTTCTGTCACATTCTTGTCTTTAGATTTGGCTTCGTTGATCTTCTCCTGTCGCTTCTTGTCCATTTTTTTCTTGAGATCCTTCTTTTCTCTGTAAATGACAAGACGGAAAAGAACCAGACCATAAAAACGTGGGACGCCTTAAAGTGTGTCTGAGTGTGTGTGCGTGCTGAACACAGTCTTACTTCTCACAGATGTCTCTGAGCTTTTTGAGCTGTGCGCTCTGGCACTCCTCCGCTATTGTGGTCAGCTTCTCAACCAGCTACAAAGACAGACACAATGAGAGCGTGAGTGAGAGAGGAAACATCTGCTTGTAGGCCTTGATTATTTTAGTTTCTGAAATTGCAGCTACATGTCTTTGAGATCAGCATCATAAAACAACATTCGGATGAGGGAAACAACACAATCTCCATTGTGCTCGTTGCCTTTGCTTGACTGAACCTCTCTGACACCTCAGCTGTGCTCTCTGTGCAGGTTTACTGGAGCGGAAGTCATTTTTGTTTCCACTCTGCACAGCAGAACATGTGCAGAGGCAGCAGAGGGATGGCAGTTATATTCTACCTGGGTGAGTTTAGAGCAGCATTCAATCAGTGACTTGTTTGATATGATTGGGCTGCGTTAGCCAGAGACAGTCAGTGTTTATCCAGACCAACACAAGTCAGGGCAAGTTCCAACAGTATTTGTGTGTCTGTTTACCCCATTGCTGCATGCTCCATGTGCTTGTTTATATTATGTGTGTTTATATGTGCTATTCTGCTGTGGGAACTACCCCGACTGTACGATAAACTCTGGTTCATATAAGGAAATGACTTACAGAAACGTTTTCTATAGTAATCAATCTGTCACTCCGCGAGGGCTCACTGTAATGATGGCACACAAGTTCAGCAGAGACGAGCATGAAATTATCTGCGAGTGTGCCATAAATAGGCAGTGAACAGATGTACAGCGATGACAGGAAATCTGGCTTGTGGACTAGTCTTTCGTCCATATATGTGGAGCATGTGCGTGTTGATAATTACAAAAATACTTTACGGACCTCTGGGGAAAATGCATAGTTCTGGCCGGAACAGATATGAGATGAATCTTAATGTCTATTCCCATGCAATCACCAATTATGAGGCCATTTCACTACAAAATGGACACGTTTTAGGGCTCGTAACTGAATCGCATGAGCGTGCAAATGTTAAAGGGATTTAATCACGCCCCGTATTGTTAGTGACACCAGTATAAGAGCACTAGAGTTCAGGTGTTGACAGATGTGATGCAGTCTTGTTATAAAATCTACTACACAACCAGGCAAACAACCTACGATCACATCTATATTCTGTGTGTGTGTGTGTGTATTTGTTGTGCGACTGTGTTTGGGAGCACCTGTTTGATGTGTTCCCGTTTCTGGTACTTTTCGCTGTAGTACTGCTCTTGACGAAGCGTGAGGAGCTGCTGCTGCTGCTGCTCCTTCAGCTCTGCAAGCCTCTGGCTGCACTCCTGATCCAGCTCACACAGCTCCTGGTCCAGGGTCGACAGAGAGTGCTCGGACCGACTGGACACAGAAACACATAGATACACACATCTGCAACATTAGAAAACCTTCTTCTTTCTCAGCATGGTGGTCCTAAACTAACCTAATCTGGACATTGTGAATGAATGTATTCAATATGCATCTTATATCTATATAATCAGATAATTAGCAACACATGGATGCCCACACAGCAGCAAGTCTGCTGGACATTAAATAAAACCCTCGGTGTAAATATTTGAAGTTATTTCAAGAGCTCTTATCTTGCACCTTGAAGTAACTTAGTTGAATTGTGCTATCTGTCTTATGCAGTGCTCCTCTGTGGTCCATACTGGCTGAGAGGACTGTAATCTTTGCTGCGTGCTGAGTACTGATTCTTTGGTGAGTGATGGGACTCCTGAGGGCCCTGAACTGGTCCCTGAGCCATTGAGGGAGGCTTATCCTCTCCTTCTTATTCTACACATAGCTTTATCTGTTGAGGGTGCTGCATGCCCTGGAGTGCTTGTTGAGGAGCAAAACGATGTAGCAGTGGCTTCAAAGAAGTATTTAAAGGTGCATGATGTACTGTGCGCATCTGGAGATGGAAGAGAGAAAAAAAAGGAGTAAAGAAGAAAAGAAGGGGATAAAAATAACTCACCATTAAATGTTCAGTGTTTTGTCAAGAAGAACAAGTTATGTAATGCAATATCAATACATCAGATAGTAATGTCCTTTGTTTCCCAGGAAACTTAAACTTTCCAAATGGAGTAAACATAATGTCAAGATATGTATACGATTTTGCATGGTTTGGTTCCTCCTCCTCCGTGTGCTTTCATCAACTTCAAATGTGCTGCTAACAAGAGCTGCCAGAGGCGGAGCTGGGAGGCGAAGCACAATCCAACTCAGAAAAAGTGCATTTATCCCGTCTGTCCTCTCCTTCACAGCAAAAACTTGATGGAATTCAGTACCGCAATAAACGAGAGAGTCTCCATCCAAAGATTCCTTTATGTAGTGTTAAGAAATGGCTAATTGAGAACCAGCAAAGTCGACAACTATGCTATTTTTATCTTCCTTCCTTCCCTAACATGACATGTACTCGTGCTCTCTCTGTTGTATCTGTGGTTGACTTTATAGCCTCTTTTTTCATGTGTTTGCGTGTTTTTGGTGGATTCTCCTTGACAGTAGATAGAGCAGAATGACCAAACTTCAAAGGAAGGAGTGAAGAAAGAAACCAATAGTGGGACAGTTTGAAGCTGAGAAGAGGAGGACTACCTACCTTTTCTTACCGTCTCGTTTGTGGCTCTTCTGCAGGGCAGAGCGCCGACGCTGATGCTGGCTCTGTAGCTCGGACACACGAGCAGTGTGCTCTTTGATCAGCTCGCTGGTCTTGCGGTGGTGTTTCCGAACCAGCTCCTTCATCTCCTTGTACTGTTTCCTCTGCTCGCGGACAAAGCCCTTCTGTTGCTTCAGCTCCTCCAATGTCTGAGCCTCTAATTCTGCAGACAGCAGATGGAGGAGCAACAGAGATAGACAAAACAGAGAGCAAGGCACAAAGTGAAAGAGCAGACATCTCAAACCATGTTCATCTGTCAGGCAATTGAGTTCACAGTGTGTTCAGTTAGTCTGAATATACAGCACACACACAGCACATAAGCACTCATCACGTTGCTGCTGATTGTAGCGACTGGTTTCTGAAATTATGAGCAGTTTTAAAGGTTGTGTTGAGGTGATGAATATGCCAAAAACAACAAAAATATAATAATAATGGAGAATTACTGATATATAAGATCATTTAAATGTGTATCTAAGGTTGTGGTAGCGCTTAATGACAAAGTTTACAAAATGTTTTCATCCTTCTAATTTAACAACAATAAAATGTCATAAATAATGAATACATAAACAAAGTAAATCAACCAAAAATCAATTACAATCATTTCAATGAGTATCATGTCCAAGAACACCAAAAGTCAGTCTGAGTGTCTCAATGATAACCAGGGGATTAGGGGATGAAGTCAGTAAGCATAAATCTTACCCGTGAGGACACTTTGAATGATGTCTTCAGTCTTCACTGATGGTTTCAAAGAGCCTGGTCACCGGAAAACAAATTCACATGTTGATTATCTGTTAATCGAACGGTGGCGCAGCATTTTGGAATTATTCAACTGGAATTCAAAAAAATCCGAAGTGGAGCTACTCAACATAGGAAAGAGAGAAATCTATTTTATTTTGTGTTATTAAATATAATTTTTGAGAAGGTTAATTGCAGCATTGCAAAACTGCAGCATTTGGTTTGGGTTTCAATGTTTGTTTTAAAAAAATATGCACAGTGCACGTTTCAACATAGATCTTACTATCAGTGCATTAAAAGAGGCTTCAAACATTTAGGCTGTTGATGTGACGCTGGTGTTGGTTTACACAGTACCTGCAGATTGGGGCTGGTGGCCGACCAGCGAAGGGGGTTTCGGGGCGATAATTGGCGTGTGGCTCAGTCCGTTCTCAGCAGGCAGTGCTACCCTCTGGTCCACTTTAGATTCTGAGGGGGCATCACTTCCTGCCTCCACCTGTCCATCACATGAAACATGTGGATAAAGTCAGTAAACACATCAGTAAGCACAGTGCACACTGACTCCTCACCAGGGGGGTGTCCAGAGCATTCACACATATCACACATTTGAACTTCAATTATGTAAAGTACAGTAAAACGAACATTGCACAAACCCTTAGGCAGTGACTTTCAGTTGCAATGCAGAGTTGTACACGAATACACAATCACACATTGCACACCAACAGCACATTTTCTGCTTCTATGATGCAAACACTTCTCCAATACAGCAGCTTTCCGTCTTCTTGTTTAATCTTAAACCAAACGTTGACTGAATATCCCACCTCCTAATCCACCATAATGTTTAAAATACATTCAAAGGCTCAAGAGGTGGTATCTGTTCTCTCTTGCTGTACCTGTGTCCTGCAGGATAGTTTGTAGACATAGCTTTGGTAACCCACTCTCAACATTGCTTCCTGCGCCGAGGCTCAGCAGATCTTAATTTCCTCCCAGGCTCCGCTGAGTCTCGGACTGTGAGCTTTTATCTCTGAAATGTTAGCGCAATTTTAAATAATCTCTGCTCCAGTCACACCAGCCGGATCCTCTCCTCCTTCCACATTCATCTCCTCACACTGTGCTCTGCCTTTCCCTGCTCTGCCACTTTTGGTGACTGTTGCCATGGTCACAGCATGAAACAGCTCTCCAACGGCCATCCTCGCGGGTAATCATATCAGCTGGCAAATCAGATAAAAGAAGCCTCTTAGGAACAACCCTTCTTTCTAGTCCCCTCTCCCCATAACCCCAGATAACCCTGCGTCCTGCTCTGCTTCTCACCATGAATTTATCCTAACTTGTTCACGCCTTACCTCAGATATCATCCCTTTGTCTATTCCCCGTGGCACTGTGCCTACCTGTAGCCTCTGTCAAATACATTTGAAATGAAAAACACTATTAACAAAGATCTCTGCTACTTTACCCTCAATGCACCAATTATGAGGTTTCTCCTGTTATTGCTGTAACGTTGATGGGCCATTAGTGTAAGAACCTCATCTGAACAAAAGCAGACAGTCACATGCTCTTGTGCAGTCTGCTGAAAACTCTCTGTGCTGCTTGGCATTTGTTCAAACTGAAGCCTGGACTAAAGTTAAAGGTCAATGCCAACTCTAGTTAAAATTGAGCCGGCTCATTTCCCTGTGTTTCCTGTGTTTCATGTCGACCAGCCGGTTAGTCTGTTATGATTTCAACGTGACATACGGTTTAGAGATACATCCGAGATACGAGATTAGAGACACAATTTAAAGCTGACACGCAAACACGCTGCTAACTGTCGATCAGTTGAAAAGTGTATCACACCACTCGCAAGCATACACACATGCCCTGGTGTTTTTGTGTGCACCGTGGCAGCGTCGTTAGCGGCGCTTTGAAGTTTGACATTTAGCTACAGTCAGAGTTTGACCTACAACATAAGACATGAGCTTAAGATGAGGAAAATGAATCAGGCTCTTTTCACACTTCATTTTTGTGTGTGACTATACTTCGACCATAATAGCATATAAAACAGCCAACCAACAACCAGACAACCACAAACGCTCAGTGCTTAAAGCCTCACCCTGTTAGGACCTTTGACAAGTACTACCTGCTGACCAGACTTTATTAGGAATAAAATAGTCTAATTTGTCTCTGCAGAGGACAACTTTTAACACATCTGAGGTAAAGGTTGCTCAGAAGTATCAGCGTCAGCCATTGTATGATTCATCCACACTTTAGGTAAACAGATTTGAATAAACATTGGCATGTGCAAGGTTGGTGTTTGACATGTACCATCTAAACTTGTCACTTCCTTCAGGCAAAACACTATGAAAGTACACTGAGCCACAGTGACAGACCACCACCCCCCCCCGCCCCTGAGAAAACCTGTAATCAAAGCCTGCAGGTGGCTGCTGGGAGAGGCTCGATGAAATGCAGCTACAATACTGCTACGACTGAGGGTGCAGTACAGTTTATCACAGAGGGAAAGAAAAATGGCCAAAACAAAGTCTGTTGATAATAACTGCGGGGATCTGTGCTGGACACGAGCTGTGGTTCATAATCCCTCCTTCCACCACCGCAGTGCTGCTGGATGGCTGTGGGCTCAAGTATTTTGTGGTGATATTAAAATCCTCCTTATGCTGCTTCTTTTCTGAAAATGGATCTTAATAGAGTTTGGTTGAGTAGAGGGAACCCTCTCTGCAGCTTCTCATGCTCGCTGCCATATGTTTTAAATTTCTCCACCGGTTCATCCCTGATACTTGGGAGAGTGTCCAGCTGGCTGAGGCACCACTGATGTCAATTAGCGATTTAATAGTGGCAAGCTGTCCACACATAAACACAAACAACTATGAGCACACATGCACACACAGGTTCTGCATGTGTGATGGAGAGAAGAGCACAAACACACATGCACCTCTTTGTCGCCCTCCTCTTCTCCTCCCTCCTCCAAAGTCAAAGCAGCCAGCTGATTGGCTCTCTGCTCCATCAGGTTGACATAGCGAATGGGATTGGACAACGCTTCAATCACATCTAAGGAACAAAAAGAAACCAGAGCAGGTTTTTGTAGCACTGAGCGTGACTCTCATGACTTTCATCAAACTAAAATGTTTCCTTTTTTATTGGTTTGACATTGTTCACATGCAACTTACCTGCAAATGTGTCTGGGACATAGTCTTTTACTTCTACATACACAAAGAGAGCAGGCAAAGTCAGGGACTGGTTCTTCTCATTCCTTAGGCTGATGTAGTGATATCCTGCAGGGCGGGAGACAGATCGAGGCTCGATCAGCTCAGAGAAATGTGCATCAGAGCATCCAGCATGCACCAACATGCAAACACCTACACAAATCTTACATTTAACTGTTTTTGTATCGTCTCTGTCATCTAAAGTTTTCATCACAGTGAATTCTAAAGATTTTAATCCTTACATCAAATGGAATTAACCATCAAATAGACGTTTGAAATCATAGACGTTAACAGCTGTGTTTAAACAAAACGTTGGCACCTGGACGGATGGCTGACACAGGAATGATACGATGGCCGATGAACTTCCCTCCTTCTTCAAACACAGCTATCCTTAATGAAGCAAGCGTGGGCAGAACAACCTGAGGAACAAACACGTTGCTGTTTGGGCACATCTTCTTAAATACGATTTAACATTTATGTTTCATGCAATGCTCAATCTTTTTAGATGCTCCTGTGTATTTTCAGACATTGGTTTTACATTAGTAACCTGAGTGACCATAGACGGCAAAGCGAGGCACAAATTAAATTATACTGACACAAATCCTTGTTAAAACAGTTTCAATTTGATTTTAAGCTTTATGACACATAGGCATTACCAATGTATCCCTGTACAACAGTATATCTTATCTACCTGTAGATGTGTAGAAGTGGATCAAAAGCTCCTTAGAATTAGACTCAAATTCATTTTGTTCTGTGTCTACAGACTTGGCCAGTAAGGTTGATCAAATCTATATTTTGATTCATTGCTAAGTAACAATGTCACCACTATGTATGAGCACAAAGCCACAGTCTGACCTTCTTGAAGACGATGGCCTCCTCTTCCCAGACCGGGTTGATGGCGTTGCCCTGAGACGTCTTGGTCTTAAACGCTTTCCTCTTGGTGTCCACCGGTAAGCCGAACATGTCGATCTCCACGTACGTGCCCACTTTCTTATCTGACAGGAACTGGCCTGAGATGATCTGGAAGAAAGGACAGAAAGCAGCAGAGAGGAACAAATGATTAAACAAACATAAAGGGACAGGTAGACAAAGAGAGAGCGAGACAGAGAGAGAGCTTCATGTAAGGACCAACACACACCTTAACAGACAGTGTGTTGGCTACTATCCCATCCACAGTGCTCTCAGTGAACGGATCGAAGTGTTTGTCCGGCCGTCTCATGAACTCAGGTTTGAGTCTGTAGCCACATTTGCCATTGTACTCATACATGCCCAGGTTCAACTGCATGGACAAATCTGTGTGGGGGGAGGACAGAAAAACAAAAGTTTGTTTGAGTGAGTCAGGGACAATGACAAACAGACAAACAAACTTTGTGATGCATATTTTATCGTTTATATATCCATTTAGCAGAAAAAATAAAGGCGTGGGCACTTTGTGGGTTGTTTCCGAGGACAGGTTCATACTTTCCCTTTACGAAGTGTGAAGGATTAAAAGATTTACGCTGTTTAAAACAATGAAGTAGAAACATGTTTCACTGTCCTCCCTCACCGATGGTTTGGAAGTTGAGAGCCACCAGCTGACAGCCGGCGTTCCAGAAGAGCTGAGGGTTGTAGTTGGATGAATCCACTCGAGTGCCTTTAGGGTAGATCCTGCTCAGCTGCAGCTTGTTGTATCTGGACAGAGCTGGTTAAGAACAATGCTGCAAATACAACTGGTATTGTTACTATGATGATAATATCTACTTGGTGCTGCTTGCAACAAATTCTGCATAGTTCTGCTTAGGCCTATGTATATCACGATTTCAAATTATTATATTATGCATATATTATTATTATATTATGCAACAGGATGGGCCAAACTAGCTAAACTAAACTAGACTCAAATGCTGTGAGTTACATTAAATACAAATATGCTTCTGTGAAACTGAGAAAGATACTCCACAAACTCCACAGGAGATTTGGTCAGTTGCTCCAAAGCTTTGGTCTCTACGAAGGATGACATCTGGTAGCTGCGATTGATCTCTGTGGGCAGATATAGTGATATGACATCATTTCTCACTCCTGGTGCAACGTGATCATAGTTCTTCCACAAAGCTGAAGTGAGGAGTTGCCATTTTTATTTACAGGATTGTTTTCCAAATGCAGCTATTTTCAGTGAACAAGGCGTTTAAGAAACAAATAAAATAAGAGTTCATTTATTGGTCTTACATACTTTTAGAACCCTCGAAGCTGTTAAACTTGACTGGCTGGATGTAGATGACCAGGTTGGACATTTCCTCTGTGGCAAATGCCTCACTGCCTGCTGTGCCCTGTACATGAAAAACACACATGCGCAAACATATATCTAAATGTAGTGCAGCACGACGTTCTGAGGAAAGCTACCTTTGAAACACACAAGAAGATGTTTCATCAGATTCATAAACCCAACATGCTCTCATAAACCCTGTTATTCGGGACAATAAAATGCATTATTTGATATTTACACTAGAGGGCAGCATCAGCGTATGGCATGGAAATAGTACACTGAGCAGAGACTTTCTATAATTTCAGCTGTCACTTCAAAGATACACACCTCATCCATTGAGCCCTTTTTACAGTCGTCGTCGTCATCATCTTCATCCTCACTTTCTGCCTCCACCTCGCCTGAAACAGGAGTTGCAAATATGACAATATAACAGATAAATCCAGTAAATAAAGCTAAAAGAACCGAAAGCAAATGTGAATAAAAGGTCTGAAAGCTAAAGCCTTTAAGTCTTTATCTAGGCTCAAAGCAGGGACACAAAGAAGGTTTCCACTGACAGGTCCTGACCCACAGAGCTCATGGACCGAGGAAATTAATTTTAATATTGTTTTGGTCGAGCTGACCCATCCTCCACACCCACATAATCAGAGAGCTACTAAAGATTTGCCACAGAATCTGAGGTCACACTGTCTGAGGAAATTAATTTTAGCGGTGTAATGGTCGAACTGACCTACAGCTTCTGCAGCCCGCCTGATGAGAGCGCTGCTAATGATTTCCCTCAGAATCTGAGGTCACGTACTATGTATGACTCACCGATGGACTTTCTGCCCTGTGGCCTCAGGCTGAGCTCAGCACCCTCAGAGGGCTGCGAGGAATCGGCCACCTCTTCTTTGGTCGAACCTGCGTGGAGAAAACAAACTCACCATCAGCAACGAACCTGCATGCTACACTGCAATACTACAAGGTCAGACTAATACTGTGTGACTGCAGTTACCAGGTTAAGACTATATAAAAGCTTTGCTATGAAGGACGACAGAGCCCCTGAACATCAGCACTGGCACCACCCCGGGGTGAGTCAGTTCACCAGTCACGTTCACCCTGTACACTAATAAATGCACACGAAATTTACATCATAACACTGTATGACTATGATGTCCTGTATCTCATGTCTGACACGTCAGTTACAGTATTATACAAACATGAGATTCAGAACTTTTTCCAATGTTACGACAAAGACCTGCTCATCTCCAATGTAGATGAGAAGTTCTGACGTGGAGTCAAAATGGTCTGCAGTACGGTTACATTGCAGCTACAAGTCCTTCATCACTACACAGCTGAAAGCCCAGATCACCTGGCAAACACAAAGAGCCATGAAAATCACGGGAGCCAGGCGGCAACCCACACTGCAGGCTGTCTTTGAAGAGGCTATCATCAGACAGGCCCAGAACATTATTTCAGACCCTGCTTGTGTCTTCCACGCTGAGCACCAGCCTCCTCCCTCAGGCAGACGTTTCAGAGTCCTTCACTGCTCTAAGAACTCCTTTGTCCATCACACCTCTAACTGGCAATCAGGCCACGGCCTTACCCCTGTGATCCTGCTTTTTATCCGAGCTGTACACCTGTATAAGTGATCACACTATGTTGACGACGACGCTCTACTCCTCTCATGTCTACAATACTGTGATACTAGATACAGGTGTGTTAAACGACAGGTAGGTGTTCTGTTGATTGGTGACAGTCTGTGTATGCAATTCATGGTTGGATTATGTCATATTATGTACCACAGACATCACTGAGACTCTGATTGGTGGCTGTTCTAGCGATTGACTGCTACAGTTATACACTTGTGCTGCTTACAACTTACACCAGGGGGCAGTGTGTGTCAGGGTAAGAAAGAAGCGTGCATTTACCAGAAGGAATTATGGTTACTTGATCGCGAGGTCTGCTGCAATTTGTGGCAGAATGACATACTTATTCTTATAAGATGAGTAAACACAAGGAAATATTAAGTACAAAAAAGAAAATACTGCATGCAACACACACACACACACACACACACAAACACACAAAAGGACCCATGTGAAGTGTAGCCAACCCCAGTGGAGATACAACTAAAACTAGAGTGCAGCCGTGAAAATCTAAAAATCTATAAATACAGATATATTAAAGTCCGTCAGACAGTTATAGTATAATGTACACACAGCCCCGTGCACACACACCAACACGATGAAGGCCACTCCTGGTCTGTGTTTAAGACGCCCCTGTGAATAGCAGTGTATAAGCCTGACAGGGAGTGCATGAAACAGCATCCAACAGCCAATAGCACCTTCAGCTGATGGAGAGGGCCATGAAAATGATGAATGATAAACAATAGCTCTGTTTCGCTCCAGTGGTTCAGTTTCTGGACAGCACTGAGGTGCTGGTCCATTCTACAGATGGACTCAGATGGTTTGGCTACATTTTACATCTGTACCATCATAACTCAGCATTCCCAGTGCAATTTGATGGCTCTGTTTGTGGGATGTGAGAGTGTGTTAAAAGGAGAGCTGTACCTGCGCTCGGGGAGGAGGGCTCACACACACTGGAAGAATCGCTGTAGGTGTTGGAAACCTGCTCCGAAAGTTTCTTCTTGGTGCTTCCATCCGTCTTGTGGTGCTTCTTCTTGTTCTTCACCAAAATCTTCCCCATCAGCTCCATTGGGCTTGGCAGCGGCACACCAGACTCCAGCTGGAAGACAGCAGCGAACACAGAGGTCAAATGTATATATGTACATTAAGGTCATGTAAACAAAGAAAGACACAGGCACAGAGGACGTTTGTGAGAAAGATCTGTGCAGACTAAAGTAACACGCAGTCTGAAAATTGCTTGAACAAATTACAATTCTGTTATCAGCTTCCAAAATGCTGCTGTATGGCTATGGATGTCTTCACTACAACAGTTTCAGGACAAATTAGCTAATTATAGGAGGAAAATACTGAAGTTGTTTACTGGAGTGATTCATTTAAAATGTAAATTAATGGCAGTTTTAGGAAAAAGAAAATCTTATTCTGCTCTAAATTCACTGTGGAAGATTCTGCTGAGCGCAGCTTGTTAGTGACCACGAGGATACGACACGGAGCATTATAAACTCTGTTGATGTAACGGCTCAGAAGTTTACACTTTCAACATTAAAATCAGCTTCCTGGGGGGAGACTGAGCATTAAACACAAACATTGGCCCTCTCAAGGGAGCTGGCTGGAAGTAGGCAGATCTCTGATTTATTTATGGGGTACACTGCTTTTGGATCACAGTGTTTAGGGCTATTAATAATGCATTATTGAGAAAGTCAGCAGTGATGTTGAATACACACACACACACTTGCAATTTATCAGCTTTAAACATGACCAAACTTCTTAAATGTTTTGTACTTGTGCTGGACTTTTTTTTTTAAGACCAAGAAAACAGTGATTCATGCACCAATAACCCACTTTCCCAGCTCCCACACACATATTCAACACGTAATCTTGACTCTACTCAAAAGTAAGGCACTAAACCTTCTTGAAACTAGGGAAACTAATTCTAACAGGATGGATTCAGTTTAGTTTCTATCCCCGAATCATTTTTTTTGGTCAGTTGTATTGAGGAAGTTGTATTAACTGATCCAATAAAACAAGCAGGCAAAAAAATGCTGCTCGTTCTGTGTGTGCGTGTGCGTGTGTGTGTGTGTGTATGTGTGCGTGTGTCAGTTTCATGTTAGGATGCTGTTATTCTATGGGGATTAGACTGAGAAAAACAAGGTCCATCACTAGTTTCCCTAGAGTTTCCTGTTAAAATACAGCTACTGTCCTTGGCTTTTGTTTGGAAAAACTGGATGCACTTATAATTTCCTGTTAAGAAGCAGTCTGATTGCCAAATAACAACCAACTCTGGCAGAAAAACAAGTTCTTTTCCTTTTTCCTAACAAGGCAGTTGCTCTACAGCACTCATCCAGACAGTCTGTTACTATGGAGCTTTGGGAAAAAATACCTTCATCCACAGCTCCCTGTTAGAATACAATAGGAAACTCATTTTGTGTACTTTTATTTTTGAAAGTCTGAGTAAATTTTGCCTGTTGTAATTCTGTAAACCTCTGCAAGACTCTCCAGTGTCAAGCCAATTTCAGAAAAGGAGAATTCAGAAGTATTGCCTGTTTGTACTCTTGATTATTAAATTGTATTTTGAAAGAACAAGTAGAAGGAGGTGGGTGCTGTATGGCCCAAACTGAGCGCAGGGAGTGTGAATGAGTAGTCAGGTCTTTGACTGAAGGTGCATCATCTTAAATTTGTGGGATGTTGTTGTTAGCCTGTTAGCTACTCTAGCACCAACAACAGCTTATGTTTGCTCCTCTGCCCACATTATTCTCAGTCTTGCCTGCTTTGTGCACACGATTACACCTAGCCTTGCCACTCTGCTCTGTCCGCAGCTTAAAACTAAGCCTCGGCAAGATTAAACAAACTGAAAGAAAAATTGCTTTATTTTTAAACATTTTATATTTTTTCCTGCGGTAATAATAATGAAAATGTTTTGGCAACGCGGCTTTCATCAGCATAATGAATGCAGCGATGAGAGCCATATAACAAACAAGACAACATGTTCATGGCAAATCCAGTTTTTTAAGTAATTTCAGCTAATTTTTTGGTAAAGAGCAGACTGTTCTCAGCTTAATTGAAAAACATAAAAATTAAAAAAACAAAACAAATATTGCCACCAGACTCTCCTATTCACCACCAGTGACAGCTTTGTGGGGTGGAGATACAACAGAAGCTTGAGTTTCAAAGAAAAACCTAATCCTGTTTATTCTCACCTTAGGCTCAGCTGGAACCAATCTAGCTATATTACCCTATCTGGCCCTGTCCCTATGGACTAACGGAGCTGATATGCCATTCGATACGCTGTATACACGGCTGTCTCCATGCCAGAGGGGAGTGGTTGTCATTGCACTCACCTTTCCCAGTTATTACATGCTCAGTGCTAAAAATCTGATTCCTCAACGGCACTTTTTCTCTCCCTGTCTCTCTCTCTAACTTCTCCCTTGGTGTCTGTCTCCTCATATCTCTCTCCTTCTCCTTCCCCCTGCCACTCTATTCGAAAGGCTTCGCCCTGATAACACTACAATGTCAAATCCAGTCAGAAGACTGCTGGAGACTTAAGCTGCTCTGTAGTGTTATACCAACAGGGACAAGCCATCCCTGGTGAATAACGCTCATGGAATAAGTGCTATGTTAAAGTACATATGTGTGCAGGAATCGAATGCGTGGTGTGTTTTCATGTGTGCACCAGACACTGCGAGAGGTGCCTGAGAGTGCCTGTGAGTGTTTGTGCGACAAGTGTCGACATTTGCCTCACGTAAGTGCCTGCGTCATTACACACAAAGACGCCTTTGGGGAAAAAAAAAAAAAAAAGAGTTTGGCCACAAAGAGACAAAGCAAGCTTTTGACTGGTAGCCATAGCAACAGAGGAGACAGATAAAGGGCTGCCAAAGAAAAGCCACGTTTAGATTACAGCGTAAAACACTTCCGTTTAATCTTACACGGCTGTCGTTTGCAGTCTCTCCCACGATAATAGAGAGGTGGTGCAGGGGAATAAAAATCACTGCGGGATGAATCATTAAAAGTTGGCTTCCATGGCACGTAAATAGCCACAGGTATGTGCCTGTGTCTGTGATTGAAAAGGAGAACCAAAACGGGGGAGACAGAGAAAAAGTCTGGGAGGCCATTTAGGAGCGTGCCTGGAGTGACAGGAAGAGGAAATCAGTGACAACACATTTTGCCAGGTGCTAGAGGGCAAGTCGATATGTTGACGTTTGTGAGAAAGATGGAGAGGCGGGGAGCTAAGGGCCACATAAATACAGGGACACAGCAATGCATGTGCACAAATGAATGGACGTGTATGTGTGGATACATGTGAGAGTGCAATAAGTCGCGGCTCTTTGTCTGCTGAATGTATATCTGTATGGGTTTCACGCTGGACAGCATTGTTCAAGGACACTTCTCCGGTGCACTCATCTGTGTGATAATATCTGCTGAATCCCTCGCTGCTGGCCAGGTCGTATGTATCTGTGTGTGTGTGTGTGTGTGTGTGTGTGTGTGTGTGTGTTAGAAAGAGAGAGAGCAATGAACGCATGTGTGAGCACATGCCTGCTTGTGTGTATGTCGTGTGCCTGAGCATCTTATGTACTCACAGGATATTTCTCCAGAGGTTCTGTCAGTAATGCGTCTCCAAATATTGACCGGCAGTACTCTGCCATCTTAGCCTGCTGCTTTGGTCTGGGAGTCATCACACATGAAAACAAACACAGACACACACACACACACACACACACACCATCATGGTGATCAGTGAAATATCAATGTATGCTAAATATGTATGCCACTCCTGAGAGGCCCCTTGGAGCTATTAAAAGTCAAATCAACCAATGAGAACTTGCCACCTAAAGCTGTGCAGATGTTTGTGCAGCTGACACAAACAAAATGTCTACTTGGGGCTATTGATGCTGCTACCAGTGATACTGACTATCATCGTGTGCACTCTGCATAATCATTGCAGGATTTGAAATGATGTGTTGACTTACGAGTCCACGTGGTTCTCAAAGGACAGGATGATGGGGAAGGGCGAGGTCTTGAAGGCACATTCTGCTATAGCCTCGATCACCTCCTAAACACACAAACGAGAAAGCAAAAAAGAATTGATAATAAAACTATAAATACACAAACCTGGTGTCAGTTCAGAGTGTTGTTACTGTTTGATTAATGTAATGCACATTAAAAACACTGAATGTCACTGAGGTTCATGCGATAGTCAGAGTCACGGGGAAAATAAAGCATTTTCAAAACACTCTCGCGCTTGTAGAGCAGCCACAATGATATCCATTTACAATGATATGATTTCCTACATTTCCTAGAACGCCTGAAAGCCTCCCCCAGAGAACATGCGCAGACCTGCTCAAATCAATAACTGTAGGAGAAAGCAAGAGTGATAAGATGGGAAGATAGTTCCTTTAGTAGTAGGAAAAATAAATTACACCCCGCCTTACTCCAAATGCAAGATGTTGTCGGGTTATGGGGCGCTGTGGTGCGTACAGGCTACTGATGCCGGCAGGATTATGCGGCCACGTGTATCAGTGTATTGCATCAGTGTCAAATACGTGTTTGTGTGTTCAGGGTGAACGCGACGACACATGAACGTGAAAGAAAATCCTGTAAAGCCTGCGCTCTGTCATTCCCGTCCCACTAGCCATGGCTGTGTTTACGGAAATGGGAGCTGAGCCGTGAAGTGGTGTCACAGCTCAACTCCAGTGAAGACAGTTCAACATGTTATATCAGATTTCTCAGCCACTGATTGTCTAAGTCAATTACGCCGTCATTAAGAGCGGTGTCAGTTCAGTTAATGCCTTCATTTCCATTTGCGCCATCTCCTCCAATAAAAATCTTTGTCTGTAACTCAACCCTCTCCATCTGTAGCTCTCTTCCGTTCTGTCTTTCACAACTCTTCTCCTTTTGTATGTCCATTAAGCCTGTTCTTCTTATTTTGTTAGTCTCATTAGATCTAAATTTCCTCTATCAATCACTCCGCCCTCCTCTCTTGCTTTCTCTCCCGACACCTTCTCTGCCCTCAGATTTTCACACCCTCCTCCTCCCATAAATGTCTTTTTTCTCTTTGTCTTCTCATCTTTTGAGACTTCAATTAAGCTCCCCTCGGAGCTTCAGTTTAGGGCCATTCAGTGCGTCCCTGTTCCTAACGATTTGCCATCTGCCGCATGCATGCCCCACTTTTTGTTTTTCCCATTTTCCCTCCCTATCCAACTCCGCTTTCCTCCATACTTACTTTTATCCTCTGTGTCTGGCTCTGAGTCTGTGTATTTGATTCCCTGCTGTATACACGCATTCAAGTTATAATCCTTAAACCCTTCACAAACCACATTTTTGATACTATTTATGGCAACAGTTTTTATGTAATAGACATTCGCTGCATTTACAGGGAATTATTACTTCTCTATATAGTTTTTTTTATTGGTATTGGGAGAGTCTGGATTCAGACTGCCTAACGAAGAAGAGGCTTCACAGGAAAACGATGCATGAATCTCAGTTCTGTTTCTGAATCGGATTAACCTTAAAGCCACAAACATACACACAAATCACCGACTGCTATTTAAAGAAGAAATTTGCATCTAAGCTGCTGGACCTTTCACCTTCATTTGCTACGACTGTTTTAGCCTGAAACAAGCTTTTGCATTTTTGTGCATGTTTGAAGATGCACATATGCCACTGCTGATACAATTGCACTTAACTATTTTTTGGTCCGACCCAAATAGCGGTGGTAGTATCAGCGGTACTCTGTATCTGATGTGGTTTACACAGAATCCTTCTCTCTGTGTCATTAAACAAAGACATTAAAATGTATCTACACCCACACCCCACCCCCTACTCAACCGCTCGTCTATATCGTTGTCACTCGGCTCCTCTTGTGTTACCTTAAAGGAGATTTCAGTTGTCATGGTGAAGCCGTGAGTGATGACGGGCTCCTCTTCTGTGGTGCGACCCTTCCAGCAGTCCAGTTCAATGCAGCGGCAGCCCGACAGGAGAACCTGCTTGTACATCTCGACCGAAGAGTTCCCCGCGAGCTGGCCAGCTGCATGCCGCGCATAAATGAGCAGACACACTTATAAACACCCTTTCAGGTAACTGTTACATCGATCCCAAAAGGGTACCTACGAAAACGTGTTTCTAGAGCTCATTAACCGCATTAGTTGCTAGCATGCAGTAAAAACAATACAATCGGCGTTCTCTGAAACAGGCAAATCTCATCACCCTGTCACCATTAGCGAAGCAATTATCTCTTCACATTAGCAGCATGCTTCCCCTGCAACATGGTGGGAACTGTGTCAAAGTGAGAGGCAAATCTATTTTCTCACTTTTATTCATTTATTCCCTTATTTTCCTCCCTTTTCCCGTTTTTTTTCCCTCACAGTTTCTTGCTCTTCTCTTGATCGACATTCTTAACAAACCCGTCAGGGAAACACTTTGTTTAGTAGATGAGCTCATGTGATGTACACTGCATTAAAGACCTCCTTTAATTCACCATAGATCGATAGGATGGAAACACGTCAACATGGACAAATGTGTTGCACAAGCTGCTGTCTGTCTAAATACCTCGCATGCATCTTTCTGAAGTACACGGACTGAAATGCATCCTGTGTTGCAGCAGCTATCTGTTGCCTGTAATAACATCACAAAGTGTCACTTTGAAAATACATAAAGAAATACAGTGTTCGTGAGGAGGAAATCAAGGACCGGCTGTTTGTTTTCCTCATTTCTTCATTTCGCAGGCAGTGAGGCTGGCCTATTACAGAAATTCCATTTTTTCCATCGCTGGAGAAATTTGATCCACTTGAAAGATTCAATGCTCTCCAGTTCCCCCCAGAATAGATTTGAATAGATGAATTCTAATAACCATTGAAGAGAAAATGGCCTCTGTATTGTGCCTGCCATGCTTGTGCACTGCCAGGAGCCAGTTACTGTGACTACCAGTCTAAAGAAATATTTAACTCATGAATATCAATGAATTGGGTCTCATGGCATAACTTGATTGGATAACCTCTTGAGAGGTAACGCAGGGTCCTGGTATGCACCGGCGCTTTTGATTGACTGGCCTGCGAGGTATAAAGGCAGGCGAATTCACCTGTGCAACCATAATTGTGTTTCTAAATGAACGAGTGATCTGTTCATGTGTAGAAGAAGAAAGGATTCGCGTGTGCAATCAGTCAGGAGTAAAATCGAGTGGTTGTACGCGAGTGCGAGGCAGACGGAGAGGCAGCCAGAATTTACATAAATAACAGGCTTTTGCCTCGGCGTGTGTGTGCGTACCTGTGAGGTATGTGTTGTGTGAGGAGTTGATGAAATAGTGCGAGAGGGGAAGGGTCATGTCCTCGCTCTGGTCCAGCTTCTCCGGGGGGATGATGCTGTTCTCCTCTCCGCTCAGATACCTGGCAAAGCCTTCCACCGAGATCTGACCTGCACCAACACACACAGTCCTGACATCGTTATCATTAGCTATGTAGCTGATCAGACTTTAAAACCATTTTATTTCTGGTCCAGACAGGCAATTGGACAAATTTAAAAGATAAACGTGTTGCTTATTGACAACTACTCCCGCGTAAAGACCAAAAACAATAAAAATGTATTGTATTGTACCTGTAGCCCAGGTTGATATAGCTCATTCGTACGTGCTGGTGGGTCACTCTGCTGCACTGTATGAAAGCGTTCCCTCACTACAATGGGCAAGGTAGTTTATTCTGACCTCATCCAAACATGTCCTGCTGCTACTATGCACTAAGCGCGTGTTAATGCGTAAACAGCCCCAACAAAAGCACAATTTACTCCTGTTCCCGAGCAACGTCTGCTCGTTTTTACCGACTGACGTGGAATACGTGGGCTTCGGTCCGACTGCCAGACACATTGTTGGTTTTGGCTTTACGTGGGTTTTGTTGACAAGCGTCTACATTACCGTCAGCCTTCTTCTTTAAAATACGCCAATCAAAACATCAGTGTTTTTGTGTGTCACTGGTAACAGCCTTGTTCATTGTGTTCCCACTATACTGTGTACACACATAGTGAAGGTGTACTCAAATGTTTAGTATCACTAATTATTATTGAGATTACATTGGTAGTTTAATTTAGCTGGAAACCTAGTAAGCTGTTTGCTGACAGCCCCTGTGGCAACTCCTTAAATCCTGTGCCCCAGTGTTCTACTTATATATTTCACTGTGGGTGTATACTGTTAGATTTTCATTAGAAATATAAAAGGTGTCTGGTTTACAATACAAACATGATTTACTACATTTCACACTCCACTAGCTTCATCTAGCATTTCTACTGTCCATAATAAGCCACAGAGGGATCTGAAAAAGCGTTACCTCCCCTTGCTTCCATTGCTGTCAAGGTCACTCATGATAAGCTTTGCCTTTTTACTGTCATCACTGCGCCCATGTCTTCGCTGAATGTGCTCGAGAGAGTGAATAAGTCTGAATAAATAAGTAATAAGCAGCAGACGAAAAGCTCACATCTCCAATCATCCAGACACAGGATTCAAATTTCCATACACATTACCATACACAGCACACCTGCAATGGATTCAATTTGGTACGACGTATAACAAGCACTCAAGGCAAAACCATAACAGTCGCAACCTCCTTCACCCACATACACACTCACTTGACGTTATGCTAAATATGCTAAATGATGCAAGCTCAACGGGTGCAGCAGGTCCCTCCGGCCACTTTATGCTAATTAATGCGGTGCCGCCCTCTGCAGAGTTGCTGGACTAATTAAGGCTGGCTGCTGTCTGTGACATGTGAGCTCAGTCGCGCTCAGCGTCTCAGTCCCCACTGACTGCAAGGACCTCCCTTTGCCAGGCTGAGGCCTAACCTCTGTAGCGCTCACACTCATACAGACACAGACGCAGAGTTTCCCCAGATCCCAAGACATTTGTAGGTCAAACAGGGAAAAATGGTGTTAACATGGCTGGGATTAGAGGTGTACTTGAGTGAGAACCTACAGGTGTTATGAGAAGGTGATGCTTGAAGGGTGAAGTTCGATCTGAAAGGGAAACAGTATGAAAGGCTACATTCAAGTAAAAAAATGTAAAAAATGACTTTTAGTAACATAAAAAAGACTCTGATGAGTTGAGAGGAATCCGCAGTGTAAATGTGTCCTAGACGAGTGGACACGAACTGATAAACTCTGACAGAGAGCTTCCTCTCTACAATCACAGAAGATGAATATGCGATGATATTCCACCATCTACTCTGGATGTAAGAGCCTTCAAGTGTCTTGTTTCATTTTGCATTTCATTCATCTGCATTCAAACAATGTCGGAACATTTGAGCGAGCACGGACTAAAGTAGTCAAAGACTATGATGGAGCACTGAAGAGATGAATGAGAGGTGCAACATTCACAAAATCCAAGCTGGGAGTGGAAAAAGAGAGATGGCGACAACGAGAAGGAGCAGAGAGGGAAATGAAAGTAACTAAATTACACAGGCTATTTTGAGGCAGACCTAAGGCACCCTATCCACTATCTGCAATTAAGGCATATGCATTTATGCAGACTTCCTGTGTGCATGCACCCACATGATGCTTTTTCGGTGCAATCTAAAAGCACATGCTTGTTATGCACAAATCCAGCCATGTACATATCTATATGCACGTATGAGTGTCCTTGAGAGAGGAAGAAGTGTGTGTGTGTGTGTGTGTGAGTGTGTGTGTGTGTGTGTGTGTGTGTGAAGGTAGCATGTGGAGCTCTGGACCCCTCTGCAGAGCAGATGGCAGCACTTCCTCCGGCTAGATAAATACTTCACATGGGGAAATCTGTCACCGGGACAGAGAAGGGCACGCTTCCAGGGAGCCCGGGACAGGCTGAGACCACAACATCACAGTACGAGTACATCACCGCTATCAGAGTCTAACACAGGGTGGTCAAGCGGGATGTGAGAACGCGGTTTAAAAAATGATTTGCTCTAATTTGGGCCCTCGTGATTAATTTTGTTAAATATCTGGAAAAAAAGAGAAAAGGTAAAGTAGGCACTTTACCCAAGAGAGTTCATTAAAGCGCTGCTGGTGCTCTGCTTGAGTCAGCTGAGGTCAATTTAGTTCAGCGCAATCAGTAATAAAACGTGCACATGTGATTGGCATAATTATGGTATACTGAAGAGGTTTTCAGATAAACAGCCACTTCTGGCCCCGGAGATTAGCATTTTTAAATGTTTAAACAGAAACTGTGTTTAATAATAGCCTCCAGACTACCTGTTTTTTTTTTTTTTTTCTCAAAATGTTTTTTAATATATTCAGTCCCGCAGTAAACTTCATATCTGCAGCGCAGTGACAGAAGTGTTGAACGAACAGCAGTGTGCAGGTGTATAATCTAATAATCCGCTCCCATTCTCACTGCTGCTGCTTGAGAAACACACCACGTGGATGAATGTTAAACAAATGATGTGGCATACTGTACTACTGACTGGAAAGCTGAAGACTTGTCATGTCATCAATAAGTTTTATTTGTTTAAATGTTTGTGCCCCCACACATCTAATCTTTAAGTACAGAAACACAGGGATAATATACTGTACCAGTACCAGTGTTCCTGACTGCAGGCCTTTATTACAGGTTTTGGTGGTTTCTAGGCTGTAAAGGAGGAAATAAACCGACACTGGGAGAATACAAAGTACAAACTGATCGAAAACACTCGCAGTTAGTATTTTGATATTTTTGGTATTTTGAACATGTTTTTAAAACTGATTGGTAAACACCATGGAGCAAAAAAAAAACCCGGTGATTTGCTAAACAGGACAGGGTGTAAGTAAGTCAAGTCCCATTTTGGCAGCCTTGTGTAACACGCTCTCCAGCAGAGATGAAATTTGAATTGGCACGTACCCGACCTTGATGACTGATATCTGGAGTGGGATGTTCTCCAGCTTTGGCAGCTCCCTGTCCGTTGACACTTCAGACAACATGAAAGCACAACATGTCCAGGAGTGTTGGATCCCCTGCACTCATCCATCCTGGTTGTTAATGAATTATTCCGTGCCACTCCCCGTGCTCTAATACTCCACCTGAAACTGCTTTTGCACTTACTTGTACACATTTGCAGTTTTTGTTATGGAGATGATGGTTTTTATTTTTATTCATGTTGTTTGATCATTTATTAAGTAAGTAGAGCAGGTGTGCAAGGTGGGATACGCATTCAACAATTAGACAACATGTGTGCAGAATATAGGAACACACTGCAACACAAGATGTTGTAAAAACACTGCATGTTCCCAAACTACGACTGGTTGCCTGGAAGCGGCTGCCATCCAAATAGCCCAGCACACAACCCCACCTAACAGTTAATAGTTGTTTTAAGGCTCACACCAATTATACATATGTTACTGAGTATTCTTTGGAGGTGCCAGTGTGTGGGTTTTGTTACCTTTGGACAGAGCCAGGCTAGCTGTTTCCCTCTATTTCCACTCTTTGTGCTAAGCTAAGCTAAACTAAGCAAACCACCTGCTGCTTGTTGCCCTGTATTAGACAACAGATGTGAGAGGTGTATCAGACTTCCTCTTTAATTCTCCACCATAACGTGCAAAAGCACATTGCCCCAAACTGTGGCTTCATGTTGCGGTGCACCGAGCTCTCTAAGTCACCATAGCAAACCATCAATCCTTTATGGATCATGTGAAAGATGCAAAAAGATGATTTGCATATCACACTAGGAAAGAAAATTAAGAAGCATCCACACACAATGTACTGTACATAAGTATATTTGTGTTGAATAGCATCACATAAGCTCACTGCTGCACTCCACTTGCCACTTTGTATTTGTTCGAACTCTCCTGAGGCAAAAACACAGTCAGGAAACCCTCCCTCTCTCTGTGTTTTTCAGACTCTCTGTCTCTTTCATAAACTTTCTCTCTCGCCACTCCAGCATTCTACTTGTATAACCCCATTCTCACAAATAAAATGAATGAGTATCCTCTGTTGTGCTTGGCAGTGCTTGGAGTGGATGAAACATTTTGGTGGTGGTGGTTAGTACGTCCGTGTGTGTGTGTGTGTGTGTGTGTGTGCATGTGGTATTTACAGACTTCTTACATTCCGTTCTTTGGCACCCCACTATGTCCCCTCACTTTCTGGACGTTGCTATGGCAACCTCCCTGCCAAATTTACTGGTGGTGGGGACTGGAGTGGGGTTGGAAGAGGTTGGGTATGTCTGGGTCAATGGTGTAAAAGTGTTTGTGTTTCTTTAAAATGCTTCACAACAAAACACTTGTGGTGACATCAAGTGCATTAAGGGTGAAAATGACTTCATGGGCACCTTATTTTATATATAAAAGGTGGTGACACTCTGTCATCGGTGTTTATGTGTACATGTAAGCATAACAGTGTGCCTGTGTTTGTGCTGACAGACATTTGAGCCACTGACCTTTCTGTGCCAGAGAAGCATTAGGTTCATATTTGTCCACCAGCAGCTGGACCTGCTCCGGTTTGAGAGGAGGGTAGAGTATCTCGTTCAGGCGAGGATCTCGCTGTTTACTGTTAATAAACTCTGTCATCTGCTCCACAGTGAGGTATGGACGACTCTTGGCCCCCCTGAGAAGAGAGGAGAAGGGAAAGGTGGATGACAAAATGGAGAAGAAGCATGGGGGGGTTTCAAAGCGGGGTGGTGGAGCAAGAAGAGAATTCACAAATTGAGATATGAGAAAACCAGGAGGGGATGATGGAGGGGAGGAGCGGTAATTAAAGCGGCGGCAAAGAGATGTGGAGAGGGAGAGCAACAGAAGCGCAAAGGAGCAGAGGATTAAATGTTGTGTTGAGTAAATTATGAGATTTGATTAAAACGCCTTTCATATCTAAGCCTGTTCCACTAAATTATCATCTCCATATCCTCCTGGCTCTCGTGCTATCTCACTTAGCTGTGATTAAAATCTATGACTTGGAGTAGCCCCGGTCATGCTGGCGTGCTGCCTCGGCTGATGGTCAGAGTCCCCTTGGGCCAAGGGGCAGCTCTGCTTCTGCAGCACGAGGGGCCTCACAGGCGGACTTGAGGAATCACAACCAGGACCATTACAAGACACTTTTCTGAACTAATTAATTACCTGCGATAGCTATAAAGGGTAAAAGCAGGTGTCTTAAACCTACATAGCCATATTAGGCATTGCAGTTATTATCTGGCTGCCTGTCTGAAGACAGCAACAGATGGCAGAACAGAAAAAAAAAAATCAATCTCTCTCACAATGTTTTTTTTAAACACGTTTCTTCCTAACTGTGAAAAACTGTGTTCTTTGGAGCTTGAAAAGTTGATTGCATCCTGACAGGCAGACACAACTGAGGGAAACATGGTTCTTACACATCAGAGAAGATGTGGTCCAGCTCGGATCGGGGGCAGATGTTGTTCAGGAACATGTTGTAGACCTCTGGAGTGAAATCCTCCTGGGGGATGGAGTCATTCTGCAACAGAGAAGAGCAGCACAGACATTTTATTTTTATTTTATTTATTTTAAATAGAATCTCTCTATACAGTATGTGAAAATGCACAGCAGGCCACAGAAATGTTGGTGATGGTCCAGTTGTGTTGATGTGTCATGAGCCAGGCATGTCTTTCATTGCCCGCTGGAAGTGATTACACGTGCATACATTTCAAATGCAAATAATTACCAAATGATGGCCGCCTGCAATTTGCACCTAGACTTGAACAAAAAAAAAGGAAAAAATGGGGGCCTTATAGAGCTATCAGAGCCAAACAGGTCTGATAAAGACACAGCGCAGCGAGCAGCAGGCGCTCACACTGTGCCAGCAAGAAACAGAGCAGAACCAAACACTCTCAGAGAGGAGCGAGAGAAAAGAAGATCAGGAAGGATGCACCGGTGGAGTGGGGGGTGGGGGGGACGCAGGTCAAGCCCAACCGAAACTCAGTGACTCACTCCAAAGACCTTGGTGCGAGCTGTATCGTGAATGTGCCTTTTGCCTGTGAGTGTGTGTGTTTGAGGGATTAACTGCGCTATCGTTTAGCTGTAATTACTTACGCGTTGGAACAACAGCAAATCCCAACAGACCTTCATACAGCAACACGTTTTTACCTCCTGCTCTCTCTCCCACTGCTAATTATGTATAGTTTGTTCTCTGAGTGTGTGCGTTTCTGTATTTCTGTGCGTGCATGTGTTTGTTCCAACTGTATTCAGGGGCCGCTCATTACAGCAGCGATGTGTCTTCCCTGCTGCACGTGTATATGTTTTAGCATGTGCACAGAAATGCATTAAACAGCATTTTCCCCACTTGCAAACATGCAAATTGCTTGCCGCTGCTGGAATACAGAGCCAGTTTGCTGCGTTGGGGGAGTGTTTACACCTCAATGCATGAGGGGGCAGCTTCTCTCTGGTGATATCTCAGACAGGTAAAGATAAAACAGCTTTTGTCATCTCTATTGCTCCCACTGGGTCTATTTGTTTCATTACAACCGAGGCTAAATCAGTTCTGAGTGGGAAGTCATGTGCAGACATCCAGAAAATAAGACTCCAAAGCAAACGAGCAAAGCAGCAATCAACTGCTGTTTCAGGAGAATAGAGACTGACTTGAATGGTGAGAGGACAGGCTGATGGATAGATAGATGGATGAATGGAGAAGATGAAAGAGCTTGGAGACTAATATAAGAAGCAGAGAAGAGGGTGACTGAGACAGGAGCGAGCTCAAAGATGGGAGAAACATGAAGAGTCAGCAACAGAGAAAGAGGAGGGAGCTTCAGTATTTTGGTGTCTCACTCTGCCAGACGGGAGGTTACAGTTTTCCAGGGCTGTCTCCACTCGCTTCCTGTCTGCTGAGAACATCCTGAAGATACTGCGGAGACACAAAAACACACCCTTATGAGTAATCAGAGAAAATGCCACACAGACAGAGCAGTTTGTGTCAAACTGATGAATTCATTGGCACATTTTAATTGATTCTTAAAAGGGAAATCCTGTGAGAAGGTTCTGTTACAGTGACGGCAAACTGGAGGGAAGGGGGAAAAAAAACCCCCACGAAGCTACAAAAAACGTTTGTTTGTTACGAGAGACTGAAGCCACAGACTGTGGAGAAAATTACAGATTAAAAGACACAAACAAATAAAATGCCTGGATGAAAAATGAAAATCCAATATATGCAGACTGAAAGTAGGGAGACAATGTGGGAAAATAGTGCAATAAGTTAAAAGGAATCCAGTCTAATATAACAGCCCTGCAATAAATTCAATATTCATGAAAGTTAGAATGTCCCTGCTGTAGAGCTGTGTTAATTCAACTTTCTGAGCATTTTGAAGGTTGTATATATTCCATTACACTAATATGTGTCTCACATTTTGTCCAACATCACCATTTACACCCTGTATAACTGGTTGCAGACCTATAAATGTGAAACATGTACACAAATACTGTTTTCTCTCAAAGTACAGCTGTATTCAGTGATCTCTTCCCATTTCCAGTGTAAATGGCACTTAGGACACAAACACGCTGAAATGCATGCTGCTGTTCACACTAAACTCCAGATGGAAACACCATATGTGCATAAATAATGTGATAATCTTCGTAAGCTTTTAGAAAGACAAAATAACCACAAGCATGTTTACAAAGACAACTTAATAAAACTGCATTGTTGTCGTTTTCTTCTTATCATTATCATTACCATTACAGCGACCATTACCATTATCATATGACAGTGTCTCAGAGACTACTTATTACTCCACATATCCTGTCGCTCCAGTCACATAATTATGCATCATATGACTGCCTCCCTTTGAAAGCCATGCTACTCTAAAGCGTCACGTATTCCTGAGGTAAGAAAAACAGCCTTGTTTTGCTTTGTGACACTGCATTTTTCACAAGTTCCACTTTCTTTTTCTTTTTTTTATCTTTAGAGGTACATGGGGTTTTTTTTCTTTCTGGGAATATTCTGCCCCGCCTCATCAGTCATTTTGGGTGCACAGTATCTGTGCGTGGTTGGGCTGCGGTGCTCTGTTTTTATTCCACTGTATATAGACAATAAATGAGATTTACTGCAATGAACTCCAGTGTTGGTACTGCTACTGCTGGCTGTTTAGCTCTGTTTCCGTTGGCCATAGCCTGTTTTAATTACATGCAGAGGTATGCCTGTGCACATCCATGAGCGCATACAGTATGCTCAGTGGGAGAGCAGAGTCAAGCTGACATTAGTCAAGCTGACATGTCCTCCCAGCTAGGAGGTTAATTCCCTAAACGGCAAGGAGTGTCTCTCTGCCTCTCTGTGTTGACACCCACTGTTTTCCTCTGCGGCTCAGAGGGAGGTTATCGCAGAAGTTCACTGTTGCCTGCCTGAAAGCTCAACTTGACTAATGGTGATGGAGAGGGCTGGATTTTCAAGTGAGCTGATGACAAACTCCTGGATGAGAGAAATCGAAACTGAAATTCACAAAAATGAAATGCACAAGAAGAGATTCTCACGCATGCGACACAATGACAGATCTTGAGCTGGGGTTGGTGACAGATACTGGGGCTTGCCCGGGGCATAATATTTCACTCTCTAACACACACACACACACACACACACACACACACACACACACACACACACACATATACAAGCACAGATACACAGACCAATAAGGATGGGCTCTTTACAAATAGAGAAAAAGAAAGTGGTGGAATTAATGGAGCACATTTTACTGCAGAGCTGAAGAGTCATGGAAAGAATACAAAGGAGGAACATGACAACAGAGGGGAGGGGTAAAATATTGTAATAAATGCACACATACACAGAGAATGCGTGTATCCCGAAGCGCATACATGCTCATAGTAATGAGAGAAGGCAGAGGAAGCTGATCGAAAGGGCGGAGAGGTGGCAGAGAGAGGGATGAGTCAGAGAGACTTACTTCTTGACGGGGATTCGCCCCTCAGGGTTGAGCTGCAGCTTCAGCCGAGTGTATCTGTATTGGACAGAGCACACACCTTACACAACATGCAATCAGGCAGTATGTCCTTGTGAGTAATGGCCTTACTCAGATGTAATTTCTGTGTGTGTGCATGTGTGTGCTTGCTTGACTGATGTACATGTCCATAACCATTTGCCATGTCCATCAATGAACGAGCGTGCGCATGACGGTACACGCTGTGGTCACAGCAGTGAAATACACCATTTGTCTCTATAGTGTAACGCCCAGCGGCTGACCGCGTGTGTAGAGTGTGCACACCACCAACATGGCAGGTTTGAATTGTGGCTAATCCCTGGAAGTCTTGCATTGGCAGCACAGAGCCATGCAGCAGCAGCAGCAAAGGCAGCCCAGGCAGCACAGGCAGCACAGGCAGCGCAGCCTGGGCTATAAATAGCTCCGCTGCAACAGGAGCCATCATTACAGGCTGGGCTTTAAGTGGCTGCTGGCTAATAATTAATATCCATTACAGTGTCCACTTCATAGGGCAGGCCGGCTGCCACAGGCAAAGTCACCGATGACTGTAATGGTTAACGGGGCCAGACCGGCTTTTGTCTGAGGTGGGTTTTTCTTTTATTTGTTTAAAAATGGAAATGTGAAGTTAAAAACGACGAGGGCTGGCAGAGAACGAGCTAGCCGACAACACTTGATGTCAATAAAGCTACATGAGGTTGATTTTTGAAAAAGCTGGGAGAAGTAAGGGAGTGAAGACAGGAGGAGGGAAGAGCTAGGTGTTTCTTGATGCTCTCGTCTGCCTTACAACTGCCTGTATTATTCATTAGGATGAGTAGGGGAAAACAGATTACTTACATCTGCCTCCTTTTCTTGTCTCACTCCCTACTTTCACTTTCTCTGTCTGCCAGCACTCTAGTTAATACTAAATTGAGAGGAGGACTTACACCTACGTTTCTAGAACAGTCCCAATTCATCCCATTGAAAACACGCCTGTCTGACTGATACTAACTACTGGTGCACGAGGCAACGTAATCCAGGGAGTGGCAGCGGTATTGAATTGATCTGAAAAGAACATCTTGTAGTGAGCAGCCATTTGATGACACGCTGGGTTCTGTTTTGTTTCCTGTTGTTGGGAACATTGCCTGTCTACGGTGGCCCCCCCACCCCCCCAAAAAAACATGTATCCCTAGCCTTAAGAGCTAGGGCTGAAAATTCAGCGCATGCAGAAAAGCATCAACAGCGATGAAGTGTCTTCATGCTGTCTCAGTAGTGGCAGGGCAAAGAATCGCCTTATTTGTCAGCAAGCGGTGCACAACAACTGCTGCTGCGAGCAGCCGGCATGACTGTGAGACCTGCTCTATTCAATTCTATTCAACACTCTGTGTACTATGTGGTCGATGGCCACTTTTATTGTCTCATAAGTCAATTAGCCTCCTCAGGGGTGCGAGTTAATGGCTTCTGTTCACTGATAAACATCAGACAGCTGGGAGTTGTCACCAAGCACAGCCCAGCATATTCTCTCAATACAGTGCGGCCGATTCATATTTAGGTTCACCCTGCTTGGTCACTCACTCACTGCACACATAAATCAGCTGTGAACCATAAAGCGTGTGGCCTCCAATCAGATCAACAGGAACGCGGTGTGGTAACCCGTTACACAACAGTTATTACACAGGATCAGAGGTGGTGTGAGGCCGATTGATGACACAAACTGTCTGACTGGACAAAGAGCCATTGATGTGGGCAAGGAGTGATTTATGTAATGGGCTGGAACAAGATGGCGACTTCCCTTTAACATTCTGACCTCGCCGCGAGCTCAGGTCAGCAACCCCTGAACCTGTTTAAGGATCCACTGGCACACATCTGTCATTTTGTCATCAATGCAAGCACAATATCAGTTACAGCACCTTGAATGCACACTCACACGGATACGTGCTGTCATGTACGCACTCTTGCACCGCACACAAGCCAGCTGAGACGCACAGAGCCGGGTTCATGAACTTATACATATTTCCAGCTATTTTATTTATACTCCTACTTCCTTCCCGTCTGTTTTTTCTCTCCATACTCTCCCCATCGATGTGAGGTGAAGTGACCTTTATAAACTCAGACCCTCAGGCAGCCTTGTGGAGCTGTGAAAAGCAACATCTTACCTCCTGTTTGTGTGTGTGTACGTGGTAGTAGACTGCAACCCATATGCACGGTGGTGTATGCATAAACTTTTACGGCAGTTGCACATACAGTACATGTGTGTATGTGTATATATGTAATATGCACATGTTACATTTATGTTTTTGCATGCATTTATAAGTAAAATTGTGCATAGCTGCACTGTGAACATGAGAATTGGTGCACTTGTCTGGCATTAAAGTCAGTCATACTTCTCTTTTGCAGAAGATGCCTCATTTGCTTTTTCCTGCTGTTTCTGTTTATGTAAAATACAGCACACACCTGATGTGACGCTTGTGATGGCTGACATTTTTTGTTTCTATCGGACCTGATTTTCATGTTTATCTTGGGGTTTGTGGATTTACATTTTTTTGTGCGACTGCTTCAGTATGCGCGTGTTCGTGTGTATCGAGATAACATACGCTTTCTCAAGGCAGGCCTCTCTGGACATGTTCTGTACCAAGAGGTTAGACGCAAGGTTGAACAGCTCTTCGGCCCATTCCTGCGGTAAACAAAACACACGCACAAATGCACACACAGGAATAAAAGGAGAAGTTCATAGATGTGGATATGTTGACAAAGGCTGTACCCTGCACACACTGTCTATTTAACCCAACAGAGAAATGGTGCCTTCATCAAAACCCTCCTAACTGAGGAGAGCATAAATGGGAACTTGTTTTAATCCTACCTATTAAACTCCTATGAAAAAATAAGAAAACTGAGATACTGATCACATTATTATTATTATTACGTCGTCTGTTCATCCTGTTAATTAACCTTTGTGTCGTTAGCACAACCATCCATCTCTAGCTTTCATTCTCACAGTATTAACAATTTTTTTTTTTTTTTTTAATCTTTCCACAGTCTTTTCAGGGAAAGGCTTCACATACCGTGACCCCACAAATGCCAATGGATCACCTCAATCAAATCACAAAACAATATGCATATATATGGAAGGTCGTTTTTATTAAAACCGTTTTCTTGGTGTTGTTGTGCGGAATATTTACCTTAGCTGTCTCCTCCTGGAATGCCATGAAGTTCAGATAGGTGATGTTGACCATGTCAGGGCCGCTCACCACTGTCAGCATCCTGTTCTCCATCTTCCCCGCCAGCGTGCTGACATCCAGGAGCTCCCGCAGCTTGGCCTCCTGAACGGCAAACAAGACAAAGGGTGGGGGGGGGAAGCAGATCATCAGTGGCATCGACTTGAGTTAACCAGTGAAAGTCATCGAGTGAGGGTGTATGTAGGTGCGTCTTGTCGTTAAAATAAGACCAGGCAGTTTCATGCCAGCTTCTAACTCCAGCTGCATACACGCTGTAAACCACCTCACCTTTACAACAGTGGACTACAGTTCTACCAAACCTGCATCCAAAACCCAGCAGGCAAATGACATAAAACAGGCTGTGGACTAAGACAAGGTATGCTTTTTTTGAGGAAGTGACAGGCTGTACTGCTCTATGTTGATGTTGTTTTACAACAGAAATTGCCCTCTGAATGCACCGAACTGAAACAAGACCTGCCTGCATTTTGTTGCTCGCGCCTCGTCTGACGGCTGATTTTTGTGATTAATGAGAGGTCAGCTGTCTGAGGCAGAGTGTGAGGAGTGAGGTGAGATGCTGCAGCCCCACTAGATCCCACAGTGACTTGCAGGTTCCTTATTACAGGCTACAAAAGCAGCTGTTTGCTGCCTTAGATGGGTTAAGCAGCTCCAAGACATGAGACATTTTCAAGTCTAAATTAATTAAAGGGGCACTAAAGTGATATTAGAGAGATGACACAGGTGAACTCAGTGGGACGATGTGTAGACCTTTACTGTTTTCAAAGTACAAAAGACTAGAAAATACAGTTTCTCTTACTTACCAAGCAACAACAACTCTCCAACTTTATGCTTTCCAAATCTTGCTTTCCAGCTTCTTTTCGGATTGAAAACAATCCACGTTCCCACCCCTTAACTGTGAAATGCAGTGCTTGGTGGAGCAGAGCCCATGCACAGAGCTTTGTGTGCGTGCATAACACCACAAAGACAAAATGCTTCATGAAAAATCATCAGTGGATTCACTTAGCTGAGAGGAGCCCATGAGGGTTCGGTTCAGAATTAATAAATGCTTCCACAAACACTGCAAATTCACGAGAAGAAATGATCTCCACCTTGAGCAATGCAATCTTCAGCTTCAATTTCCTGCAGCTGTCATCATCCAACAGATTTAGCAAAGTTCCTCTTGTGGCACTGATTAAACTCCTGAAGACTCATCTCAGCTCATCAACATTACTCATTTAGAAGCTTTCAGGCCTTAAAATAGCTTAAATGTGACTCTACACTTTTGCCTCATTTAGTATTCGTATATCTATGAATACAAAAATAAACTTCCACTGTAGCTCTGAGATTGATATGGGAGGCCGGACCCCGCAAGTTGACTAGAGGATTAGTTCCTGCGGTATGTGACGTATTAAACGCTGACCGTCTGCCATCCTTGTTTTTGAAACTGTTAGCCCTGGCGTTGACAGCTCACTTAGCCCCTAATATGTCTCCCGGTTTAGAATGAAACATCCCATGGACATGTTAAAAACATGCTAACTTGATTTGCATCGGAACTGATCTGTAAATAAGTCTGTTGTAACCAAACATTGGGTGCTGGCTACAGTTCAGCTCACAGAGACAAATAAATACCCTGATGGATTTGTATTCGGCTGAGGCAATTGTCGGAGGAAAAACCAAACTAATTTTAGCAAATATACATTTAAGCAGCTCATCTTTGGTGCAAATCATATAAAAAACAAACTACAATGCCTCGGAGGTGCAAGACAGGAATAACAATGATCCTCTTTCTCTCCTTCGCGGCCCAGTACGCAAGCGGCATACAAAATGGTTGCTCCGGCTTAATTAACACAACAAAAAAAAGCCTGTAAAGGATTTTGCAGTGAAAGCAAATGAGCTCCCACTAATTTAACCAATCAAACAAAGAGCATTGTGTCCTGTGTCACGCTGATAAATGTCCTCTACACGTCCCTCACACCCCCAAATCAAATTGTGCGGCTTAGTGGCGCCCGTTATTATCGTGCTGAACTTTTCTGAGGCAGTACATTTTCCCTATTGAAGAATGTCCCCCGCTCTGACAGCCTGTCTGTCTGCCTGCCGCTCTTATAAGCTTTCACACTTTTATGTGGCTGCATGCGGAGCTACTTTCTTGAAGATATAACTATAGTTTTCACAGGAGAAGAAGAAGACGTACACACTGCACATTGGAACAATTACAGTGTTTCAGTGGTGTGCGATTTTACGGACAACACGGCGGGTTAGAGTTACACGACGCTGGGCTTGAACACCAATCAATTGCACACAAAGTGCTGATTTGAACAGGAATCCATCACTGTCCACTTACCTATTCTGAATGCCACCGGCCCCATCAATCAAAGCATAAAAAGCCACTTTTAGTTTGCTAAAACACACCGTGCCCAGGATACTCTTTGCGGGATGCTTTGCTTAAGATGAAAGCCCTCTGAGAGCAAACGCGACGACAGTAAGATGCATATTTCATATATTACAGCACTTGAACATCAGTATAATTAGATGGTGTTTAGATGCTACTTGTAGCCATTAGCTGAACGTACTGCTAATCTGCCTGTAAGCCGTCAGCACGGGGCTGATCTGCAGGCACTCGCAGTGCACATCAGCTGGAGAAGCCTCAGCAGTTATGTTGGGAAAGCAGAGAAATGAGCTGATGTCAAAGAGGCGGGCCCCGCTGGACATGGAAGGAGGGGGGTGAGGGGAAAGAGAAGAGTACTCATGAAAAGAGAAGAACGACAGAGAAGAGAAGTGGGCTCGGCCATGTGAGCGAAATGTAATTTGTGCTGGTGCATTGTGGGAGCCATTGGAGGCACGCCTGAGGTCCCAGTTACCGCCAAGATTGGAGATTTAGAGCCAAACAAGCTGGGGATGGGGGTTGGTTGGGATTTGGGTTGATGGTACAACATTCTAGCCTCTTCAGAGCACACTCACCGACCAACTGATGTGAAATTCTATTTCTTGTGCAAATGCATGTGAATGCGAGTCATGTATCTGCGTACCCATGCCTGCGAGCGCCTGTGTTTGCTCAGGCGTACATGGTTGCATGTCGGCAGCTGCTGTGCGTCAGTACGGGAACTCTTATCAGTCACTTAGCATTCAGGTGGAGCTGCACCCCGAGGAAATAAGCGGACTTCCCCTTCCTGCTTTAGTTTGTCACAAGGCCCTACCTGTCACCAGCCATGCACTCAAACTGTGTCACACTCTGCTGGGCACAGGGGGAAGGATTCAGATCGGCAACTAGGCAAGTCAGCCACACCTCAGGTCATTAAACCTGCAGCATGGCACCTGTCTAGACTCTCACACAGGCCACACACTCCTCACACGCCAGCTTGAACACACACACACACACACACACACACACACACACACACACACACTCAGAAATGCACACACATTCACATGAGAGCACACATGCATTAAATCGTGCTCACGTAGGGACAAGTCAAGACACAAACAGGCGAATGCACACGCAGTCACGTGCACACAGAGACACTAGATCAAAGGAAATGTCAATATGAATGATTGATGATGACCCAACTACCTACACACATGCCACCCAACACCTGCCTTTAATGTATCGCCTCACAGGCTGTTATTTGTGGGTAACGTGATGGCAGATATTCAAAGATTCACTTTAAAACTAGCACGGATGAGGATGAGGCCTCAACACCCTGCGTTTCTCATTTTGGACAAGCTGCAGTGTTTGTTTCATGTTTCTATGAAGTGTTTCCCTTAACGAAATATGCCGGGGCTGTTGAAATAATTGATTAGGTGTCACAAATAGCTGCTTTAATAAGTGAACAGTGCCTTGTTCAAGGAAGGTGCTGTGGCTGAACAAATTGATGTTACACTTTCTTTAGAAGTCCTTTTACTTCTCCTTAATGTACCAACTCTCACAAGACACAGTTCACAGCATAGTGCATTATATATATATATATATTAAAAATAATGGTTTTGGTATCTTGAGGATGCCTGAACTTGAGCTGACCCTGCCAGGTTGTGCAGTTTGCTGCAGTTCATCTGCACTCGTTCAAGGAAAGGATGTTTAAAAAGCACAGTTTATTATTTTAGGACTTAGAAGCTAATATAGTAAATATTGTATGATTTACATGATGTGACAGTTGAAACCTGATATAAGCAGTCAAATATTATCATCTTCTGCTATGTATCACCTCATCTGACCTCACACTTTTACACGGTCCTCATGAATTCCTAATACCTTCATCTAACAAAACTCCCAATTATGGCTCTAACAACCCAGGAGGGCCACATTTAGAGGCAAAGATAACCTCACATGAGCACAGAGGGCTTGAAAGGTAAGAATCCGACTGTACCATCAGTATTCACAGGAGCATGTCTTACCGTATGGAGCTATGACACTGCAGAGCAGCACTGCAGGTTATGAGCAGGGCACCGACTCTCCCGCTGCTGGCTAGCCTTGTTAACTAACAGAGCGGCAAGATGCTGCCGGTGGGGCAGTAATACGCCTTAGGCATTAAGGGGAAATTATGGGATATCAAGCTGGGGGTGATGCGCTCATTCTGCCACACAAATACTGTGCAGACATGTGTTTTGTCATTTACATGCACCCATGTGTGGGAATGAATGTGCAGTGGTGGCTGGATGATGATCGTCCTTAAGTCACTTATCTTTACATAATGTTAGCACTGTGAGGAGCTTTTATGCGAGCGTGTGTGTTTATCTGTGTGTGTGCCCATTTGCTGTTACATGTGCTTTCTTGTTTATCGGCCAGTATGACTCACAGAGCCTACAGAGCATTTCACCCACAGCAAAGCTAATCCCAAGACGACTCCCTCTCCTGGCGATGCAGTCATTTATTTAAGAGGGTCACGCTGCATCTGCAGAGCATGTTTTAAACATTAGCCACATCATAACTTACACAGACAGAAAGCACTGAAACATTGATCCCATTAGAAGAGAAAGGCCAGTCTTTATCGCCAGGTTAAAACCATTTACTAATCACCTGCGTGCATGTGTGCGGGTGCACACAAACAGAGACACGTGAACTGTCACAAAAATAAAGACTAAAATAAAGCTTTCTTCAGGCGTGCTGATGCCTTGAGTTGCAGTTTGCATTCACAAGTAGATACAAAGGCATGTACACACTGTGGAGTTGAAGGCTGTTTTTATCTATTCTCACACTTGCTCTGCCCCGCAAATGGTATTCTGTACATGCTGCTCACATCTTCACAGCAAAAACGTGCCACGTCTCTGCACAGTGTCACCAAACACGCTGCGTTACTGCATCAAATACTCTTTTTTTTTTTTTTAACAAATCATAACAAGGAATGCCCAATAAGCAGGTAAGAACCTGGTTCAGTGCAGAAATGGATTTGAGTCTGTAAAATGTATGGCAAGTTAGACAGCCCTGCAGCTGAAAGGTCTGCAGAAGCTGTATGCACACACATACAAAGAGACATACAAACAAAGAAACCAACAACTTTGACTAGAAAAAAAAAAAAAAAAAAAAAAGACTCGCTCACTTCACACCCTCACAGTGGGGAGCTACAGTATGGAGCATTGCTGTTACATGGGGACACTGTGTAGTTCAGCTTTAAAGCTTCTCTGCTGATCAAACGGGCTGTTTGATTCAGCCTCAACAGCAGCAGCCTTTCATATACGGTCGGGAGAGCTGTCTGCTCCCATTACAGCTCTGCAGTTTCATATTTTAAACTTCCTCGGCTTGGAAACTGCCATACTAATTCTTTTAGCTCGGAGGGAAACTCCACCATACAGTGCTGTGTGTACAGACTGAGGATAAGCCCCAGATAAACCCCTCACAAACAACTGCACTGTAAAGAACGATCAAAGGCCGTAATTGGGAACAGAAGAGGATGAGATGGAAGGTGCGAGGGAATCGGGGAGAGGGATCAGGAGGGAGTCTTTGATTCTGGGGCATCCGTCTCCCCTTCTCTCCCGCTATCTGCATCCTGCTCTCATCCCCTCATCTGTGAGGCTCACTGTCTCTGCTTCTCTTTTATTCTTCTCCCACATGGTCATAATTCATTTGAGCACTCAAGTGTCAGTGGATGCAGACCACCACAGTTTCGCGAGGCGGAGAATTGCCCACAAGGCCGGGAGTAAAAGGTCAGCGCTTCATCAGTCAGCTGTCAGGTGATGCATCACTGACCGCAGTATGGAACCAAGTGTGCACACATTTGGCTTTGTGTGCGTGCGTGTCCGTGTGTGTGCCCATGCAGTTTTATGACACAGAAAGACCCACAGAAAAATGAAAAAGGGCTCTGCTGCCAAAATGATGCTAATTTCTTGCCATGTGGCTCTGTTGCCTGTAATGCAGCTGTATTGGCTCGTGGCCATAAATGAAGCATCAGTAAACACAGGCTGTGGGTTAAAGGATGCAGCGTAACCTATACAGGCTGTGGATACACGTTAAAAAAAGTCTTTTTTAAGGAGACATTAACCCTGCTAAGCAAAATAGTTCCCCTCTGTGTTGCGTGTCTTTGATTGAGGAGCTTAACGGTTAAGAAGCGAAACTGAACAACAAAAAACGCAACCTGATTAGAGCAAAGCTTAGGATCACCATTAGCTCTCCGCCACAATACATTTGTCAGCGGCGATGTGTCGTTGGCGCTCATGCATCACAGCACAGGTTTGAGAAAATGCGTGGGAGGAGGCTTGAACTTAGCAATCCCTCGTTCCATCTCTTCAATAGGTGCATTTCATTAACCCCCGAAGCAGTGAGACATGAAACGAGAGATGGAGCGGTGGACAGAGGGGAGAGAGGGGAGAGCACATATCTCGCCATTTCCAAAATGCCAGCACATCAGCAATAACTTGTGCTGACAGACGCCCATTTCCATGTCTTGGGGAAGTGGCCTAACATTCACACCCGATGCTAATCATGCCATGCACAATGGAAGTGAGCATCACAGACTTTTAAGTGAAAAATGCATTTTTTAAAAGAGCAGTTGCACAACCGCGGTATTTCTCATTTTATCATGAATAATCTAATCACGGACTGCACGAACTTATTACAGTAATTCCTCTTACTGATCAGACCTCTGTCAAACTTTCATTATGCCTGCAGGGCAGCTGGTCTCCACACTCTGGGCAAAAATGTATTAGAAGTTTAAAAAACTTCTACAATTTCATAAAAGCAGCTCTGCGTCTGCACAATTTAACACACTAACAATTCATTGAATTTTCAGGCCCGGAGCAGAAAGTATTCCAGGCAAGTGGGCATTTAAATGTAGACAATCTGCAGCTTGATGTTGTGTTGCAGTGTTTTGCATAAATGTGATGTTTTGTCACTTTTATGTACAGGGCAAAGACACAGATGACTGTAATACAGTTTTTTGTTTTTTTTAATTTAATCATAAATTAAAGGAAAAAACATTCTTGTATTTAAAAACGCTTAAAATCCACCTACATAAGAACAGATTTTGAAGACCTTTGAAAGGAAGACAAAAGCCACCTGCTCACTATCACAGCGTTTATGTGGAATAAAACTGCAGACGTCTGACAGCTGTTGACAGCTGTGACTGCAGCCCGGGCCAGGAAATGGCAGAAACTCCTAATTCACGTTGCCACCTCGCATATAAAAACCCTCGACATCTCATTCAGGCCGCCGTTTCGTTGAGGAGAAACACATTCTTCATTGGAAACATAAGGAATTCGTGACAGCATGTGGCTGCAAACCACAGCCCCCTCGATAACTAAATCATCTGATTTAACTGTCACCCGACAGACACTGTCACAAAGAATCGGCCACAAAGGAATTCTCTCACCACCTCTGACGTTTCCACTACTACGTCTCTCTGTGTGTAAGCGTCTGCTTTTGTGTTTGCCTGTGCAACCTCCCACAAAAAACTCATCAATCTCATCAATTACCGGAGCTTCATAATCGCCGGGAATATCATTTCAATCATTTCACATCACTTCATTCTTCCCATGATCTGTGATATTCCAGCATGCTAAACAAATGTTTTTCATTTCAGGGCCAGCATGACCGCAATCTTTTCAGAAAAACAAAATACGAAAAGAATCTCTATTGGCTGCACATGATGACCGCAGGGCTTTGAAAAGGATAATGCTCCTGAAATGGGAAGGAAATTGGACAATCTTACAGAGAAATCTGCTTAGCTCCGGCACAAACATGAAAAGCATATGAGGAGTGACACTTGTACAAAAATGATTAGAGGGGTTGGATTATCTCATATTATTATCATTTTATTTTACAAAAGAGAAAGACTCTCCCCACCTCTATTAATATTTCCTTTGGCCCCTCCTCAAGATTGCAGTACCCTCTCCCTCAATATCTCACAGTAATATATTCATGGCAAACAAAACAAACTGATGCTGAGCCAGACACAATGAGCATCTCCCTGCCTCCAAACCCTCGCATTTGTTTGTCTAAAGATATAAAGACTTCCTCTATTTTAGTCTTATATCGCTCATGAACTCCTTTACATGTGTTGTTGTTTCAGACACAACCCGTATAAGAGCTTTTCCAAACATGCGTTAGAGAACTGCAAGGTTTCAGTGTTTTCGATCTGTGCGTTCATTTCAACCTCTGGTGTAAAATAAGTCACGTCTTCCATTTAACAAAGGAACTGATGTTAAGTTTTAAAGAGAAAAAACGCTTTTTATTTGCCTTCACTGATCATAACTCGGAAAATGACTCGTTTATCAGTGAAAGCAGGTTTAGAGACATGCTTAAGAGTTATTTTCCTTTATCTGTGTCATGTCTGTGTCAATATCTTATGATAGGAGAAAACATAAATACATCGTGCCTGTACAATAATACATGTACCTTTTAGCTTCTAAAGCGTCTTTAGCAGATTTCAATCATGTGATTACATTTTGGCAACTGGTCTTTTCTTGTCTAACAGAGATGCGGTCTTGAAGACATAATTGTGCAAGTGTTCACTCCATGTGGCGGGTACAGGCAGAAAAAAATGAAAATCATATAGAAAGTAGATGTTTTGCATTAAACTTCAAGGAGGAGGTTGGACTTAATTGTAATAAAAAGGTCCTTAAACAGCTGTCTGAGTGTTTATGTGCATGTTCACAGAAACTCAATCATAACTCACACCAACACCTGGACAAGACACCAGAGAATACAAGATAATGCTGCCATTAATGAGAAAAATACACTCTGAGAGCAGATGCCTCAGCAACACAGAGGATAAGAGACCTGTGGGGAAGCAGACTGCCAGCATGGATTAAGTGGGAACATAAAAGCTCAGAGGGCAGGACATAAGGATAATTATACAGAGGAGACTAGCCACATCTCTGTCACAGAGAGTCCCTCTGCACCCCAATTCCTGGGAATGTAACCTGCATAATAATCTGTTACAAGGGCACACGTTCTGTACGCAGTCGCCAAATGAGGTTGTAAATTTTACATGTGTTCATGCACTTGCATGTGTGCACACATGGGCAGCATCTAAAAGTATGTCGTTGTCCAGGGGGGGAAGCAAGTTAGAAGGAGTGAGAGAGAACAAACAGAGAAAAAGAGGCAAGAGGACGACTCATGCTGTGTGTGAATCATTGTGAAGGAAAGACGGAGAGACAGAGGGGGCAAGGGGTAGGTTTGATGAGGTGGAAGTAGTCTACCTGGCGTGCACTCTTCCTTTCGCTGGCTGAGCTCACATTGGGCAGACAGGAAGGCAGAGGCACAGACAGGAAGGAGCTGACCTCAGATACACCACCATGAACTCCAGCAGGAGAAAAATAATCAACCGCTGTGACTCACCAGCTCAGCACTTCTCATTAGAACGAGCACCGCACTAAACAGGGAGCTTGGTAGCGCAGGAGTCAAACAGCTGAGCTGGCAATCAAATCAGACACGCAGCGCTCGCAGTTGGAGAATTTAGTCAAGTTGTGTAATAAAATGATATACAGCCAGAAACAAAGCTGTGTTTTTTATAAACAGGCAAATGTCAGAAAGTAAAAAAACACTGGCGCACAGATTTTTGAGTGTGATGTCGTTCACTGGCATCTAAAACATTTAACCTGGGTAAATTCAATGGGTAAAGTTCAATGAAATGAAGTAAAACACTATAAAAAAGTTATGAAGGCGGAATAAACTGATGATACAAATGCCGGCTTGATAGCATTTCCTTCAAACTAACTCGTCTGAAAAACGTTGACAAAGTTTCTTATCCTTCCTTGCTATTTTTTCCCTTGTGCCACTTAAAAGTACTTTCTCCATCTCTGCGTGCCCCAGGTATTCTGGTCATTACTACCACCCACTCTCTGTGAGTCATTCTCATCAGTTTGAGGTGGATGAACCCCATTCTGTTCAAGCTGTCCATCAAGTGGCAGTCTTTCAGGGGTGGCACTAAAAACAGCTCTCGGGCACCAGAAACTGGCAGGTACATAACGACAGTAATTATCCTGTAGTCGTACAGAAGCTCTAATTTAGCGCGGGCAGAACTTGGGCAGAGTAGAAATGCAGAGAGAGCGCTAAAAGCTGTTAACAGAGATCAGTACATACAGTACATGCACACATGGAAGCGACACATGAATGTGCACTGGCATCTAAGAAGGCACAGATGCATGTACACCCACGCAAAATCTAATAAACACGGTTCATGCAAAAATAGACAGAGTAGAAACGGTCCCATTTTTCATGCATCCTTGAGCGAGACACTGGGTTTCCACCTATTCTCTACGTGACTCTGAACTCTTACTTCCCTGTGGACGGAAGAGGGGATCAATAATGTATTCAGTTATCAGTATTACCAGTAATTTGTAAACAAATGCAGGGTAGACAAATATGAATAACTCCCAAGAGGTGTAACTCTCAATTTTGCCAATACGAATATTGTTAAAACGGTGGATTGTGTACATATAGGTATAGCAGAAACAGATAGCACCCAGCCTTCCCAATCTACAGGTACATTGACCTAAAATGATTTCCTGAAAACCCCAAATTCCAAACAGAAACCTGGGTTAGAAAAGCTTTTTTCATGAGGTGCACAATTTTGTCTTCCCCACTGTGAACCTAGTCTGAATTCTGCTCTACAATCATAATCAGTCCCTTTGCCTCAAAGCGGCCTGGAAAGACTCAGAGTACATCAGGCTGTGTGTTTGGAAAGAGGGCCATTTCCAGCCTTCAGTCCTCCCTCTGGCACCCTGCTTCGGCCCTCCAAGAGCCAGGAGCCCCATGGAGAGAGGCCCCGCAGGGGAAATGTCCACAATGGGGTCCAGAAGTAAATAATTTATATGAGTCCCTGTTGGCACAGTGCAGCCTTCAGGCTGTAGATGCTCTGCCACTGCTGCTGTTGTAAGGAGGCAGCATATGTCCTCTCCCCCTAGCTGTTTCCATTCTTGCCATCTTTTGCTTACACCCCTTCCTTCCTGACAAAACACTCCAATATGCTGGGCTCCTCGCTGCGTAGAGGACACTAAGCAGATTCCAGCCTCAATGACATCTTTAATAATTCTGACCAGAACCAATTGGGTTTATTGGAGGACATTCCTGGAGGACTAAGGGGGGATGGGGGGCTGTGTAGCATCAAAAGTAGTCCACATGCTGAATAAAATAATAGTGAAGCTGAAGAGAAGGGGCTGTGCTTCGTCTTTCTGCTGATGGAGACGTGCAGAGAGACCTGGCTTTATTCATCCCAGAGACATGGCTTTGTCCTGATCTGTTTGGCTAAATATGAATGACGCACAGGAATTGTACAATAATACGGTTTGTGACCCACAAGTCTTAAGTGTACTGGCCTCTAAAATAAGACTACATTGTACAGAGACACAACGTGTAGTGCCCGTGTCCTGCAGGAAACTTTACTCATGCATCATGAGCAGTTTTTGTTTTAACAGCATCTAATAATTAGGTTTTAGTCACAGCCAGGGTAATGATACGGTCTCTACACTCCATAATATGGCAACTGTAAACTGCAGGAAAACAAACAAATACAATTAGGCCAAATGGAAAAGGAGATATGGAGAATAAGGCAAAAGAAAGGGCAGCTTCATATTCATTCATTTACTTACATTAACAGAGAAAATTGAGAATTTTTTCCATTAGATGTTTCTTCACGGTGAAACAGAAGTTACAGGGTATTTGTCTTCCATAATGTGATTAGACCTTTCAGATTTGTTTGGATGTGTTTGAAGTGGGGTGGCTTAAAGAATACAGGGCTGTAGTGATACATGGAGCAGCAGTGGAGTGATGGCCTCCACCCGTGCATCCTTTACCCCAACTGTTCGATCAAGCAACAGAGAACGAGGAATAAAAGAATAAATCAGACCTCAACTACATACTTTGTCAATTAAAATACAAAGCCCCAACCCAGGATTTCACTTTGCCAGCTACTCCAAACAACAGGCTAACAGTCAGGATTATATGATGGGTTGGCTAGACAAAATCAGATCCAACTGAATAAGACTGATTGGACGTGTACAATATATGCCCCTGGATCAGAGGTGTTTTATTGATTTTTAAAAAGGTATAAAGTTAATAATGAATCTTTTCTTTACACATTCTGCATCTAACAAGAGAGTAGTGGCTGACTCAAGAACGCTGGGTTTCTTTCCCCACAAGGTCTTGAAAGCATCTCAGTGCTCAAACTTAAATGAAGCTCCTACAGTGGCTTGAAAAAAAAAAAAAAAATCAATGTTACACTCTTGAGACAGTCAGGCATGCTATTACGGTAAGTCTCATAGGACAAATCCACTGTTTCAATCTACAGCACTGTACTGTCAAGGCAGGTCTTGAGCGGAACAGAACGTTCCTCACATCAAGCGCACGGTATGCTGGGTCATTCAGGCCTCGCCAACAAACGTCTGAGGAGTCAGTTGTTTAGCACCACGCTGTCGAGCCAGTTCACACGCCACTGTTCCACGCACAGAGAGCAAAAGTTACTGGGTGACATAATTCTGTGCATAAACAGGCCTAATTGGGCCTCCAAATCCCTCTGCAAACATTTGAGGATCCTTGGTAAGCATCGTGTAGTGATAATTGTGATTTATCCTCTGTCTGTAGTCATCATTTAGCCTTTTGCCATCATTAGCTTCGCCGTCACACAGAGAGCCTGCTGTCCCGACATCCCCAGACCATCTGCCGGGCCAGGCCATGCCAGCCACCGACCAACCAGCCACCTACCACCCTCGCATAACGCCCCATTTGGTATGGCATCTGTGTGATCCACTGATCCGCCAACAAAGGATTACTGAATGTTTAAACAAGCCCTTGGATATTTAACAATATTCAAATGGCCCTTTAATCCTATGCTCTATGTTTGAGCTGACAGAGATCTGGGGACACCCCATTTCAAGATGCCACGGTGCTAATGACACACATGATGGGAGAAATCAACACTCCGATGCGGAACTAGCCTCCATATCTGATTGGCTTTGATTCTGTGTGACCGATCTCTGATAAAAGATGATTATCAGTCCACGGTTGTTCAGTGTGAGACAACAGACACCTATGGCACCTCCAAGTTTAATTAGCCTGTCTCGGTTTCTAATGGCAGACCAGAGATGTGTCTAGACAAAATACTCGCCGCCTGGTAACAAGGCAGACAATCCAAAACAGCTGATTATCAGCCGTTTTCACAGAAACCTTCGACTTGTAACAGTGTTGCTAACAGTGCTTTGAAATTTGTGGATTTTTTTCCTCTATGAGACAGAAAAAGAAAGAAACTTCAAAAAAACAAACCAGCTTTAACTAGAGTCACTGTCTGCTGCTTTTGTTTCTTGGCCGCCCTTCAGGAATAGACACAGAGCAAATTATGGAAACAGGCTGGAAGGGTATAAACACTGTGTTTGTCAATCCTCTTATAAATTTTACAACTGGTGTATATATCAACCTTTTAGTAGCGCACTGTCTTAACAATATAACTGAACAGGAACATGACAAAAAAATTCCATTGTCAGCCTAGCATGCTGAGAAAAGATGTAACATTTCCGACAAATCCAGTCAGACATCCTTCCTCTTCTGCATGCTTTTTCACCCTGAGCATTTAAAAACTGACTAACGTCATGGTTGGTGGAAATAATTGCAATTGCCTTACATAACTGTGAGCGCATATGGATGAATGTCCTGAAGACAAACGTTATCGATATACATAGGACCATACGGCAGAGGGAGACTGCACTCATGACAGTCTTTACTGGCAGAGACCATTATATCCTACTCAAGCTGAATGCCTGCCAGTTGCTTTAGATAGTAATGCTTCCTACAGAGCAGTGTGTAACAATAGGCCTTTGAGCAGACCAGACTGGCTTGGAGAAATGTTTCAATAATTGCAGCACATTATATTACACACTGGCTTAAAATAACCCCATGTGTTTTATGTAGAATTCCTTTAATTGAAGATATTTCTAATTCAAGCCTGGTATTCTTGGTGCTAATGAAAGGGTCTGCCTTAGTACTGAATGTTAAACAACAGATGGTATTGAAGAGGTAATGAATTCTATCAAAAGCTTGTTAAAATGAAGTTCCTAAGAATAACAAAAAGGAAACAGAACAGAATTTTCACTTGTTACTGAGAAAACAGGTTTTAAAACTGCACAAGTGGACACGTTTTTCCAAAGAGTGTAGTCAGCATCTCTGGTAAGTGTTACACTTGTGAAACAGAACCTGCAGTCTGTCAGCTACCAAACCATGTGGTGTCCAGAATGGAAGTGGGGACGTTTTTTGGCCAAACAAATGGCTGCAACAAATGTAATACAGCTTCCTGTGGAAACGAATGGACAGAAAGTGAAATCATTCAAGAAGAGAAACAAACCAAGTATCCAAGTTCTGAGATACCAACACCTAACATCATTCAATGTTAGAAAACCAACCGAGAGAGAACAAAAAAGGCAAACACGTCCTCCAGCCTCCATTTGCCGTGGTCTTTAGAACAGGGAATAGTTTGAGAGAGCTCTGCGGTCTCTGGAGCAGCAGCATTAAGAATCGGACGTTTTCTTTACAAACCCCCCTGAGATTTACTATCGAAAACCAATTAAGTCCTTGGCGTGCTTGTGTGCTTGGTAGGGATCGTTGGAGGGAGTGCGAAAGGTCACGTCTCGCTATGGCTTGGCACTGGAAAGGTCCCTTGAATACATACACACACACAAATTCATACATAAGCCACATAAACACACGAGCACACCCATGTCCTCCGTGTGCACCGGTCCCACCTACGTGATTAATGGTGTTAGGAGATGACTAGTATGACCAAAGTGGCAATCAACAGAATTCCCAGGAACTGCTCTCTCATCTTTTCCACCCTCCGTGATCTGCTCACCGCATGTCTGTTATGAATAGATGGATGATTGCAGTATGGTGGGAAACTCTGTGGAGATATTGATCACCCCAATTAAATCCGAACAAATTAAAGAGGAAAGGGGAGAAACTGTCTTTTGCCCGCGGGCTTGTCTGAATGTTTATTTAACTATGCAATTGCAGAGTATGTTTCTAGAATGAGATATCCAGAGTCTGAAATGATCAATGATCATTAACAGTGCTTCATTAGCGCTGCTTCATTAGCATTTGTGATCATTAGCAAAGTAAGTCACATTATGGCTTTCAATTACACTTATGAGTCATTTGAGACGTCTGCTAAGAAAAACCATCAACTTTTAAAAGGTGGATCCATTTCTCCCAAAATCATTCAAGACATTAACATGAAAACAGTTCTGACGCTGTACTAGAGAAGATTGATGTCTCCCAGTCCATCTAATAACTTACTGCTGAATTGTGCGCATTTGAAGGACGACAGGAAAGCAAGCCTTAAGTGTCATGTTGGCAGGGCTTGATTGAAGAGCAGATGCTGCAAGAGACTGTGTTTTGGCAAAGTTTCATGTTTAATGAAACAGAATAAAGTGTTCAGTCAAGCAGAAAAAAAAAAACTGGTGAGTTTCTTACTCTCGTCCCTCAATCACTCTAATAATCACAAGCCTGGAACAGCAAACAGATCTCAGCAAATGTTGCTCCAATTACTGCAGTTAAACAAACTCCCCAGACTGACAGAGACATATGCTTGTCAGCCAAAATAGACTGATAGAGAAGCAAAGTAAAGAAAAGAGAAGAAAGTGTGACTGTTTCTAGGTGAGAGGAGACTTAATTAGTGGTTGATGTGATCGTTCTTATGCTCTCCTGTCAAATGGAAAGCTACTGCGTGTCAGAGAGCCCTTCCTGCCCTTGTTAGCTCTATGTTTGCACTCTTCTCTTTATGGTTTCCATGGTAACAGTCCTATTAGACTGGTCATAACCCCTCATGTTTCATACTCACCTGCAAGGTGGGCAGTGTATATTGGTGTGTGACATGAGTGTGTGTGTGTGTGTGTGTTTGTGTATGTGTGCAAAGACAGTTTGGGGGAAGGGGCACTGAAAGTCTTCACTGAAAGCAAATTCCATTGTTTGATCTGTGCCATTTCACACAGTAATAATACACAGAGATCATTTTCTGCTACAATTACATTGATATACAGAGGTGCTCTGACACACCGGTATCAATATATAAGTTGCACTCTCATTGTACACTAAAACCAACAATCCCATTCTTTGAGTCTACAACTTATCAATTGCTTGCATGTTACTCGAAAAAAATAAGGTGCCGGTAAGTCGTCAAACATCAGCATGTAAAGTAATGATTAGGATCCTTACCTGACAGTTGGAAAAGGGTTCCTGGTTCAATACATTGACACTGGCACACTGACTGTCCCACACGGAAGAACAGCTAAATGGAGACCGAGGCCAGTCGATAGTAGGACTGCTATATCCACTGATTGTATAGTAAGTCACCTGTCAGTGGCAGGCTAAATGTGGTACTGTTAGGATTCATGGCAGCCATTCTGCAACAGTGATTCCCAACCGAGGGTATTTGTAGTCCTGATAGTACAGCTCAACTAATTTTAATAGTAGAAGAGACAATATAATAAAACAACAAAAAGGAAAAGGAGTAAAACACCGACCCAATCAGAGTTACAAAACTGAAGGTCTTTAGTAGACGCAGTGTCACAATAACTTGTAAGCCACATGCTACAACAGAATGCACAGTAGAAAACCTCTCACAGACCTGAGTAAGTTCAACTTAATGCTTTCAAGGGGCAATTCAGATTTTAAAATAATTAGGGATTTAGTAAAGATAGTAAGTTAAAATAATGTAAGTAATGGGGACATAAATAGCTAAAATATTAGCTAAAACTAAGAGATAAATAATTGAAATATTAGCTCAGAATAATGGACAAATAGTTAATAGACTAGTTAAATGTAACAGATAAATATAAACGGAACAGATAAATAAAAATACTGGATAAACAGTTGAAATATTAGCTGAAAGTATGGAACAAATATGTCAAGGAATCAATTGTCTGCCACTCCAAGTTGTAGCAGTAGGACAGCGATGTGGGGACACATCCATCTATCTAAACTGTAAGTGTGGAATGACCTTCCACTGCCTGTAGAAAACTAAAATGAAAGACAAATGGGTGTCTGTGTTAACAACGATTTTTCTTCAGCAACTAAAATGCTGACTCTCTGTTGGCAGCAGCCCTGCTCTCTAGTCTGAGAGCTCGCTGGTTCTTATTTGATCAGCTCCACTTCCACTGGGACGACCTTTGCTGGGGTTAACAAAATGTCACATCTGATTTCACCGCGGGCATCGAGTGACTTGGAGATGCGTGCCAAGTTCCACTGGAACAGACTGACACCAGCGCAGTGACTAAAAGAAAGCAGACAGTCCTGCAATTCATCTGATTCCACGCTGATAATTTTTAGCACTTGTGTTCTCCCAGGACTTCAAGCTGCTTCCTGCTCAGCTGTGATATGACTCTTCCTTTAACTTACACAAATCAAACCCCGATCACTGCATCTGTTTAACAGATACATTATGTTTTTGTCACTTAGCTGTGGGTTATTCCTTCGAAAGTCTTTTGATCAGTTCATTTTCACTTTTGCCATTTTTTATACCATACCGCTGTTTTTGTTGTTGTCCTCCTCTGCTGTTGCTGTGTGTGTGAATTGCTTTGTAATTTAATGAGACTTTGTGATTGCATCTGACCAATGGTCTTCTGTTTGAATTTCTTTGATACAATGTGCAGCACACAGGGTGGACTTAACTAAATTCAATACCAGGGACAACAGAAAAACAAGCACAACACGGTGAATGTCTTATATTATTGGACGTTACAGCGCGTTTGTGAAGCTTAGGGTGAAATATGATTCTTATCTGTTTTGGCTGATCCATAAAGCAAACAGCAAACTCATATCCCCCGTTTCCTCTTTCATTCTCTGCACAACCAAGCTAAAATAATACAAAGAAAAGGAAGATTATACACAAATTCAGGAGAGAAGTAAGTTGAGTAAACTGTTTGGGAAATTCCAGCTGGGGTTCTGCTTGAGGTGGGAACATTACCTGCACAGGTGCACCATTGTGCTCCTTCTGGCCTTTTCACCAAGATAGTCATCTCTGGACCCACTCGGGTGACTCTCCGTCAGCGCTGACACAAGCCACTCTGTTCATCATTACGGTCTCTATTTCATCCGTTCATTCACTCAGTTATTCTTTTTCCTCATTCTTCCTGGTCCGGCAACTCGGTCTCATGTTAGCTGGGAACAGGAGACAGCTCCCGAGGTAGCCCAGAGAGCGAGTGAGCGAGCATCACCTTCGATTTCTGCAAGGGCGGTAATGAGATGGCCTGCTTCACACCAGGGGAATTCATCTGTGTGCAGGGATCACCTAAGTAATTGACTGAGGAATCAAACCCAAAGCCATCAGGGTCCGTTATGCTAACCCTTTCTTTGCTTCATTTTCTTTACTCTGCCCCTTTCTCATTCCCTACCGCTGCTGTCGTATTGATGCGTGACGGTGATCAATTGCTTGTCTTTGACTGATGACAAATGGTGCAGCAGTTTATGTTATGAAAATCAATGAGTCCATATACCCGTTTACTTTAATCACCTCTTGCTGCAAGCTGCCATTTGCCCTGCGCCCAATCCCCTTGATGAAAACAATGGCGAGGAGCAGCGGTATCGGTATCCAATCACTCCTTCACATATTGGCACCCACTGAATGGACTGTGTGACTGAGAGGTCCAGACTGAACTGGGGAGAGAGGTTCAAACATGGGAGAGGATGCTTGGATATGTATTATAGACCATCATATCACAAAGTGTCGTGAGTATGGTAGCGGGTGTGTTCCCGTGTTGTGTGTAGACCTTGTCTAAAATGGGAGTGAGTGGGAGTGCTCTCTCCAGACCCTGTCAACTGACAGACAGTTTCATGCCTCTGCGCACTAAAATGTCTCTGAGCTGAGTCGGCTGGGGAGGAACGACGAGTCACACTTGCATTCTTTCACATTTACCACAAACAAATCTCTCCCCCTTTCCATTCAATTAATTGTGCTGTATGCACACGCACACACGCTCGTCCACAGCAAGCAGATGTAAAAGTGTCACATTCATTATGTGTCATTTGAAATCTCCTTGGACCCTGTGATGGTTGAATTTTAATGATTATTAAGTGAACAATTAATGAGCTAACTGATACAATAATTGGCAGATAATGAAAATGATGAAAATACTACTGTACAGTGCTGAAAGCAGGCATTGGACAGGTCAGGATTCAAATGAAAATTTAGTTGATTTTGGAATTTTTTTTAAGGCTTTTGGGCAAAATGTCAAAATATTCCCTAATAAATATCCTAGAGGAGTAAAATTGTTAATATATGCCCTATGGTACAAAAAAAACACAAAACAAAAAAACCCTAAAGGGTACATGACAAAAAACACTGATCCTCCACACCTTTAAAAAAAACATTTTTGCAATCAGTGTTTAAATCTAAGGCATCAGATCATGATTATTAATTATCTGGTCTTTGAAATGCCAAGATAAACCATAATGGCTTCATTTATCAGACAACACAAGGACAATAAAACAAGGCTGGGACTACAGACTGTTTGGCATTTCTGCTGGACGGATGACCTGAATGATCAATCAATCTGAAAAGCTGCTGATTTTCTTTGTTTAATCTACTAATTGACTCAGTTCTAAGATCCAGGAAACAATATAGTAAATTTCAGCTGTGCACCAGTAGCACCAAAGCCTGTAATACATTTTACCTTAAGTCTCTCTATTTCCTACACACACACACACACACACGCAACTCTCTGCCTGTCTCTCAGCCTCCCTAACAAAGGCCTTCAGAGAGACTCATTATCATTGATTGTTCTCCTAAAGTTTCCCTTTACATTCAGCTGCTCATCTCTCAAACCATCAGTGCTCATTTGCAAAATCATCATTCTTAAGGATCTGATCATTAATACGCTGCAAAACACTAACAGTCTCAAGTCCACTATTTCAGCACGCCCCCACGTGACACCACAGCCTATCAGTGAGAGCACGATGTTCTGCCAGCATCCGCTGGACTAAATCTCATAGGTTAACACTGATCCCTGCATGTCAGCCTTTAAGCAGGGATCAACTATTATTTCTCTTTGACTACAGGGGACTGTGTAGCTGTGCAGCAGGTGAGACCAGGGTTTGAATTACAATTAGTCTCTCTGGGATGTGGGTGAGATCGTTGTTTGCATATAGATAAGGCCGTCTTACATCGACAACTCGGGCTCATGGATGCATCATTACATCACTGAAACATGCTGAAAATGAAACTATCACAATCCACATTAATAGACACGCATTTCAATGAATCAATCAATCAATCACAGGCTCAGAGATAAGCTGATGCAGTTCAAGCCTCAGATGGGCTGGCTATAAATGTTGGGCATCACAATGTACAATATGCCACCAGCCGCGGAGGCAGCTACACCTGAATCATCATCAAAGCTGTTGTTGGGTTATATTTAGTGAGAGATGTTACACTTGAATTCAAATTTTGATTGTTCCAGGGAATCTCCCCTGCAGCTGTAAAGCAAACCACAGTGAAAGCTTCTGTGGACTGTTGTGAAAGGTTTCACATATCAGCAACGGTTGTATATCCTGACTGTCTGGTGCTCATATTATTACAACCGAAGGCGCTTATATTGACAGTATACAGGCCATATTACGGTGCAGAGTTCACCAAGTACTCTATACGCTGTCACTGAACTCCTGTTACCTAAGGTTTCCATGCTTTCCCAGCCATTCATCTTGTTATGCGGGAGTGTAGCCGTGTCCAGGGTCAGACAAAAGGCCTTGCCCACTCTTACATCGACAGATTTGAAGGGCTGTGATTGTTGCGGTTGGAGCACATACTGTGACCCCGGCCTTCATCGATACACTCCAGACTGCACGGATGATGGAAATAAACACTGCCACAGCAAGAGCCAGACCCCTGTGCACCTCGAAAAAAAACACGCGGTAGAGAGGAGACTCATGAAAGCATTCCTCACTCCTACAACTGCATTTAAAGAACCTGTTAATATTTAGTTATATGCATATTTGTTTAAGGTTTAGTGTAACAACATTAGGGATGCGGCATCAAAAGTTGTTTTCAAAGTGCATTTGAATGCGTAACTGAGTCTTGGTAAAGAAAATAAAGAAATCTGGTAAGGCAACACTCTTCTATTTCCAGAAATAAATACCAGGACATTGATCGTGCATGCGTTGTTTCATGTTTACCACTGGAACTATGTAATCACTGCCTTAAACACAGTCATAACACAGCTGCTTTGAATATGCATTGACTAAGGGCAGATCAAAAACCTACAGTAGCTTGCTGTGTACTCAGAGGAGCTGTTTAGCGCTAACTGCTGTGGGAGATGGAGCTTTAGCCGACTTTGCTGGCCAGACAGAGCGGTGGTGATAATGGCCTGCTGGCCTCTCCCAGATCCTGTTACACTGCTGGGGACACACAAGCTGCTCTGTATTTAGCAGCAGTCCCTCTCTGCTGCAAGCTCAGACTGTAACTGAGCTGGCGGCCACTTCCTCTCACCTCACAATAAAAGTCTGAAGGAACAAATAGCTCTGGAGGAAATGGACACAGGAGCCTCGCTTTCTGCTGCCCACTTCAGTGCGTTTATTACTAAATTTATTCCCTACCAGGCCAACATGGAGCTAAGAAACCCAAGAGAAAAACCTCTTTTTTAAAAAAATTACGTTTTACCTTGGTCCATCTTCTAAAATGACCTGTGTCTGGTATTTTAACTGCACACAGTAGCAGGATGATTATGGTTGTTTTCCAGCTTTGTTTCTACCCTTGAGAGTGATCCCCATGTGTTTCTCCGCTGATAACAGTGGCTGCAACAGTCCAGACGGTCCACCTTTGTAAACCACTCGCTTTGACAAGCCTCCAGAAATCAATTTGTTCCCCTCTCAGTTGATTGTGATTATTTGACAATTATATTTTTTATTGTGGCGCAAAACCTCCACAAGCAAGCGTGGCCAGTACTACAAGCAGGAAAAAAAAAAGAATATCTATTTTGAGCACAACTCCCCTGCCTGTGCGTGACCATGTGAGAATCTATACAGCCATCTGCCACATTCAGTCATTCAGCAGCACCTCCGTCTGATCATGCATGTATCATGGCATGGATAAGCTACTTGTATGTGATCCTCATATCTTGTTTAACACGTGCACGTGGCAAAATAATCACACACACACGGTGGACTGGGGTAAGATAAGGATATCTGCACTATCAGAACACATCCTGTCTGCACATTCTTCCATCCCACAGTGCAACAGCAGCTCTGCTTGATATCTTACTTAGATTATAGAAACGCAGAGGTACAGATCACTAAATCATTACGGTTTTCCATTTTCATGATGTATATTACAAACCTGAATTATACTGCAGTACATGCAGGATGTTGCACGCGCAGACGCAGCATCTGTTTGGTTGTCGAAGAGATGGAGAGAAAGCATGTAATTTTGTCTGTCAGACACCTACTGTAAGCAGCATGGTGAGATGCTGATTACATTTTCCTCTTGCCAGTTCTGCTAAGAAAGAACAATTCAGACAGAGAGCAGACGGGCGGCCTCAAAGCTCACGGTGTGCAAGGAAGCCGGATGATGTAGCGGTTGTGTAGAAGTTGGTCGGATGAGGAAGCAAAGTGCACACGAGGGGTCGCAGATGTGATTGGCTTTAGCTGTTTGGCTGGTGCTGACGAGAGGGAACATGCTGTGCAGGAACAAGCTAATCTGCTGATTTAATAAAGAGACAATATGAATGGATGGTTTAGAACAGCGGGGCCTAACCAGGGGCTTTAACGCCTGGAAAATAATAAACATATTTAAAGGAGTATCAATTGATGTCAGTCTAGGCTCAGTCCTCCAGTTTGCTTTATCTACAATTGAACTGTACAAATAATATGAATGAATGCATGCACACACAAACAAATGTATGAAATAAATCAATGATACAGGAGGTAAATTGGGTTTTCTCTGTGAGGTGAGTTTCCAAATGTAACGTATCAGTGGAAAGCAAACAGTGAATGGTCTGATGGACAGAATAACCTCCACAGCTCAGCTGTATATTTATTGGGTTTGAGACCTGATGCTCTGTTCTTTCTCCGACAACTTTAAGAAGCTAGATACTTTTTAACACTAACGATTTGAGATGGGCAAAAGAAAAAACAAATCCAGGTTACAGCAGAAACTCACTAGTTTTAATCCTCCATGAAAACCAGCGGCATGTGAAAAGAACCATGCAGCATTAGAGACGCTTTTGTTAGGCTCATCCCCTCTGCTCCCTGTGTTGAATTTGGCAAATCCGCCCGCTATTTGTAGGTATATGAAGAGGATGATTATCAGTGCTCCGGTGCTTTGCTCACCAGACCTAAGGGCGAGTGATTTATTTCTGGAGCCACCCGTCAAACAAAAGGTTGCCTCTTGTCATTCTGACAAGCGGCCAATCTAATCAGTCTGAATGATGATGGGGTAGACACATGCTAATTAACATCATCATCCTGAGCATGGCAGAACAAAGGACACTGCTTTTGTCCTGCTTTGTTATTCTAGTCAGCGCAAGTGTGTTTGTGCTCCCATGTGGGATTTGTGTCCTTACAGTTGTAAGTGTACGCAATGTACAAATGATAGGGAGCGCTCCTCTCTATCAGATCTATTTGTGTTTTGTGTGTGTGTGTGTGTTCGCAGTGAAAATACATGAATCACAAGCGAGTAGCAGGAGCCCGTGGGCTGGGTGGCATAAGTTCATCGGAGGGCAGACGAACCGCCCGCATAGCGCGACCGGCTGATGTACAGAGCAGCGGGCTCCAAATCTTAATGACGTTCAGACAAAATTCCATCACTGCTCAAAGACAATATGAAGTAACTTGAGCTGTAGTGGATACAGGAGCTCAGAAAGAGGCGAGCCATTCCAGCCGCTCCATCTGGAGCCCATTTCAGGCCAGTCTGTTGAGAATGATTGTATCTGAGTTTGACAATATTCGGCGGGACCCTTGAGTAGCACAATGAAAGCACTTCTGTAGCTTTTCACAGACATGTCACCACCGGTCCAACATCTCGTCTCGTCTTGGTAAGTGTGTTGGTTTCCTGCAATTTGCATGAATGAATGAACGCTGCTAAGGGAGCCCTTGAGCGAGAGCAGAAGGAGCAGTACTAGCTTTAAAGAGCTGAGAGCACATAAATATACAATCAACAGACACAACAACGCGACCGTGAAAAACAGAGTTTAATGTGCACTGTGACTTGAATGAAGACGGACTCACTCTCAGTCCACTTCCTCCTGCTTTTACCCTCTCAGCTGCTTAGCTGCAGCTCTGACCCGTACTAATGCATTGATCACTTTCAATGATTTTCTGTGCTGATTAAATGTGTGTCAATTGTTTGCTTTGACAGTCATCACGGTGTATTTTTGAGAACATATGCTGCGTGATACTCAGTCACTTCGCAAATGAATGCATTGCGACATCGTCTACTACTATCAACAGATGTCTTTACTTGTCTTCCTCAACAATGTGTAATCTGCAGAACCAATACCATCACTTTCAATAAGCTTTGTGTCTGCCTCAAAGAAAGGCTTCAGCTTTGGAGTATTTATTTCAGCTGAAGCTAACAGCGCAGCGATCCTTGCTAATCTCCACCATTCTGACAAGATTCTTAAGACGTGTGAAGGAGAAATGTTTAAAAAGCAAGCCATGAAAAGTGCTGTCCACTTACAGCAGCCGCTGTCTGGTATTATCACTGCTTCTCGCTTGACATCTTCTTTTGACCTCACATCGTCTCAGTGTCCTTGCCCCACACATCATCTTGCCTTCAGCAGGCCTTACATAAAAGAAAACTCCCCTCGCTTTTTCTTCTCCACTCTCCCTTTTCCTCCCTTCCTCTCCTCATCTCATCAACTCTTCAGACACTGTGTCTCACCGGTGCTCCCATTACAGTGCCCAGGGTGCATCACCGCTCCATCTCCCAGTAATGGATTTCCAATGCTTCGACCATATTACCTGTCACGTGGTTGTGTCTCCTCCTAGGGTAGCATCACTCTGTAAGCTGTTTAGAAATGCATGAATCCTCTCTGTGTTATTGTGCTCATTCCGTCATTACTCACTCCCCAGACAGAGCAGCAGTGCGCGACCCCCACTCGCTTCTCCTGCTGCACCGAGTCAAACCGATGACGACTGCCGCTGCTTCCTAACAGCAGCTCGTCACAAGACTGACTACAGCCAAAAGATATACAAAACTGAGTCATTACACAGAAGTATACAATAAGAAAGCGGATAAGAATGCAGGTTATTGTTCTACTCGTGGCTTGGTAAGTGGGAAATTGACTGCAAGAACTGAATTTGGCTTTGTAACCGCACCAGATCGAGCCAAATTCCTTGACAGTTACAGCGTGCCAGAGTGAAAAATGTGTGTACAAATTCTTCTCTCATCGCTCACAATCAACAGCATTTTAATTAGCTGTGAAATTGCGATTTGGATACCCTGGACTTGCATGCTTTCCAGGGAAACCATCCATGCACTGTTACTGTGAGGGTTGATCTTCACTTTCTCGCGTTTGTCCTCACATCGCCCATTTAAAAACTATACTGTATGACTGAGGGCACCCATAAAGTCAAATACATGTAGTTAAATATCTTTTGGAAGTCTCTTCAATGCGAGATATGAATTCTGAAGGTCAAATACACACCCATGTCTGCAGGTACAAGTCTGGTTAAAGGTCAGTCATTACAACCACCTGAACCATTTTCACTCCTTTCCATAACAGAGCTCTTGGCTAGACGGATGCAGTCGGTGTCTGATTCATGGCTGGCCTCACACCCACTCATGACTTTTATTTCTTACAAACACTTACAAAGCATACCGTCACCCCCCCCAAAAAAAAAATACCCCCCTCTGTCCTTTCAGTACATTGCTCATTGTGTTCCTGGAGCCTCAGAAGACAAAAACAAGAACAATACTAAAACCTTTGTTCTTGATAAAACACGTAATACTTGGGGCATGTAAATAACTGATGTTTCCAAATTCATTCAAATAAGGTGAGCTCGGAAAGCAGTTTATTGTGGGCTTACCTTTGGTGATTTGGTGCACTTTCCATTTCTGGCATCTTTTATGTAGGCTATATCCAGTAGGTCCGTATCCTGCAAACAAGCAAGAGAACAACTGAATCAGTATCAATGTGCCAATTCAAAGGCTTCAGAGACAGTTTAGGACACAAAGACATTCCGTGCCCATGGGTGCTGTCTGGGATCTGAGGTGAAGGGAAACATGACAGCAACCCAAACCTGTGGCTGAAGGCCTTCCGTGTCTGTGTTCGAACAACCCTGAGTGTTTAGGGCCACACATTAGCCTCAATACCGAATGCCACGTGGGAGCCATTCAGCGTAGATAGATGCCACCCTGATGATACTTTGCCCCCGTGAAAGTGTTACTGTAGTGTTGCGCACAAAATTAGGACGCACATATAAAGTTCCCATGTTGTCTGGCGACCTCGCTAAATGAGCACAACACCCAAAGAAGGTTTTTGGGGAATTTCCTTCTAAAATCAGACACCAGACTGGTGTGAAACACCAGACACAAAAGAAAAAGGTGCAGGTTGTATTTCATGATGGACAATGTCCTTGGCGGTGCAACACACCACTGGAGTCACTGCTGGCGAGGTTAAAAACAAACTGGTCAGTTGGATGCAAAACACTCCACAAAATCGCCACAGCTTGGCTGCAGTCAGCTATGTGTGTGGTATCCAACTGGCAAAGAGACCTAACGTGGCACCATAATGAAGACAGCTTTGAGGACACCATGAATATCAACATTATGAGAGAGCCCAAAAGTTAAGTAAAGCACCCTGTAAGAGCTTCTTAAGTCAGTGGAAACCTCGGCTCCATCAATGATTCATTATTAATAAAGCAGTGTGGGAAGCCATGTCTGGGCTTCTTGTTCCATCTTCCAGCTCCAGTGTTTCACACTATTACGATGCAGTGGTGAAGTCAGACAGGATTCAAACTAAGAGCGCAGATGTCGTTATACATGTCAAGAAGCAATAAGATCAGGGGAACCTTCCGACGTAGATGTCAGATTCAGATTACAGAGATCTAAACTTGGCAACTTGGCGTTCCCTCAAGCATGAAAGACAACCTGTGTCCATCTAATCAAATTATCAATCTGTCCATCAATTCATCAAGCAAATGTTTCATCACTATTTGCAGGCCTTTTGTCCTTTAAACAGCCAGTTATGTGGTTAGCAGTACATACACACTAAATGCATTGGCACAGAGGGGCCCCTGCTACCTTCCGTCAGTCACCACATTCCTTTATCAGCCTGGATTATCGCTCCCTCCATCTCTCTGAGAGGGAGCCAGGACATGAGGTGGAAAATTAACCAGAGTGAACTGTGTGTCCACTCAGCATTATCTGGGGAGACAAGGAGCGACGGGGGCTTGACTCAATCTCCAGCTGCGACGCCGCTATCGGCCCATCTCAAGGCCATGAGGTCTGTGGAAAATTGCACCCAGCCATTCGTAGTTATCTACAAATCCATACCTGCCTCAGTGGTGCCCAAAGATTATTTTTTATTCTCATTTCTATTAATGCTTTTCAGGTGTATTAGTTCTTTGTTTCTTTTTGTCTCCATCCACCATCAGTAACAGATAAACATCACTTTATTTAAATCAGCACTTTCTGCAGGCACATACTGAAGCATTAGTAGATGCAAACTGTTGGTGACGAGAGGTCTTTTTTCCAAACTGTTGCCACTATGCTACAGTAGATGCACAGCCACGGTCTGTCTCCATATAAGAGGCCGAAATTAAAGCACTCTATTCTATTGCTGTAATCCACAAGGACAAGTTATTCCTTTTCTGCAGTGCGTAGCATCAATTAGACTGTCCCTGTTTGCACAGAGAGAGCCTCTGAGTCAAAGGTTAACGCCTACATTGGGTCTGCAAATGCCTGCCTTTGAAGTCTCTTTAGAGAGATGGAGCTCTGCATGAGGGCCCTGTGGAACAGTGGGGCTTCAGGAAGCAGCTCGTTGATGGAGTCCTTTTTTTGTGCCCTCCAGCCCTGTGCTGTTAACACAGCTCTAAGCTGGTCCAGCGTCACTGGTTAAGTGTTAACCTGTAGAGCAGACTCATTAAACGTAAAGCAAAATGCCTCTTTGGGTGACAGGTCGCTCGCACAGTGTGGGACTGAGACGTTACAGGCGCAGACATTACCGTAACATCCAAAGAGCCGTGTCAGCATTATCGACTCTGTTCAGAGGCATACTCATTGCGCAGATGCATATAAAAGTTGATGCCAATGACATTTTATTAATATTGACTTGGATTTATAATTGCAGACACTGCTGAGTTAGTTAATTAAAGTGCTTTCTTTCTGTCTAGCAGTCCAGCCGTAATTTCTCTCATTTATTTCCTACGACATATGTTCTTTATCTCTTCATTTCCGTCATCTCTCTTTATTTATCACGCTGGCTCTCGCTCTGTCTTCCTCTCTCTCACCACCGCTCCCCCCTCTCTCAGGGCCTTTATGCGTGCATCAGAACAGTGAGCGGGGATCCAAAGCCCATTGAGATCCACGGCACGTCCAGGAAGCAAGCAGGGCCAGCAGGAGAGAAACTACAGAAATTAATGAACATGCTTAACATGCGCTGGCCCGGGGCTTTGTTTTCTGTTTGTCTATCTCCGCTGTCAAGCTGCTGCTCACGCAACATCTGCAACACGCTGCCTTGCTCTTAAAATTAAAGCCATTCCTTTTCCAAGTAGCAAGTAAGAAGGGTGTTTGGATGAAACTTTGCAGGAAATTCATCATTGATCTGTGAGTCATTTCGTTGTCAAACGTGTATCTGCTTCAGGCACTTTGTACATCTAATATATCTATGTGCTGTTCTTGTGTTAGACCACTCCTTGTTTTCCTTTATTTCCAAAGAACATCGAGTTCACTAGTGTATGAAATGTGATATACAAAACTTGACTTGAGGCTAACTGGGGGAAAAAAATCTTTTACAAGGTGTTTTGAATAAAACAGCCTTCACAGAGTATCTACAATCGGGCTTTCAGAGTCCGGCCAGGTTGGTTCCCTTTTATAACAAAGAGTTCTGTTGCCCTCTGAAGCAACAATCTTTCACAGCTTTACTGGTGCAACCAAAGGAGGGCTGTGGCACTGTGAGAAAAAAAAAGGGGAGAGGATGTTAAGGAAACACGGTATGGGTGGTAGAGGTGGAGAAAAAGGATAAGCACAAGTGGGGAGACTGAAAGCCACAGGTTAGCTTGCTCATTTACCAACAGCGCGCTTGACAGCCTCTGGGTTCAAAATGGATGTGCACTCCACAGGACTCAGGGCCTCTGCTGAGCAACGGAGATAAGGAGCAAAGAAAGTGAGGGCAGGAAGGAGGGAGAGGTGAATACGCACAGAGCCAATGAAGGGGGGAGATGGCAGAGACAGGACTGTTTGGTCTGTTGTACCGGAGCCAGCGCATTCACACTTTGATTTGTGAAGGAACGCATTTTCAGGAGTGCTCTGTGGTAGCAATGATAGTAATGTTCAGCTGTAAAATAGTTTTATTTATTTGAAGAATGAGAAAAGCAAAACAAAAGAGATAAAAGACAGATCATTAATCCACTAACAAGCATTTAATGTTTAATTCCACTGTGTCATTTTTCATCTACAGCCCTGCGAGTCCATGTCAGGTTGCTGGCCAGTCTGAGTCGTGGTTTGCTTACAGGACTAGTGACAGGCTAAACACACACACAGACCGTACTGGTAACATGTCTGGGTGGCCCCTAACCTCTTAATGCCATCTCATAGCCCAAAATAGGCTCCCAGCACTCTTTGGAGTCGACACACTTAAGGATGCAACAGATGGTAGAAGACAAAATAAAGTTTGAGGTTCTATCTGATGCGACGCTGCGTGAGACTATTACGTGACAAATCACAGAGAGTTCTCATAAAAGCCCTCAGCGTCACGGGATTCTGGGCATGGATGCGTCCCCTTGATCACAAACAGAGCTAATACTTCAGTCGAGCAAAACACACTAAAGCCACGCAGGTGCTGTGCGTGTCCCTGTAAGTGGCCCTCCAGCGACACTTGGCAGCCAGGAAACATGCACCGTTACAGGGGAAAATGGTGTGTGGAGAGCCGCGCTTGAACTTGTTGGAGAGTCACATCCACTCTGCCACTCCACTCTTGGGTTCCTATAGAGCGACTCTAACAGCCCCACGGTGATTAAGTCACAAACCTCCTCGCCTGAAGTGGCGGACTGAAGAGAGGGAGAGAGAGGGAGAGAGGTGCAAACAGACCAAAGCTTGTATGTGGGCGGAAACTGACTTTGTGGACATTTTGCATACACACTTCTGCACATATATACATGTGTGCACCCTCTGAAGACCTTGAGCTGAGATCCTCCAAGTAGCCTAAGATGGCTTAGTATCTAAAACTCGCTGGGGAGGCTGCTGCATTTCTTTTTAAATCATTTCCACGGATTAAACGCTTTAGCAGGCAGTAGAAAGTGGAGAGTGACAGCAAAAGTGGGAGAGAAATGAGGTACGGCATGCGACAAAGGCCTTGAGCCAAATTGGGGAGCCTGGCATTGCTGCGGGGCTGCCTGAGGGCCTATTTAAACTGAGCAGCTAATTCACTCTGTTTTCCATCCATCCATTTCTCCAGTTCTCCCCTGTCCTTCTCTTCCTCTGCAGCATCAAAAAATTGAAATAAAACGTTCAAACAAATCAACGCCCTGCCACAAGCCACCGACAAGGGACAATTCCTCCTCATAACGTGAATGAAATGAATTGAGAGACTTTCACAGTTGTGTATTTTTCCTCAAACCCAGCAGCTTCTGATTCTGCAAAGGTAAAATGGATTCTAAACTTATATGAGTTCGAGTGAAGCCTTCAAGTATAATTCATAAACCTTATTCCTATGTGCTGCTCATATATCCACTCAGAGAGGTGTTTCAAACACTTGGCTAGTATCGCTAACCTTTACCGTGGCAGAATCTAGGTTTTGGAAAGAGTGCCGTCCTCTGTGCCAGCCAACAGACGAACGCGGTGTGTGGATGCAGACACGTGAGCCAGGCAGTTCTTGTACAAGCCACCATGTGACAGTGACAGTTGCGACGGGTACGATTGTAAATTGTGCATAAATGCCTGTAGCTCGTCTCGAGCTTTGAACCTTGAACCAGTGATGGTTGCCATCGCGCTTTTAGCATCTTAAAGCCACAATGTGTTGCACTCCAGTTCAATCAAAACACGTATCCCACTCTGATATTTAAAAGATGTGAAAGCAGTTGGAGCGATTGTGAGAAAATGTGGTCGTAATGCTCTAAATATAGGATTGGTCGAGTATTTTCATGATAAATTAATTCAGACCAATACTTCAAAATCAAAAGATATTCAGTTTACGATGACCATGAAGAAGATTATTCGATCGTGACAAAAGATGAATCTTCTGTCAATTTACTAACGAATTCTTAGCTTAACAACGTGTTTTTAGAATGAGTCAACTTCAGCGCTCTTCAACTCTTGTTTATTTCCCTGCTAAATGTCTGGAATTCCTTTGTATCCTGACCTTTAAAGGGAAAATCATTCCTCCGTGTGCAGCCTGCCACTCCGTGCGGTAAATACTGTTATATCGCTCCCTAAATCACTTGTTTGCTGTCACCAAATATCACTAAATATACACCTTTCCGTGTTGCAGCCTTCAAGTCATGTCCCATTACTTTACTGTAAAATTGCACCGGTTGTTAGCTGCCATGTCTATCCTCTTAAACACCAATTACAACATGGACTGCTGAGCCAAGTTTCCACAGACTTAATGCAGGTTTTTAAATGTAGGTGCAGACTTCCACAAATGCTATAGCAGCTGATGTAGTGAGGATAATATGTAAGGAAGCTGGCGAGATTGTGGTCGGATCCTCTTTCAGAATGTAGGATTTAGTTGCACCTCAGGGGATCTTTAATTTATCTGTCAAGTTAGAATCAGGATAACACTCCAAATAAGTTTATTCAGCAGGCATGTCTAGAAATGCGATAAGATTTTGCCCCGCTGGATTTGCAGCAACTCCGATTTTATTAGACCCTCATTGTCGAGTAACACATAAAGATTTATTTTTAGTGTGCCCTTTCAGTTGGTTGGATGAGGCTGTAACTGCACATGCAGAGTTAAGTCACAAAAATGTGAGTTAAGTCATTAATATATGACTTTGGTAATTAGCACAAGTTGGGTTCATGGTCAGACAGATGGGGAAAGGGCACTGGGATGAAAGGTCAGAGGGAATGTGGGAAGAAAAGAGGAAAGGCGGCAAAGAAGGAGGGAGGAGGGAACGGCTATGTGGGGAAAAAAAGAGCGAGGCCGGGCGATGGAGGAGCGTGGCTGCGCCTGATAGTGGCTATCAGCAGCCGACACGCTCCGCAAAACAACCAGCGCTGCGATAAAGGCTGCAGGAAGCTTTGTTCTATACATCAGCGCGCACATCCACGCTGGCACACACACCAGGTAATACACGCGCACACAAACAACAACTCTATGGGCAGAAAGGCGCACACTTGGGCATAAACCGGCACAAGCTCCAACTCCTCTCTATCATCAATCTGCAGTGTCTGCTGTGTTCAGTCATTCCCGCACACTCTGGATTGAGAGCGATGATGTGACCGGCTCTTCGGCTCACACTGGTCACCGTATTCCTTGGGGCGTGCCAGACCAATCAAATCTTGGACACGCGCGCGCAGACACACACACACACACACACACACATGCCTGCTCAGTGACGGATGGAGTGTGGCGAGGGATACTGGAGGGGGTGTACTCCTCTCTGATAGATAGCAGAACTGAGTGGGATGACAGAGAAAGCAGAGCTGCTTCCCTCATCTGTCCATCATCCTCTGTTGTTTTCGCTCACTCTGTCTTTGTTATGCCTCTGGCTGGATTCTTTTGGCTGCCCCACCCCCCACTTCCTTTGCCTCCTCTGTCCTCTCTTGTCTGTCTCTGCCTCATGCTGTCCAGGACATGTGCCACTGTGTCTCACTTGCCTCACCTATCCTCTCCCTGGATATCTGCCTGCTCCGCTCCTCCTCATCCCCACTCTCTTCATGCTCCCCTCCTGTCTTCTCGCATCTTGACAGAAGCTCTCGTGTCAATGGATGACGGTTCACATCTTGTCTTGTCTAAGGCACGCACACACACACACGCACACACACACACACACACACACACACACACACACACACACAATAACCCCCCATCCCTTCCTCCGTGTTCCTCCATCCTCACTCTCCAGTCTGCTCCTCTATCTGTGTGGCTTCCTACAGGCACACTGTGAACAGCTCTTATCTGCTGCAGTGGAACATCTGAGATCCCCTTTAGAGGCCTGGTGCGACTGACACACATTTGCGTGCGTGCAAGAATGCAAGAACACACACGCACGCACACACACACACACACAGACATGCAGAAAATCCCCTGAAAGGATGAAGTCCAGACAAGACGCAAACACAGAAGGTGCAAAAAACACACACCTTGCACATGATGATACACACACACACAAACACACACACACTGTTTTTATTCAATTATAAATACTGTTTCCTCTGGGCATCTGTGCAGTGTGTCCCTATATTCATTTCATAGTCATACATCCTTTCAAGTCATAACGCAAAAGAAATTCTTGGCATTCAAGCAACGGCTAAAAGGTACATTCACCCACACCGCATCTCTGAATCAAAGTCCACGGACTGAAAGTGATCAGTGTGCCTGTGTGTGCCTGTGCCGGGGCTCTCCACTGAAGTCCTTTGAGAATCACTGCCAGTGGCAGATACAGCGCCGCTCTGGCTCTCATCTTTCACATCACCTCATTTAGACACCTCCTAAGTGCAATCCACGGGCTCTTTGAAGTCAGGACAAAGCGAACGGCTAAGAGAAATGCATTTTTCACTTTCTTTCTGCAGGCAAAGCTCTCTGTCCCTCCCGCTCTGCGTCTGGGTCTCTTCTTCCCCAAGATCCTTCTTTAAACACTCTCTGGTTAGACCTCCTCCTCCCTCCACACTCCTCTCCTCACACTCTCTTCTCCCTTCTCTAACAAGAGCAGTTTGATCAGTACAAGTAAACACTAAATACAGTGGGAGGCCAGGAAACTGGCATCGGTGCAAAAAATAAACAAACTCTGTAATGGCAACACTGTTTCCACTGCTGACCTTGACACAGCTACAACAGTTCTCTAGTGCAACTTCTTAATATAACCTCACGCCAATACATCAGTGATAAATTAGACTCTGGACTAATCCAGGTTGAAGGCAGACTTTGCTGTTGCAGCAGTTAAATTACTACCGTCACGATCACACTGTAATCTACGTAAATGATTTTATTTTGAAAGGAATGTATCGGAGACCTGCCCCGTTTTTCAAAGAGGCTGCACTACGCTTAGCTGTGCAGTTCAGGTGCTCCACCAATGAAAGTCCATAGGAAGTGTGCAGCCTACATACTCAGGGACGATGGAGAACCACAGAGAAAGCTGGCCAAACAAAATGGACAATTCCATTTACAGGTTACAGTGCAAGGAAGCATGGATCGCAATGGCTCCAGGGGGAGGGTTTGCCTGATCAGAGAGGAGAGTCGAGACATGGATACGTTAGGGTGGCGTTTCACTGTTAGGAGACAGTTCTTGCTCAGACTGCGATGGACAGTGACTGATAACATTTGTTTAGTTTCTGCCTGTGTCTATTTGTTTACCTTAATGAACTGAAGCCAAAACTGAGCTCAGTGCACAGCTGACAACACGATAAGAGGATCAGAGCAGTCTGAACTTTACGATGAGAGGAAGTTGTTGAGTATCAGGCTTCAGGTGATGCCTGCATCCGTGGCCGAAGACATTCAGGGCACAGTAAGGCTCAGCAGTATTTAAATCCCCAAGACTTAAGAACAAGGCATTCAACAACCACTAGCTGATCCAAGACACAGAAAACTTCTACATTAGCACAGGCTACCTTCATCTAACAGGGAGGACGCCAGTTGGATAACCCAAACATCCTGCTTCAACTGTCAGTCAAACCGCACGCAGTTCAACTGTGCCAAGGCAACATCGAGAACAAAACACACAAATAAGCCGACAAATGAGTCTATACTATTAGCCATGCCAACAGACCGAAACGCCAGCCTCTACTCATGATCCACTCAGAGGCAAAGTGCCTTTTTATCCTCTTTTGTATGAAAGAAACCACAGTGAATTATGTGTGTTTGTCAGCAGGTCCTAAAAGCGTTTGATGCGGACGCAGAGATAATACGAGCGTCGGCAGAGCACAATGAGTCGGTGGAGAAAATCTGCGTAAAAGGTTCCGCTGCCAGCCCGGCTTCAGCGTTTCTGCTAATGTACTGATGAAAACTAATTCTCCATGTCCAACTCTTCCTCTCCTCTAATGGGCGGCGGTGTTGTTCCTCTCCCTCCCGTCATGTAACTCTCTCGAGGAAGACTCTCGGAGAGGTTCTGGTATTTTAAGTATGGCAGACTGCTGCGCTTCTTGTCTTGCCCCAGAGCACCTCCAAGCAGTTTAAATTTGATACTTTCTTATCATTCCACCAAATTGAATTGACTTTAGTGGGGGAAGAAAGGCGACTGACCCACATTTGTGACACACTTAGTTGCTCGAGCGGAAATGGAACGGTGCGGAGTCTGAGGGAAATACGGAGATGGACAACAGAGTGATTGCTTGGCAGAAATCCTCGTCAATTCACTCCAACGCTCCGTTTTCCAATCAAAAACGCTGAGGTGACAGGTCATATTTGCAATGTAAGCTAACCGTGACACTCTGATCCCGGACAAAATGACTCAGTAAAGCATTTACAGGCGTCCTTACTTGCACTTTATTTGATTTTGACAGAATTTATTTAAATTTATTTTTAAAACTCTCATTTAGTTTCTACGCATGTCTATGCAGAGATGTTAACTCTTGACAATAAAGGCCAAATGAGTCCCTCAGTGTCTTGTTAATAAGCTTTCTGACATGACCGCTGGTAGATGGAGAGACAGCAGCTGAGATAATTGCCACAGAGTACAAAGGAATTCAGCATAAAATGAAAAGCAGCAGGGTGGCACGAAAACCCAGAAAGCCCTCGCTGGAGGGAATCACGTCCCCCTGAAACATCATAAACTAATCTAATGTAATTATTACGATTAGCTTGTATCAAAGCAGTCAATAAGACAAAGTCAAATCTGTACGAGAGACAAGTATCATTCATGGATTCTGAGAGTGAACGGGAGATATGCAGCCCTTTCTAACACTGTAAATGAATAACAAGAGCAGTCAATGGAAAAAGAAAAAAAAAAGTACTCTCTGCTCTTTGTGATTATCTATGCTCGGTATCCCATCGACCACTCTGCATCTGTCTTTCCGAAATGGAGTTAAAAACCTCTTCTTAGCAGTCGCCCACTTGAGCAACTGGTCATCCGTCTATGTGCAGGAAGCACTGGAAATTGTTAGAAAGCAAAAATGCCTGTAATTGCCTTATTAGCAAATGGGTCTTGAGTGTAAGCCATCCACTGCCCTGATTCCTCCAGCAAAATGAATTAAATAAAATTTATTGAGGCTTTTCATTGAATATGGAATAATGCATCTTGGAACATTAGAGAGGCGGGGCAAATGACAGCTCTTTATATATTAACAGGGTTAATAAATTAATGCAGAGTGCTTATGTGCAGTGTTATGAGGGCGAGTAGGCCTGATACACAGCTATGAGAGGTGCTGTGAGACAAAAAGTGGGGCTTAAGGAGGCCTGTCATGTTGAAACATTAAAGCCTTTTTTAGTAGACTGTGGACTGCTTCAAGTCTCTTTCTGCATACCTAAACAGGAAACTGATAATATTGATGCAATCAGTGTTCACTAACCAACAGTCCACACACTGATAAAAGGGACCGTATCTCGGCCAGAAAGTAGCACGCGGGAAGCAAAGCATCCTGATAACGCTGACTGCATGCGATGGTGCGTTTGCGTCGTTTGAGATTTCAGCTTTTTTTTTTTTTCCTTTTCTCTACGTTGAACGATCACTTCATGTGATATTCTTAGTTGTTTAGGTCGTTTGTTAGAGACTTGTTAACCGGGTGTTTTCTTTAACCTTTAATATGAATCTTTTGATGGTCGACAGATGAAAAACAGCCACTTTTGCTGATGTTGGCACTGAAGAGCAGAAAGGCTTTGTATTCTCTCTCTTTAATGCATGAAAATGATCATGAATCTACCATCAAAGCAAACTTTGCCTTTCTGTCGATTTTACAACATTCCTCAGAGGAGAAGGGAATAATTGAAGACGCGTGCGATTCTGACTTCAATATTCTTTTAATTTCACTCCTCATCTCTGTGTTTCTCGGCGACAGTGTAGATGAAAGAGACGAGAAAGAGAATGGGAGAACTTCATTACTGGGTGAACTTCTGACCTCCGCACAGTCAAAGACCAAAAACTAAAGAGAAACTAAACTGCTTGACAAAAGAGAGGTGGATTCAAGCCTTTGAATGAAAGTCCTCTATCAACTCGATTAGTTTTGCTTTGACACAATTAGATAACAGTTGTATACATACATAACATAAAAAAAGTCTGCTGTGGCCTTGGTACACACAGTAAGAAGTTCCTGGGATTAGGTCTTTCAGACTGGATAATTCTCTACTGTTACCAGTTTAAAGTACAGTCATTTGGCTGATCTGGAAACTGTGTACACGAGCACTTCCTGTCTTAAACCTGTGACTGAGTACTCTCAGTCCAGGATGTCTCATTGCCGTCGGCTGACAAGCTTTCAGTAACGCCATTTGGTCACACATTTCAAACACTTCATTCTGTGTCCTTCAGATCTGTCGAACCAAAACTCTCTATTTTCTATTTGGTTAAGACACGAGTTGGATTGAGTATTATAAGTTACACTAATTTTTCTCTCCCCCGTTTTGGCCACAAAACGACGAGCAACATGAGGTTGCGCTCCATCTAAGCTTCCCCGTCAAAGCCTGGGATGAAACAGGAAGGAAGTGTGTTCTCTTATTGAGAGCTTGTCTACAGTGGGACTTCAAAGTCTTTTGGCTGAATGCCTTTATTTGAAAGGGCTCCCTGAGGAAAGCAGCCACCTGGCTTGGTACAGCGATGGCAGTCAAATCACAGCAGCAGGGGGGTTTTGAGTACTTTGCAGCATCAGAAAACAAGCTGCATGGATTGGATTGTCATGGCAACTGGGCTGGGTTTGAAGCGTTTGAAGTGGAAGGAAGGGAATGGAAGAAGAAAGAAGAAAGAGAAGGGGGGAGAGAGTCAGCCTCTCCCTCTATGTACCAGTTGACTCATAAAAACACAGTCCTCGCAAATTTTAAATGTCAGTTTACTGGAAGCATCAGCGTTTAAATGTCTATGCTGTAAATGGTCTACTGTAATCGATTTAGCATAATTAAAACTAATAGAGCAAATCAATGACTGAGAGATTTAATTAATCCCCCCTGACCTGCGATAACAGCACTCTGTCTTGCTCAGAGAAACAGTTATCAGAGATCTATAAACTACTGCCGGCGACTGCAACCTCTGATTTCTGACCCCCACAATCAAAATGTCAGGTCATCCCGCTGCGGGACACAATCCACAGCTCTCCACTGGTCTACACATTTTATTGGCAGTCGCCATAACAGTCAATGTCGGGCCATCATCTCATTAAGAAACGCTCCGGTGAGCCAAGCGAATTCATTCACAATGGCGTTACTATGGGGTAAAAGAAAAAAAAACGACTCATTCACAAACACAAACGAAATTTTCATGTGATAATTATCGCTATATATATTGTTTAGGCAAATGATTGTTTATGTATTTAACAACGGGGAAAAAAAAGGAAAACTTTTTTTTAATACGGTAATAACTATGTCAAATTATTTCAAAAATAAACAAACATACGACACGGACTGCACTTTCCTGTGTTTATTAAAAGGCCGGCAGCAATTCTGTAACACTAGCAATGGCACGCACCCCTTACAGCGATTGATCGGGTGTGCGGAGGTGTGAAAAAGTGTGGCAGCAGCTTTTGAATGAGTGCAACAATGTAAATGCACTCCAGTAGAGACTGGGCAAAAGCGCTCGTGTGTGTATACATACACATTTTTGTATATATAATTTAAGTGCAGCTTTTTGCGTATAAATCTTTATATGTCGTCAGCGTACAAGTCGTACTACCTAGTTTGGTTGAAGGCATCCACAGCACAGACACTCAATGGGTAGTCAACCTTAACCAAATCTGCAACATTAGAGGCATTACTGGTTCAGCTTGGCGGCACTGCCGGACCAGTGCAGAGGGAGGGGGGATAAAAAAACAAGCATAAACAAGCTGACACTGACTGATTCAGCTGTGCTGTGATGCAGAGCTCGACCAACAGCTCCGTTCTGTCGCAACCATGCAAATATCTAACTGACAGCTACAACAGCAGCCTGGCCTCCGCTGCACATTTAAATCTATTCAAATCATGGCTCTGTCAGACTGACAACTCCAAACTCTGGCAAAAGCTACTGCCTGAGGGCCTTTAAGCCAAGGAGCCTTACATCTGACATTTCATGGTAAAGGTTTAGATGTTCAAGGTTCACGTTGGGCTCATTTTATTTAGTGCTTCTGTTCAAATTACTCCCATTTGCCTGGGAGGATAATGTAACGCTGTGTATGGACTATATGAACGCTGGAGTTCTATTCCTCGTATGTAGCGAGGTATCAGAAAAAGCAATCTGGCGGACGCTGGCAAAGATAAGCAGTTGTTAATATTAAAGGGCAGGGGAAAAAAAAGAAAAGATACTGGTGTGAAATAGGGGTTACCCATGGAGCACTGCATCTTATTATGGCTGCAGAACCAATATACAGTATGAGCCAGACAGGTAATAATGAAGAGGTAATCAGCGCGTCCAGAGACAGTGATGAAAGAGCGCAGCAAGACAGGGAAAGACAGAGAGAAGTACCAACGGTGACGGAGACAGAGCTGAACAAAAACGGGAAGAGTCAGAGTGAAGAAGACCTTTCAGCTGACTGCAGTCTATTGAGCTGAGATGAAGTCAATTTGCCAGCATCACCGTTAACCATGCATCTCAGTGCTCCACATCAAAATTTCATTAAGCCCTTTCCATGACAGCGGAAAGACATCCTTACTTTTTTATATTTTCTCTTCTGACAGTGTTCAGGTGAATGGAACAAGACAGCTTAAGAGAAAGGCAGAGTAATTATTTGAGTCATCCTCATCCAAGGTAAGTCTCTCTCTCTCTCTCTCACTTCATTCACTCTCCCTTTTCCCCGCTCTGCCTCTTCTACTCGCGGCGACTGTGTGCAACACCTCTGCCGCGCGAATACCGAGCGCTCAATGTCAAACCGCATTCTGTGTGAACCGTGTCAGATGAAAGCAATCAAACATAATAGAGATGGGTTTTTTTTGAATAAGCAGCACAGAAATAGGCCAGCATCAATGTTATAAATACCTGGACCCACGAGACAATGAGAAGCTTAATCATCCTCTTCACTCTGCTGTCATATTTTAAACAGCCAGTCAGACAGAGCACCCTTGATTGGGCCGGCATGAGCTGTTGTCTGCTGGCAGTAATTCATACTGCACGCAAGCTCGTCGTCTAACAATAAGTGTTTTATATGATGTATTTTGTCATTATATCCTCTGTGACTAATACGAGCATCAGCATTTCAGATTTTCAATGACTCAAACGGCTCATGACTCAGTGTCTGCATATAATGCTCCTGAACTAAATCCACAGCACCATTTCCTTCAGTAGCATTACCCACACAGAGCCGTCAGATCACGCAAAGCTGAGCTCAACATTAATTTTGTGCGAGTTTAAGGCAGTGTAGCGCCTACCCTAAAAGCACCCAGAGAGAGGTAAATATACACAATGATCTCTTCACTTTTCGCAGGCAAACAATGGCGCAATTTGCATACAACTGCAAAAACAATGAAACTGCTTCGCGAGCAAAATCCTGGTAGAAGAATATGTATACATTATTAAGGAGAATGTCTGTGGGCGCTGTTTATAATGTTTTTTGAACCGTTACAGTCTTGTGACCTCTGGTACAGCAGGTAAGGCACACGCATGCGAAGGACCGGACTAGTACAAGGGCAGGTTTACTCTTCACGGGCAGTAATAACAGTGATCGGAGAATCCTAAAATGATACCAGGCTTGTCCTTAAATACCAGTCCGACCAATCAAACACTTTTTTTTTTAAAAGTGTTCCTTGAGTGGACACGATAACAGAGATGTCTTAAATAAATAATGAGCCCCAATGCAAAACAGTTAAACAATGGAGTTCACTCAGCACAGTCTCACAAAGGAAGTGTTTATGCACGGGATTGCATTACTCTTTACATTACTCTTGCTGTGTCTGTCAAAACCAATGTTATCAATGTTACTACTGACTGTGTGCTGTTAACCGTTATCCTTCAGTCGCTGCTGCATCACCAGCATCATCTATAAGCCGTGTGATTGATTCAGCTTATCACTTAAATCCAGGGTGTCTGAGCTGGCCCCTTACAGCTGCTGCTATCCCTAAGTCACCTCCGTTACCCTGGCACTCACAGCCGAGGTACTGATATTCACACTGGACAGCGTTGGCACCAGCATAGCTTTTAATCAACCAAAAGGCTTAGAACGGACAAAAAGTCCCTTTTTCCCGATCTACGGATCCAAGTTTTGTGAGCGGACTCAGGTCGTTCAGGAGAGGAAATGAACAGAACCGTGACCCTCCCTCTTTTCAGCCTTCCTTTGTGTGTGTTACTGTGCTGCTGTTTGTGCGTGCTCGCCCGCTTGTGCATGTGCTGTATTTGTCTGCCCGTAAAAAGCAGCACAGTGCCGTGGAAAAGAAGCCCTAATCGGAATTCAAAGAGAGAAACGGGACTAGCTCGAGCGCAAACAAAGCCTTCTGAAGCCACAGAGGAACTGCTAATCCAAAAGAGTTTGGCAACGCTTTTCTTCTTTTGACACTTTTCTCTCACTGCTTTTGACTCTCAGCCCTGATAAAGAGTGATTCACGCAACAGCACCAGGTCTGCACGTACACAGCTCATCCGTGTTACACTTCTGCCCTGCTCAGCAGACAGGTCAACAGTTTACATTCTCTTGTTTAAGGGTGAGCCAGGCTGTTGTTCCTGTCACCTCATAAAAACCCGAAGATGGAAAAAAGCCTTATTTTACATTTAACGTGGCACGCAGTGGCTGGCATCACTCTCATAATATTTAAGCGCTGCAGTGACAACAGTATTTGTTCAGCTCTTGAAAAACCAATAAATAACATCCATAAAGATTCAGTACGGCAACATCTAAGGCCAATATCAATAAGCAGCCCTGACCTTTTGCTTTAGCCAATCAGTGTCGACTGCACAGCCTAACCCTCGCTGCAAGTAACAGGACTGTCTGAACATCTTATCTGAGAGCGGAAAGATTTAACGTGGGGGGAAAAAGATAGAAAAAAATTGTTTCTTAATCATGACATTAACAGAGAACCTACCTGTCAGTATTTGAGGAAGCACTATTGGAAATCATTTTTCCTGTTTAATTATTAAACTGTGGTTTGAAGACACCATAGAAAGTTTCATGTGGCATGACAAGTTCATTCTAGTACAGATAATCAATCTATCAAAATGACAGTCCGTACTGTGCTTCTGTCACTCACTCGTCAAACCCGATCTTTCAGCAAATTTAGCAAAGTTAAGCTTCGTCACGGGCTCTACTGTTCACAAGAGTGGCAGCTCACTGTGGTTAACTCTACACCACAATAAACACTTTATCCAGCGATCATCAAAAGTCCTCGTGACGAATTTGGTCCTTATTGAGCTGCAAAGCCAGATCTTTGACTTTGCCAGTGCATGCCAGATATTTCGACTGAATCAGCTGATATAATCCTGTATTTCTATGAAAAGAAAAAAACTACCCACAGATTCATTTTTCTGATAACTAACGCTGCAAACTCGTGCAGTCTGCGACAGAATAGGACTCAGAACTCTGCTGCCATTTTTCACTGTTATGTGCTGCTTATTGATGGCACACTTGACTAAGGGTGAGTCTACAGGGCAGCAGCTCAGTCGTGGCTTAACAGTCTAATTGATACTCAACAACGTAAAGCTATAGTGTTGAAAAGAGCTGATGAGTAACAGAACGTTGCTCGTCCTCATTATAAGGAGGGCCATAACATATATATATATATATATATATATATATATATATATATATATATATATATATATATATATATAATATATATATATATATATAAAAATAAGTTAGGTTGCCTACTGAACTGGCTATTTTTAACAATGGTATTGCAGTTTTACATCAGCAAAGCTCCAGTCTCCTAAAAGCCAATCATAATGAAAAGTCAGCCTAAATCATGTCACCAAAATGCTAATGTGGCAGGGAAGTGACTCATTATGTAAATGGAGTGATACCACACCACAGCTAACAAAGGGGATGTGAAATAAGTCGTTTTCTTCATCGCAATCATCATCTTCTTTTTCTTCTTCTTCTCTCCGTATTTCTGTCTGTCTCTGCTTCTCTCTCTGCTGCTACAGATGAAATACGGCCTCCATGTGTGCTATAACTTGGCAGAGGTCACAATTCACTTTCAGTAGATTGGCTGCAGATTTATGCCTCGTCTCTCACCACCCCACCATATAGCGCTGACGGAGGTGGAGGAGCAGCAGCCTCGGTAATCACAGAAAATTGCTGCGTTGGGGGAAACAGATGTGTGAACTCCGCTATGACAGAGCGGAGAAGAGAGGGCGTGTGTGTGATTGCCTTTGTGCATTCGGCGTGTGTTAGGTTTAACACGAGCCCAAAACAGCCTTACTCATGCTCTGGATTAGGTCAATTCGAGTTTCATTCAGAAATGTCCCACACACACCAGCTGCCAACTGTGTGAGTCTGGTTTTGGCCTGGGGTGAACTGTCTTTCACCTCTGAACATCATTCAGTGCCATATGCCGAGTGCTTGTCCAGCGAATGTCCTGAAACTGGCACGCTGCTGAAACATAAATCTCCTGAGAGAAAGCATTTAACCTTTTGTTAGAACCACAGCCTGCTCAGGAGAACGCGCACACACACATATGCGCACACACGGAAACAATGATATCAGTTTCAAAGCGGCAACATTCTGCAGAATATGAGCGGGGGCTGAAAGAGAATGTGACATTTCCAAGGTGTGTGCTGTCGCATGGCAACCATGGCAACTAAACCAAAAGGCTGTTAATTTGAGTCAGTCCACCTCTCAGTGTTGAGTGGCTCCTCCCATTGAAAGCAGACTCGACCAACAGAAGTAAACATTATTTTTAACCTACTAAAGAAGCACCTGTTCCTGGTTGGACATTACTGGAATGTCGGTGTGTGAGTGTGTGTGTCAGTGCCTTCACGTGTGCGTGGGGGTGGGCTTAAGGTTGCGTTGAGTTCGGTGTGTTGATGTTACTTGAAGCATGACATGGGGGGGGGCTGGGTCTAAATACATCCGGCTGATCTCTGGTTACCATGGCACTGTAACTGCTATATGTAAAGTAGTCAAACAAGCTGGAAATAGTAACTAATGGCATCACAGCAATGGATCATGCTAAGTATCTCAGAGATGTTGTGATGATGGCTATGTAGGCTGTTTCCTCATCATTTCTGAGCAAATGCTTTATTAGTAGAAGTCAAACAGTCCCGCGCTAAAACTAGAAGCCGTATAAATCTGTCAACGACAATTCCCCGTTTCAAAGCCAGAAAAGATGCAAAACCAAGTGTCATGTCAAAACTCTGAACAAGGAACACATTCAGATTTGTATCTTCAAGTTCCCTGTTCTTGAGTGAACTGCACTTAACCTCCAATCAGGGAAAACACCTTGACTGTATGCTTCTGAACCTTGAGAGAGCTGCTGTTTAAAAGCTGTAGGAAATGTGTGACCAACCTGCTGATTCACAGGAGATGTGATGACTTCCCGCCAACATTTATTATACTGCTGTTAATGTATTTCTAACGCGGGGTGAGAATATGTTGACATAAGATTGCTGCGTGCTATTCATTTACACTGCGCTCTGTTTTACTACTGATGTTATTGTTGTCATGGTCACTGTAATTATCGTCCAGAGCTGCGTCACGGTGAGCGCCATCGTCATTGTTGTTGGTGTCAAATCTCTCTTTCACCGTGTGTGTGTGTTTGTGTGTGTGCGCGCGGGTCCTTCAAGGTGACGGAGAGAGCGCGCAGAAACATAAAAAGGCGGCCAAATGGACTCTGAACCAAACACATACAAACATGGGAGAGTTATGACTGCAGGAGTTTACATTGCAGTGCCCTGTTTAAAAATACAGCAGTGTGCAGAAATGGAGACAGAGCTCACATCCCAACCAGAATCCACACAGTCTGCACCTGTTTCCATCCACAGATGGAAAAGGAGAGGTTGTGTAATACCTTTCAACTATTTCAGACTGCATTAAATACCTTCAACAAGAGCGGCGTTGTTCAAACTCCTGTTTTTGGCGAGCATCCACTTGCGAAGAGAGTGCACGAAGAGAGAAATCAAATTAAGCTTATCTCTGGATCCGGGTGTCTTAGATAGTCTTGTGAACTGCTGCCATCGCTAAGTCATCTCAGTTAACCTGACAGGCTCAATCAAGGATCAGTGAAAGCATCTTATCAAAGTTCTGACAAGCCCTCAACACAATACTATATTTTTGAAGTTGAGGCTGTATTCTCAGCACGAGTTACTCTGACTACAACAAAGGCATCGGGATGAAACCAGAGGAATCCTTGAGACTTGAGTCATCAACAAAAAGGCTAGCCAGAAAGAAAAGGCAAAGAACATTGCACCTAAACAGATTTGACATTGAGTTTTTGCTGCTGTCAAAACTAAACTTTTGCCTTCCTGACCTTAAAACATGGCTGAAATCCACTGCTGGATCAGACTCTGACAGGAGAACTCATGACTAGATGGAGAAGCCAAACTTTGGGATTAACAGCAATGTCCTTCTATCAGCACTCCCCTCTCTATGCCTCAGTGTCTCAGTCACACATGCCAACAAACTGTATACAAACTGACTGCTTCGCAAGTCTTGAGTCTGTATTTTATGTTGTCAAGTGAGGGCCCTCATTATGAAATTAGTAATGCTAAGCTAATTTTACTGCTGGCTATCAACACTGTTTATAAACACCAAAAAATAATATTTATGCTATCAAATCTTAGTCGGAATAATTCTGTTACCATACTGACATCGGTAAGGGTTCACTGATTATATGTTGCATGCAGTCCAGTTTGATAATAATGCTTAATAACCACCATCTCTTAGCTAACATAGCTTAAGCTGGATGAATACCATTCTATTGTTTTACACTGACAGAATGCACCTCCCATGAGCCACTGCATTCATGTTCTCTCATACACCACTGTTTCTGACTTTCACAGTACCCTGTGACTGTAATTGCCTTTTGCTTTTATTAATGTGGCGCGCATCTCTCTGCATCGCTGTGGCCTGCGAGCTAGTCCTGGCGCTTGTTAGCCTAAAATATCAAACGCAGTTTACAGTTGAGGTTTTTATCCATGATTTGTGAGCTGTATGTTTTAAATGTTGCCAGTGACCACGGCAGAGTTTTCATATTTGAATGCGATAGTCCCAGCTGTCTTTTGTCTGTCTGCGCTGCCTGCAGGTATGTGTGAAAAAAAAAAAACCTGTTCAATGGTCCAGTGGCCATGTTGGCCCGCAGGAAAAAAGCAGACCTGGCAACCCTGACTGCCAGAGACATCGTTCCTTTCAGTGCAACTGGCTGCCGTCAGATGGATTCAAAGAGTATTTGTTGTCAGGAAAATGAACCTTGCATGTTGCTTGCACGCAACTCATTTGGATTTCTGAGGAGAACATCAAGTCATTTCAAGGCAAAAGAGTAAAGTCCAAGTGAAGTCACAGGTCAGTCCACACCTCTGACACACACTATTAATAGCCTTAAAATGGTATTTGGCAAACTGGATCAATAAATAACTTGAACAACAACATATTTATTAATTAAAAGGTTTGTATATAAATTCTAAAATGTGTCTTCTGTGCTGTTAAACTGGCCCAAGGCGAACAGTAAAACTGAAAATGCACTAAACAGTAAAAACTGTGACAGCGTGCGTTTGAATGTGAGCGCAGTGGGCACACTGAGTACAGTTCTGCTGTGCTTCTGAAGAATCTGAGGAATGCTTTTACTCTGCAGGCCATCAGGCCGAGTCTCTAACAAACACACACACACACACACACGTAACAACTGGACACAGCATCGCAGCCTGTTTAAATTGGTCTGGTGAACAGATGTGCAGTACCACCATGTATGAGTGAAAACACAAGACAACGCAAACAAACATGCGCATCTGTGTTGACAGTGGCGCGGAGGGGTGCCGAGGGTACCTTTGTTTATGCCCTAATAGAGTTTTGTCCAGGTTGCGCTTGGTATCAATTTGAGTTATTATGTGTGTGGCAGGACTGCTCTCGATGCTGAGAGACTGAGCAGACACCCACATGCGTAAACACACACACACACAAAAGCCTCATCATTCAAAATCCTCGCCTTGTGACAAAGACATGGGAAATAATGACGAAGTGATGCCAAAGAGCCTCTCTCGATTCTCTTAGTGGAGAATTACATTCAGCGCTTGTTATCGCTGACCACAGACACACCCCTTTCCACACACACACACACACACACACACACGAGCCAGCCAGACACTAAAAGTGGTCCTCGATTCTTCAATGTCTCCCTCCCTCTCTCTCCTCACTGATTCTCTGGTAGTGCTGTATATACGCACACAAGACATCCCCTCTTTTTCCACATATAGAGCATTAATTTAACATTACAGGATGCTTTCTCTGTCAGCAAACAGGAGTGGCAGTCCACTCATAAATGACGTGTGTACGTGCATGTTTGTGTGCGTGCAGAGGTAAAGTCTAGGTCAGCACTCCTGTCTACGCTCCGGTATGGCTGTAGTGAAATACCCTCATCTCGGAAAACATAAAATCAATGGTAGCTATTAATTAGTCTACCTCTGACTGCCTTTGCTGATACAGTTATACGCACAAATAGAACAGGAACACATTCCACATTACGCCTGCTGAGCTGTTCGGAGCGGGATTGAAAAGAATAAATGCACAATATGAAGACTTGTACTGAAACTGTGAGGACAAAAAAACCCCTAAAAACAGAGCAAACAGATCTTTACCGAACAGGAACAGCCTCTGCAAATTATGTACACACTCTCAAGGTTAAGCAGAGAGGAAGTCACATGCTCGACAAGTTTACTGAGTCTGATAGCATCTAGTATCTTAAATTTCACAACCTTGTTCCCGGTTATTATGCAAGTCTTTGGCATAACTGGGCAGGACGAAAAAAAAAAACCAACACAATGCGCTATGGAATATTCTCACAGGTGTCAAGTTAAGCACTGCAGGTGCAGCAGTTCAGATTTCTGTCTCCTTTCCAGCGCTGCTCTTTCACCGGCTTAAATCAGAACCTGCCTACCTGGTGAAAGATGGGTCAACCAGTGACAAGTGGACGCGCTAACTGGAAACTGCTCATAGGCTAAAAATTCAAACATGTCAGGAAGAGTGACCCAAAGACACAAGATAATACTGAATGTAGTCTCTAAAGCATCATGTTGTTGGAAAATGCCAAATATGACAGTGGCTTTTAATTATGATTGGTCGATCTGTTCAGTTCCGGGTCAGATCCCTCTGAATATAATAAGTAATAATACTTTGCAAACTATGATATTCATTACAACACCTCACATGGCCACCACAGAATGGTGTTGCCGTGGTAATGAGTACGGGACAGTAGCACATGATACAAGTGAACAGCATAAAGCAGAAGTCTTTGAAATGTGTGGACAAATGATACTTTTGCCTGTCACCTTCAAGCCTGAAGCGCACCACCTCATAACAGCGCATTTCAAACTTTGCAGACGTCAGTCCTCCAGCAGGTAGCCAACACTGTCAGGCCAGATTATATCGTATGATTAACATAAGAAGGTTTGTTGTGAGTTTTGAAATTGTGCCTGCAGATGCACACTCAGTTGATTTTCTATCTTCTGCTCCTCTGATTCAAACAAAACGAGAAAGGTGAGCAGATTTCACTTTCACAGTAAAACCAAAAGTGTGAACAAGCTGGCGAACACCTGGATTATTGCTAATGTGGTAACTTTGAGTGAATCTGGGCTCTATGGAGTATTAACCGTTGTGTTCTGCTGCTTAATAAGCTTTGAATTTGGGCTTCCCAGTTTTCATTTCATCTCCAATCTGAATGCATCCTAACAGCTAGGACTGTGATAAGAGCTTCAGGTGAGCTCCTCAAACATCAATGCTCACTGGAACCAAAACAGTTGGGTTTGTATGCTGTGTCTCACCTTGTTCTGGTCGGTCCAATACAGGAAGTAACCTTTGGGGTCGACTGTTAGAGTCACCGGGGTCACAGTGGTAGAATCCTGGAGGAAAACAAGGAAAAAGACATCTGGAGTCAACGTGTGTGTCTGCTGTCTGAGTCTGCGTTTTTACGTGACTGCGTGCTTTTGTGTGTATGGCAGAAAATGCTCTGGGTAAACCAATTAATCAATTTCTCAGGGATCAAAGTCTAGTTTTGGTAATACCAACATGCATGCCAGAATCTGAAATGACATTAAAAGTGCTGTTTATGTTGTAAGCATGCACACAATCCTTTCCTTCTAGGGTACTTTCCCCACCGTGAGTTGGCATCCCCACAAACGACCAAAAGAGCCATGTGTGTGACTGTGAGTGCGTATTTGAGACGGCTGCAGCCATGAACTGCAGGTTGTTTCACAGCTGATGTTTCCATTTTCCTCCTCTTGTAACAGACAAATGCTTTCCCACAGTTCCCACAGACGGCTCCAAGCCTCACACACACACACACACAGTCACATAGTTTGACCCTGAGGCATACATGGCAACACCAGATATTATTGGATGCGTCTATAAAAAGAAAGAGCCTTTGCTTTGTGTCCACAGTGGCCGTGTTTCAGCCAAACAGTAGCATATTGTCCTCCTCAATCAGCCATGGCTGTGAGATCAGAGAGATGGAAGCTGCATTTGCTGCACAGAGCAAGAAAATCTTCAAAGTGTCTTCGTGAGGCATCTAATGATGTCCCTATCACAGCGTTGGGAGACAGAGCTAATGGTCTGCATCTGCCAGTCTGTCATAGTTGGACGCGACCCTGTGCAACTTGCGGTGTAGGGTATCATGAAAGGGTTGAGCCTGGAGCTGGTAGACAGCGGAGGAGTCGCGCACAACGATTAACAACTGAATTCAGGTCATGTTGTCTAAATAAGACGCACAGTTTATGGAACCTGGTCCACCTGCTCCATTACAGGCCAATCCTGCTATCCACCCCTTTATGGAACCATAGAGGAACGGAAAAACAACTCGTTTGATGTCACGTCAGAAGCATTTGCGATGGTGACGTCTGCAGGGGCAACCCGCCATTCCTGTGAAATCTATTGGGGACTCAAGAGGAATCGTTTTGGTCCTGTTCACATGATTGCACAATCTCTGCAGGCTTGATTGAATGACAAAAGACGCAGCTCATACCACTGTATGCATGCAGCACACACACACACACAAAGTGCTTACAGCCTGAGGGCAGGATAAAAGCCTCATGTTTGCGGTTCTTAGATATAGCATCTCATATCAACTGCAGCAAGATCTATCTTTGATCTCCACACGTTACAATCCACATCTTTTGCAGATTAATCTCCCCCGTCTTACAAAAAGCCATCAGTTAGTCTTAGAAAACTTAACATAAAAAGATACTGAGTTGGATTAATAATTTTACAGTAAGTTGTTTACATTTCTGATAAATTGAGGATTCACTCAGTGGGCGCGACGTAGCGACTGATGGATCGTCTGTGATGTCAGAGAGACAGAAGGAAGATGGCTTGAGAGCAGCGGGAATCTGCCTAATGATGTGAGAGCAGTCATTTTCAGCAGCTCCCTTCTTAATGTCCTAACTCTCCACGGCCACCACGACAAACACATTAAGCCATTATGGACTCTTAGCAAAGATTTCCTCATGGGTCCGCACATTTACAAAAAAAACATAAGTACTCATAACCTCGTGGTTTAGAGTTCAGAGTGATTTGCCAAGATTACCACCTCAGGGGTGGTGCCGTTCCTGCTTTTTATTGTCATTTGACTGTTTGGAGGATTCGTCATTAATGGGGAGACATCGGGCAGCAGTGGGCTGCTTTTGGCTGAACTAAGATGAGATTAGTGACTGACTTGTGAAAGTACAAACACCCTGAGGAGATGTTGCCTTTGTTTTGTTTTTTTTTTAAGAAAAGAGTTTGTACTATGAGCCATCACCTTGGGGGGTGGGGGTGGGGGGTGGGGGTGGGGGGTTTGTGCTCAGCGTATTTCTTTTCTGAATACTAATGACATATTCTACTACTTTTACGGGATTTCAGCCTCCCCTGTGGAGCCTGATAATATCTTATTTGACACACACCGGAGCAAAAGGGCCTGATACAAGCGTAAGCCTCTAAAAACCTCTGTTTACAACATCCCGGCATCATCTCTCATATCTTGCCAGTTGCTGCCGGTGATCTTTAAGATGGAGGGTCACTTTCCCAGAGGCGTTGGACGCCCGCCTGCCCTCCACTCTATATTTCCAGAAAGCAGCATTATGGTGCTGAATGTGCCATTTGAACTGACTGACAAATAATAACACAGCGTTTTAAACCACGAAAAGGCGTTTCATGAGCCACCGCAGCCGCCAGCTGTCGGCAAAGTGGCAGCGACAAAAATACAAGGTGTGTGCAGCATGAGCACGTCTGCGCGTGGGAGGCTGGGGAGGTCTGGGACTTTTGAGGGTTTCACAAATATTTCGAGAGGATGTCAGATTGCTCTTCTATTCTTTTTCAACAGTCAGCCGCCGAGCAGTGTGTGCTGAAGTATGCCGTGCCTCTCTTCGCCGCTTCAGACAGTCTGCTGCTGGAACCTCATCGCTGCTGTTCAAACAGCACAGTGTGCCGTCCCTACACAGTAAACAAAACTTTACACCTTTTCTGTTGCCACCGAATGTTCAGCGGTGAGACAAAGTCTGTAAATCTCACTGAAACGAAAAATCCCTTCAGTTTATATGCATTTAAATTGCAACTGATTGTCCAATTTCTTTTTGAGAGTGGAGCCCAACATCTGAAGCTCTGATAACAAAATGATTTAATTCAATCCTTTTGCATTAGAGCTTTCTTTCCCTCTCAGTCCGTATTCCTCTGTGATTCTTTCCATGAATGATACGGAGAGGAAAGAGGAAGGAAGGAGTGCACGGGAAATGAATCAGAGAAAGTATCTGCGTGTATGTATGTGTTCGGCGGTGTGTGCCGTCACAGGAAAGGCCTGGTGGGCATTTGGTTCTGCAGATAGGCCCACACGTACAACCTGCAATACACAAACATGGGGAAACAGAGTCACTCCTCACACACAACCCCTCTCACAGCATACCAACCAGAGAGCTGAAGAGGTGAGCGCTCATTAGTAATTATTAGTTAAGGAAATAGTCAAGCGCCCCCATTTAAGCACAAGATTGATGATTGACAGAGTGGTAGGTTTGCAAGCATGCATAATTTCCTCTGTGCCATCTGTACTGACCACATTCACACTCCACTTGTGCCATCTGTGCTGCGCTTGACTCACCTGAGCTCGCTGAATATGATAATTTCACAATGATCTCATGAAGTTGTATTTCAAAATGTCCCTTATATAAAACTGGCATAACACATTTTAATGCCAACATCCCAATGCCTGTGTGTTTCACATCCAGTTTGATCTTAAATAAAATTTGGTTTCTCTTTTAACAATCCTTCCACACGAGACAGCAACTGCATTGTTTGCAAACAGCAATTCCAGGTGATCACATTTTCAGCAAGAGAAAAGAGAAACCCCATTTCCCTGAATGAAAGTAATCATGACTGTGCTTATATTCACATATATACACACAATTCAGAGCAACCAGAGGAATGCATGCAGTAATTCAAAAGAGTCAGGCTGTGCAAAGGTGTGAGGCATATATCAGAGAAAGTCCCTTTTCAGAACCCACAGCGTTATTATGGTGGCAACACAGCAGATGGACATAACCCATTAAGTGCAAAAAGGTCACTGAGTTGAAACTCAGGTTTAAGTGCATCACCCATGTGTCCATTCCCTACACAGGATTAGCAGAGGGACATGTTGGTTTGTTGTTCGGGCAAGGTGCAGTACGCCATGGCTGTCTGTTTAAAGGCTGTTATGTTTTCGCAGGCTACTCATCAGCAGCGTGCAATCAATTTTAATCAAGGTCATCTCACTATAGATAGACTGTTAGTGGTGTGCACACATGGTTACAAAACAAACAAAAGATAATACTAAAGGAACAATCGTTACTTAACTCTTGCAGGGTGGTAACACTGCGATCCGAGTGTTGAACCCCGATACACTAATTAATTGTAGTTAATTGATTTTTTTTTTTTTTTTTAAAAACCGTTTCCAGTTAAAGGGGAGGGGCGAGCTTAATTCAAATGTTTAATTTGATTTATTGAGCCGTGCACACGCTCTCACACACGAGCACTGCCACACACGCGTGCACCCACTCGCGCGCGCGCGCACATACACACGCAGACCGTAAATTGGAAAATGTAAACAAAGCACATGTCTGTCAGACACCATCACAAGCCAAATACAGGGAGCCCCCTCTCAGTGCGGTCTCCGCAGGCAATTAAACCTATTGGCTACTGTTGCATGAGTAGCCTATGGATTGTGTAATGCATCCCTGTGGTACATGCATGCAAAGAAAGCGTGCAGAAATCATCCGCCAGTGAAGAAAATACACAAGTGAAGATTGACAGGCGGTCTCTCTCGCCATTACTTACATCATCCCATTTCATAAATTTGTTGCCCTTTCTCAGGCTCTCGGGAACGGACACTGGCTTGAGCTGCAGCGCATGAACTCCAGGCTGTGCCCCTGCCATTGACTCATCTACTCTTCTCGACGCACGGCAGGGCTGGAAATGAGTCACTTCTCTCCCTTCTACTCTTATTTCTCTTCCTCTCCTTTTGTAATCTGCTTAAAAGCAGGCTGACGGAAGCCCACTACTGCTGCCAGTATGTCATGCCCGCATTGACGGCGGCGGTGGCGCGTCTCGGCTTTGGAGAGCTGTGGAGGCGGACGCAGGCGCAGCGGACCGGGGCCACTAACTGACTGACTGAGCGACATGCAGCTAAAGGGAAGACGAGGAGAGAGAGAGAGAGAGAGAGAGAGAGAGAAGGAGGGGGGATCTGAATGAGGTGCAGTCTGGTTTCAAATTGTACAAGTCAATGCAGGGACAGGATCGATGCTTGAAGTGATCTATAGCGCCGCCGCGCGTCCGTGGCAATATGGTGGTAATAAGCATGTGAAAAACTTAGAAGTGATGACGATATACTGCCAGCAGGTGCACGCAACAGGAATGTTTGGTAATTGATGGTCTGGAAAAGTATTATCTATGTATCCTGTAAGGCTGCAGGGTGTCATTTATTTTCCTTGGGAGATGAACAACAACATTTTGTGTCTGGGTGTTGACCACCACCATGCGACCTTTAAGTGGAATTCGTGCTAGGCCAATGGGATGTCTCTTCAATATCAGTCCTTTGAGTGCTGACCACCATTAGCCACTAACGCATTGTGTTTTTTAAGGCTGATTCTGATATCTCTTTAGACACAACATGTTAAAATGTGATCATTTTAAAGGCTAAAACAACAATAACAACAACAACAAGCACAACAACAGTGATAATGATAGGGAGCTATCATGAAATGGATTATGTGAATGCAGAGCATGTATTTAGTTATACTGATACTTTGTGCCTATGCTATAACATCACCGCTTCCCACAAGGAAGCACCTGGCTCATCGCAGCAGGGAGTCTGGAGCGACAGCAGCAGCAAGTGATGGCATAGTTGTAAGGTAAGCTGTGCGACAGAAGGTATGCAGCAAAGAATGATAGGCCATAATCCAAAGGTGTGTGTTAGATGTTGCATTGAGAGGTGTGTGCGAGCGTAGCGGCAGACTCAGTTTTACTGCAGTAAAATGAAACAGCTTTAATATTTCACACACTGAAGTTGGGGTCGGCATTTTTGACAAGGCTTTAAAATATTCAGATTATTATGCAGTATTATGGGAGTTCACATAAAACCTAACAAGAGTAGTTCAATGGTTAAAAAAGGAAAAAAAAACAAACTTGGAGTGTGGAGAAATTTGCCAGCACAACCTCAGTACTTCTGAAATCCTGGCTATGATCTTTGCATCATAATTAAGTATCCTATTGTCATCAGAAGGTACCCAAGATCTATTGTTGTCATACTGTATGGAGGGTGACATGTGCCACTTTCATTTAAGAAATCAGTCCACACCCATCAGCCAGAGTGGACACTGATTTCTATTTCAGTGCCCACACGTGGCTCTGGGCCTTTTTACTTCTTCATGACTAAACTTCTTCAAAGTCCTGTGAGTCAAGAGTGCGTCACCGCCTTTAGGACTTTTTTTGAATTTAACTTTCTTATTAAATAAAACATAGAGCCCCTGTGGGTTTTGTACCACCCACACTGTTTATTTTCTGCCATTTCCAAAAAGGGACTGCAGACCGTTCGAGTCCTCCAAGCAGTTTTCCCTCTGTGTATCTCCGTGGTCAGTCGCTGGACAGCGCCGGCCGTCAGACACGTCAAACTAGTCAAACCTGTCAAAGTGTGACTGGCGCTCCTCATGTCAGTCGTAACAGTAGTTTGTTTGAGTTTGTCTGCTGTCATTAATGATTGATTAACAGTGACAGTCTGGAGACCAAGCCCTGAATAGAGTCATAGTTGGATGACAGCTCAGGAAAGTGAGAGAGGGATGTAAGAGTGTGTGAGAGAAAGAGAGAGACAAATAGGAAAGATCAGCTTATACAAATTTAAGACAATATTTTTTAAATGAGTAAGAATTCCAAAGTAGTACTCAACATCCGCACAAAATACTCAGAGACAAAAATGTTTTTAGACCGCAAGTGAGTCATTGTAAACCTCCATGCCTCAGACTTTGGTATCCGTCATCCGTCTTCCTATCAGCCCCGAGGTTCCAACTAAAATCAGCCACAGCACTCTCGCATGAAAGACAAAGCCTACAGTGAGGAGATATAATTGGATTGTCAGTTTATAAAACTCCTATCACCTTCATTCAGAGGCAAACTGAGCTTTTAGAATGAATTCATCCAAGTTGCCAGCGGAGTGTTTCTTTCTTCCCTCTTCAGGTGAAACGACTAAAATGTGGAAGCTGCCGTGGAAAATGCCATCAGCGAGGCGTTAGGAAGATTTGAGGCAGAGATTAAAAAGAAGAAGGCATTTACTGAAGAGACCCACACGTATCTGAATCAGTGTTTTGCATTGTTCTCGGACAATAGTGCCCTAGTGGTGGAGGAGATCAACCTTTTGGAACAACTACTTGTCAGAAGAGTACTACTACTTGACTACTGGTCTGGAGGAGAACAAGCTGAGAGTGAGGGGAGATTGATTTCATTTCCTGAAGAGCAACTCCTTCTTAGAATGACTTCCTGCCCAGACACAAGTCTTTCCAACATTTGGTTCCTAATATGGAATTCTACCTAGGTGTGCAACGTTTCTTCAATGTATATTATCCAAAAACAATCATAAACATTACGGGGATGGTCGATAGTAGATGCTTTCCTTAGGGTACATAACAGACATATGTGGTGGCCACTCCAGTTGGTGCTGTATTGTCATGGGCTGGGACGTTTTCCATATCGGTTGATCATTTAAGGATGATCACCTGACACTCAGCATATGGACTTGTGGACTGTGCTCTCAAAAACTTTCTCACAGTAATATTTTTGCAAAAAGGAACTGCACCGTTCAGACATTGCTTGAAGTCAGGACTTGATTTCAACATCTCAGGAAAGAATATTGAGTAAAATGCGTGATCCGCATGTTCAAGGTTAATAACATTCTCCTTTGTGGGAGGCACGATCACCGACTTGCCGAACCTGCAACTTTTTTGTATTCAAGACGAGACCCTGGCCTCTAGCATTCAAGAGCCGTCTGAGGTCAGTGGTGTTGTCATCTGCACACTGAATATCCAATATGCTGCAATGACCTTGCACTTGACCTTCAAGGAGTTAAGGTTGCACAGCCTGCTACACAGACACTATATACGCATACGCACTACACTTAAACAGGACCTTACACTGATTTTGGTGAGGAGGTGAGCCGTGTGAACCGCTTCACACGCGGTGACAAGAGGGACTGAATAACAGTGCAAGCACCGTGTCAGTGTCTCTACATGCACATGATGAGGAACAGGTGTTCTCAAATGACTACCTGCTGGAGCTCTCATTACCAATATCAACTGAAGATCTCACTTAAGCACATTCAGCATGTCATTAACTCTGCCGAACTATGGGCCAAAGCCTGATGCATCAAACCTGCGTGCCTTGGAGGCTTTTCCCCCCGAACACATCGACTGTTAATTTTGATGGTATCCTTTGGCTTCAGATGCCAAGGCTGGCTCGAACTGTCAAATCATTTTTAACATTAATGACTTAAATGGGGTCAGTTTCTTTTTTAAATTTAGACTTCAACACCAGCAGCTCTATGTGAGAACGACACAGTGATGTTATACCCATAAAACTGCTGGATGAGACATGAGCGACACAGTCCAATCAGTTTGAGGTGCTTTTTAAATTTGAATCTCTTCTCTGGAATCTGTTACCCCCGGCATTCAGACGTGACAAAGCACCGAAAGCAAAGAACACAGAGGACGACGGTGTATGAATGTAGATCCACAGCCTCTGGGAACGGCAAAGGGTCTGTTTGAGTTGATGCCTGCATTGTCCTCTCTATGAACTCAAACAGCATGGCACACTAAAAAGGCTGTACATTAGCAGCATCTTCTGGATCTGCCGTGCCAGTGCACATTGTGATCCCATGCATTTAACTGCTCTTTTTACTTTTTATGATTTCAAGGCTAAAAGGAAATGTAAAAATTGATATACTTATATATGACTTATGATACTTTTAAAGCTTTTATTCTGCTCCTTTGCTATGTATATCACAGTTGACAGTTTATTGTACTGTATAAAACTATTACAGAAAGTAATAGGGCAAAAAATGTTTGCTCCACACATACAAGGAACTAGTTTGTAGTCATGCTGGCAGCTCTCTGGGGATGTAATAATAATTACAGACATAGAAATACTGGAAGGATGACAAACAATAAAAAAAAATTATTGCTAGTACTCAATACCTCTGGGCTAAGCCAAGAGTAAAGTTTGACCTGAAGGAGGCGCCAGAGATACAACAATGTTGCTGTAACAACCAAAAAGGTTTATCCTCTGTAGGAGGGAGAAGACTGCACACTCGATGCATGTCAAGTGTGTAAGAGGCCTTCAGCAGCAATAAACTGGCAAAATACACCAAACTGACATGAGTTGGTAGCACCCCGCACACCTGCAAGTGTAATAATCTGTTTCAGTGGTTCACTTGAGAGATATATAATATGACAACCCAAGGCCAACATTACCACAGCTGTATTGTCTTACATCTACATCCAAAGAGCTTTTAGTGAGCACCAAACAAAAATCACCAGGGCCAAAATAATTAGAACTGAGTATGAAAATAGAAATTAATTCGTAGCAACCAATAGCAATAACATCTGCTGAACAAACAGCACAAGCTTGAATACAACATCTTTGACTTCCAGCAGCCTTTTAACATTGGCAGTGACCAGTGACACAGTGTTTGTTAGTGTCTTTTATACAAAGTGCCTGTGATCTGGGGCAGTGCAGTTGATGTAAATTAATGAGAATATACTAGAAATGTGTGCGATCAAGATGTATTTAATTAATCAGGCATTTAAGCCTTGTGTTTAACTCTGATCTGTGGAAGTGCAGGACGTGACTGTGTATCTGCCACAGGGACACACAGGTAAAAGAGCCACGGGTTGGCTGCTGCTAAAAGGCTGAGGCTGTCTGATGAGAGTGACTTCGGTGATGTTAGACTGTAGATGTCTTGTAGAGTCAATCTAACATTATCAGTCGTCCAATGTCTACAATTAAGTCCACATTGCCACAGGAGGCTGGATCCTTCTCCAAACTGCAGGCGTGCTGACCGCCATGTACTGTAGGTAATGCACAGAGTATGGATTAGTACGTCATAAAAATCCCACTTCAGGGAAACAACAGTAACCGCCAGCATGGACAAAAAGTAAGTATGAATCTCTGAATTGTGAGATAATATAATATCACTGAACAAATAACTCCAACCAATGTCCTACCAACCATTCTTGTCTTACTTCACTCTTATTTCACTCCACCCCTAACAAAATCAATAACTCCTAAACTAGTTAGAACATAAAGACAAAGAAAGCACTGTCCGTTAGCCCACAAGTGTTTGTATATTAAGTATCATATTGCTTATTTAGTCATTCGCAGATATGTGTGTCTTACTCATCAGTATTTAGTGTTCCCTGTCATAGCTATCAGCCGCTCTCAGGTAAACTGACTCATCTGGATGACTTTGTAGAACCAAGGACGGATTATTTTGAATCAGCCCATGCACAGACAGAGATTGGTACATATCCAGCAGTTCTGATGAAACCATCAAAGATCAGGGGAGCAAGAGGATGATCACACTGGACAGGTTGTAACAGCTCCACAAAGAAGAGAAGTCCATCAAAGCACAGCGGCTTTCCATCAACACAAATCTATGAAGGAATCACAGAATGGAAAAGATGGAAGAATCATTCCACTCAAACTTCAAAGTAACCAGCTGTCTCTGAGTTGTACTGCAACAGAAGTGGAAAAATGGAAAGACTCAAGTATAGTCAATACTTAAGTACTCCAGTAATTGTACTTAGTTATTTAGCACCGTTGGATGTTTCATACAACTGAATTTGGCAAAAATCTGGATTTTGTTGTACACATTGTACAATGCATCAAATACCATACAGATAGGATAATGTAGATTAAATATATCTCTGAAAATAAATGTTTATCATAAACAAAGCGCGATCAAACACCCTTTGACTGCTCTTATAACAAGCAAAAGCCATACTTGATTTAAATCCGTCCACTGTCTCCTTCAGCGTTGTCGCCTTTTGCACGGATACACTGCTGCAGGCACGCCTGCCACGCTTGGATCACTCCACAGAAGTCCTGTTGTCTAACATTGAAAAGCAACTGTCTGCAATGTGTACTGAATTTCCTCCACCATGTTAAAATGGCAACCAAATAGCCTGAATTCAATAATGGAGAAGAGAACGAAGTGCTGTCAGTGTATTAAATTCTTTATGCTCTTGATTCCTTATTTAAAATGATCATTAAAGTATAGCCATAAAAATATGTTTTCCATTCTCAGATGAACGTTGGAGTTAACTGCTACAAAGAAATCTTGTAAAAGGTCTTACGTGTCAGCAAAAATATCCTCTAATCCTGGACACAGCTAAATTCACACTTATGATTTAACTATAATTGAAAGGTTTTATTGGTCAAAACCTAATTGTTTCCTGTGTGCTCTCTGGTGTGGTTTGAGAGACCCAACATTAGCACAGCTCACTGCGAATTTCCCTCAGATGATTAATTGGACGGCATGTGCCTGCAGCCTCTGGTGCACACTGACTTTGACAGTGTGTGTCACGACAAAAGATCTGACGTGTGTGTGTGTGTGTGTGTGTGTGTGTGTGTGTGTGCGTTTGTATAGCCATGTGTGAATGGGTGCAAAGTCAACATCCTGTACATTGAGTGCCGACTACAGGGGCAATGATTAAATCCTATGACCATTATCCACCTGTGCAAGGGAAAACCCTCAACAGTAATTCATGGGCATCCCTGCTAATTATGTGACTATAGTCTATTTACTTCTGTATTATGAAACCATCAGCCTTGAGATCCTAAATGGGTTCAGTTCAAAGAGTTCCTCCACCACTCATACTTATAAAATAGTGAGTAAGTACTGGCAGGCCTAACTACTACTTAGTGAATACGAGCTCTTCAAAGACACCAGGGATGTGGTTTGTTGCCTATAAAAAGACCAAAGCCATTCTGGGACTTTCAAGGCTCCTGATGGGACAGTGCATCAAGTTCACCAACAGAGAGTGCTGTGGCATAACTTTACGTTTCCCTGGTGGCTCCCCTCTGCTTACGATTAAGAATAATCCTTCTCTCAAGGTTCAGGAACTTCATTGTCCATTCAATCCAAATTCCTGGTAACTAACATAACACGGAACATGTGCAGTGAAAAACGATATGTTAAAAACTTAACAGCTTGCAGAGGGGGCCCAGGGCCTGTGGTTCAGGTCAAATTATGAGTTTAAAGCAAAACTCTGAAGCTCTTTTGCTCCCCAGCCCGACTCCACTGACACAAAAATGTGTTTTTTTTGACATTATTCACACCTGGAGAGTTGCAGCGACCTTGCGGGCGAGACAGGGGAGGCTTTAATATGTCTCATTCCTCGCTCTCTTTCTGTAACCAAACACCTCTACTACTTCTATTGTCTTATCTGAGATTGAAGAGGGGAAAAAAAACTGGCAGGTGTTCTTCCCCTCAGGCTACAGACTTCAGAAATGAGTAAAATAGAGGGTGGGAGTTGCAATGAAAGGGAACACGCATCTATGCATGTATACATACACACGCACACACTAACACACACACACACACACACACACAAAAGGATATACTTTGACACACATGTCTGAGTGTGTTGCAAGATCACACGGCCAGTGCTGTTACATGCAGTGTAAACATGTCTGAGGGTGTGTATTAAATACTCATTACAGAGGACTGGGTAAGCTCTGGGAGAGACTGGGAGAGAAAACAAACAAACCCCACAGGGTGGCTGAGAGGGGTGGTGAGGGGCCGAGGGAGGCCTCTCCCAGTGTAATTCAAGTTCAATAACTGACCCTTAACCTCACTCCAACTCAGGTTACACAGTTCTGGTGAGACAGATTATAGGCACAGTTACCTCACAGCTGTGGATACTATACACCTCTACAGAAGCTTTACACACACACATACACACACACACACACCCACACAGTACCAAAAACAAAAAAAGGTCAGTTGGTAATGTCAACAATCTACTAAGTATTCCCGAATATCAAATGGCAACATGGATGACAGGTTCCCGATCCGCGCACCTTTTGGTATGATGTAAAGAAACTTGGACCACACAGAGCCCTTTCACAGCCAGGAAGTGGGAGACATCATTCACCTGCAGAGCTGCAGCTGGGCCAGTTTCACTCTGTCAGAAAGAACTCATTACCTGCACGTCAAAATGATCAGGGGAGGAAAACAGAGCCACTTCAAACTGCCGACGAATACTAGTAATTGTTCAGTTTACACCTATGCAGATATGAAGTAATGTTTATTCTTGGGGTAAGGTAGCCAAACTGTTGGCATGAGGGTGCGTTTATGGTAGCAGCTGTCATATTGTCGTTTCATTTACATAACTGCAAGCATAGAAGCTAAACACGCACTCAGTAAAGTTGTCACGGAATATCAGACGTTAGGTTTGCAAACAAAACTCCTGCTTTTGTTAATATTTACTTAAATATATCCATCCGCCACACGGAGCCAGATTTTGCAACTTCCAGATGAGGCCAGTGGAAGGGTTGCAGATGCCACGGTTGTGGCCGCAGCCTAAAAATGGTTCACATCCCATGCTGTGTTAGCATAACCACGGTCACATGTTTGAGGGAGAGACTAAGAAAATGAGGGAGGCAGAGAGAAAGAGAGATGTAGCTACTGAAATCCAGTTTTTACAGAGCAGCGCTGAACAATAACAACACGTGACAAACAAGACAGAAATGTGTGGCCAAAATTGATTGCCATTCTCTTTGACCACTTTCCTCCAGCTGGGTATTGCTTTGGTTACGAGACAGGCTCACCCCAGACATCTGTGCCTCTGGGCATCCTTCGCTCCTATTGTCTGGTGCAACAGTAGATGGGGCTGCAGGTCTGTAACACTACAACAGATTTGAGGCCGGCTATTTAACCCACTCTTTCTTGTCTTTTTTTCTGTCTCTCTTTTTTTCCTTTCTTTTCTTTCCACTGGTCCCTGTGGACTCAATATTTATGGATTGGTTAAACCAACATGGAACGGGGAGTTGACCAACATATCAAGTGTCAAGGTCTTGTCAGAAAGGCCCTAAATTTGCATCATTACAGCTCATCCTCTGGGGAGATGGTGGGGCTAATTCAAACCATCCACGCACAGCTGGAGGAGAGAAGTGGGCTCCCTTCTGGAGGGGAATAAAATGAAGAGAAACATGTTTTATGTCTCTTCAGCCATTCATTGTTTTCAGAGTCATAGCTTGCCTATATGGCAATCCCCTAATCATCTTTAAGCTACACAATGTCCAACTGTCATTTCAGTGCTGACATCTTGAGACAAAGCAAAAGGCATCATTGTGTCTAAATGAAAACCAGGATTTATCAGACCCTTGCACCTCCCGCTGTGACTTTACCATTTAGGGTGTTTGTTATGAGTAGATCTGCCAATCAGCAATGCACAAAGGGTCTATTGTCCATGGACCACTATGGCAAAGTTCCAGAGAGGGCGTAAAACTCCTGTCTGCGCTGATAGCGATCTGAAGCTAAAGCCACTCTCCCAATCCCTACACGCAGCAACAACCCAGTGCTGACTAAGCCTCGGCTGTGCGAAGATGCTGATCTAAGGTCAGTTTTCTGCCCCACAAATGGTTTTAAATGGAGGATTAGGCAGAGGTAAGCTGGTCATAGGTCTGTGCCTAAGGCCAGGTGTGGAGTTAGGGATCAGGGTTTGTGCTGTGGTAGAGCTTTTTCCCTTCAAGTGGGCCTAAATCCTTTCAATAAAGAAAATGTTGATGTTTACATCCTAGCTGTGACCCCGTCTTGGCCTCTCGGCTCGAGCATTCCTGCCATAGCTGTGACATCTAGCTAAGCTTTAGGACACCAGGGGGATAGTGAAAACAACGCTTAATCACAGCCACAGGGCACCTCCATGATAACAAAGCAACCCCTTAACCCCACTGTGTTTGTGTGTGTTCTTTAATGCATGTATGCATATGTGTGTGCCTGTGTGTGTGTGTGTGTGTGTGTGTGTGTTTGCTGTGCTCGGATTTCTTGGTCGAAAGGTGCCTTTATCCTCAACAGAGGGATTCCAGGGCCACAGCACATTAATTCTGAATGAGTCACCTACTTAATTTTCGCAGTGTTGGGCTCGGGCACGAATCCTGTTCAGATAATCACTGGTAATTCCACACGGATCAGGCCTTTTACTGTACACCTGAGGGGGGTGGGGTGGGGCGGGGGATTCCCAACACGTGTTTATCTAATATGCGCTGAACTGAGCTGTTAAAAATGCCCCGAGGGTCATGCAATGGCCAAGATCACCAAGAACAACAGCGCATGTCGCCGTGACCGGTTAACAGTAAACAATGCTAATCAGAGGTTTTTCCAAGATTTTGATGAGCTTTGCTTCATCACTGTGATGTTTTTTGACATGAAGCTGTCAAACTACACTGGAAAAATGGAAAATACAAGGACACTAAGTCCAGGTGTGACTCTAGGAATAGTATTGAGTCTTCTGTGAATGGATTACGCAACCAACACACAGATTTCCTCTCCCGTTCTTGTGACTCTACAATATTTGGTATTCGCAAATTCCCTCAGTGCCATCGAAAAGGACCATTTTGGATTTTATTTGTGTTGTAAAGCAGTGTAGTGAAGTGAATTTTTGCTTTGTTGGTGGATGGCTGTTGGTGCAAGGCAGGGCTCTGGCTGCAGACTGCAGAGCTTGAGGAGATGGGTCAACACAGGTCAAGCGAGTCCAGCTAAACAAACAGGCGCTATCAAAGAGGAAATTTCCTGTCCAATCTGCAAGTTTTCTCTTCTCAGCTAGTGTACATCCACCAGATGATCCCGAGGGATGAGACGACGGGTGTGTGCAAGTGTCAGTATAAAAGAACTTTAATGATTGGTCACCTCAGTGCATATGTCATGGTTATCTCCAGATTATATATGACAGTAAAAAGCAGAGAGGATCAAAAAGTTTAACTATTCAAAGCCCTCAACCCTTTCAGCTCCATTTCAGATAGGATTACTCTCTCATTTATGTAGCATAAAAAGATTTTGGCTTTGCTAGGTCACATTTGAAAACTGTTTTCATATAAGTAAGCGCTACATTTTACTTTCACGCTAACTGAGACGCGGCCAAAGGGCTGCATGCGTCTGTGTCACACAGCAATTAACCACCAGTGAGGGTTTGGCTCTAAAGCCTTGCAACGTTTCAAATTGCTTCCCAGCCATAATTCCTCCATCCTCTTTGACTCAATTACCTGTCACCTCACCAGACAAAGGACACACTATGGAGAGCTATTTCTTATGCAGACATACACGTACGTATACTCTTGCACTCGCACCACACGTGTACTTGCGCGCACACAACCGCAGACGCACACACTTGCACACACCGAGGACTGATACAATACTTCTTACGGTTGCTAGGTGCTGTTGTAATTTATGGCGGGATAGGGTTGCAGGCTTAGCGCCGCATCAGTGTCTTCCTACCAGGTGATGAGCGTTCTCTGACAGGGCTTTAGTCCTTCTCCTCTAACTCGTGCGGATGTTCCGCATAATACACGGCTGGAACAAGAGACTTCAGCACTTGCTTGAATGTTTGGAATACAAACAAGAAAGAGAAATTTTATAAGTAAGTTAGTAGGTGGTGTTTTTCTACTGAGACCAGCACCAAATTTTCTGGACCTACTCAGATTTTGAATGGAATTTAATATAAATTTGGAGGAGAAAGCTGCCAAACAACTAGTATGCGTCTTGCCAACAATATCACATATTTTCTGAGACTGTCAAAACTTTGCTCTCAGTGTGCAGATATGGTTTTTTTTTGCAGTACCCTCATGTTTGTCAAGTATAGAAAACTAAATTTGTACTAAAATGTGTCTTTTCTTTGCTTTTAATTATGCCACACACTGTGTTTCTATCAATATAGAAATTTTAAGTGAGTACAGCTTGGTCTCATCAAAATCATTTCTGGCTTCATGCTACTATTTCATGGTGTATAATCCCATTTTCTCTCAAACTGAAAAGTCCCAGAATATCTTCCAGAGTGCATGTGTGTGTGTGTTTTGTGTGTTCTGTGTTGCTATGTTTCTGTGTCTCTGTGGTTGTATACGACAGTTACTGAAAGTACAAGAGCAATGTGCACATGTCAGTGTGCGAGCGTGCTGTATTAATGTGTGCGTGTATGGTGCATGTGTGTATCGCTGAGTGGACCTCCCCCGCCACACTGCACAGATTTTTCATCACATGAAAGCCAACAGGGGGTGGTATGCATGCAGGGCGAGTCGCTTCCATCTGCCCTGTCCACTTAAATTAGTGGGGCCTCGCATCCAGCAGCATCTGGTTCCAATATGGAGCCAGGCGGAAGGGTGGGTGCCTCACTGTGCGGCGGAAAATACAGCCTACTGTACCTTTAAATAGCCCTCAGGAGGCTAGGGACGGATGCTGGCCCTATCGCCCTATCCCAAGATTCTTTGTATCTGGCCTAACACTTCTTCCCTTTGAAAGAGGACAAATGTACAATTAGGCTGGAATGCCTGCAATGCTGTTTTCCAAGCGTGTGTTCGCAGAGCTGGCTTGAGCAAATGGCGGCTCAACTGGTGAGAGGTTACGCGCCGTCAACCTCCCTCACTGCTCCGCGGTGAGATGCACCGTCTGACCCTGCCCAGGCTGGGTTTCTCCGGTTCTGCTGGTTCGTGTTTGGGTTAGCCTCTTGTTGTTCTGGTTCTGCTGCAGTTTGCCGAGCCAGGCCTCTGTCAGCACTCTTCTGTGGCACAAGTCTGTAAAGATCCCTCCTCCTCCTCCTCCTCCTCCTCCTCCTCTTCTTTCCCTGGACAAGAGGCACTTCAGAGCTTACCCATAATTCAAAGGTTTCCATCTCAACCATAATTCACACTGCGCTCTACCCTAACTAAAGGGGCTGTCTGTAACTACGGTGATTGCATGTTTGTCAAACGAATTGTCAGTGCAGCAGACTCAGGAGGAGGAAGAGAGCAGGGCCAGAAACATGATGATGACACGCTTGCACACAGACCTGTGCACAACAGTACCATCCTATAGTCATATATGATCTGTAGGACCAGCAGTAAAGAACCATAAAGAGGCAACTGACAAAAGAGATGTATGCACTGCAAAGTGTGCAAACGTGCTGCATGCTGTCATGAGGGAGCTGCTGCTGGTTTGCTGCAAAGTTTATGAGATGCATAAATCCAAAATAAGTGATATCCTACTGAGTGTCAAACACTGTAGTACAAAAATGTAAAGCCACTATATTGTAATTGCAATAATATAAATCAATAAGCAATCAATACGTAATGCACAACATGTATCTATTCTGCAATGTACTGAAAAATACATTGACAGCACAAGTCTTTTTCCTGTTCTAGGCTCATCTTAAAACGATCGGGATTGCAAAAACAAACAGACGTTACGTGACGTATGAATTATATCACATTAAACGAGTACACAGAGAACAGGGAAAATATATATCTACTATACAGAAAGCCACAAATTGTTTAAGAGGCCCAATTTCCCGAGCTCAGGGATTCTGTGTTTGCATTAGCCATGAGGGAGGAGAACATGGAGCGAGAAACACAGTGCGATCAGATAAGGCTGATGACAAGGCAGAGAGAATCGATGACAAACTTTTGACAGCTCTGGCCCGTGTCTTCAGAGCAAGCCCGCCTGCTGAAATATAGATCGCAGGGTGCCTCCAGCACTCTCTCTCTCTCTCACACACACACACACACACACACAGGCACACTGTGTATATTCACTGTAAGATACTTGTGTAGTGTTTGAGTGATAAGCCAGGGAAACCAGAGGGAAGCACTACAGCGCCCATGGCAGACAAGACACGGCTATCTGGAATATCTGGATTCAAAGTGGGAGAATATGAGAAATAGCACCACCGTGTTCACACTCACCGCTATTGTTTCAAAATCTTTGCCCTTTGACCTTGCGTGTTAGAGCGCACACATGCGCAGAGCAACAATCAAAGGGCATATCCAAAACAGCAGGAGGTTAAACTTTGCCTCGGAGCGTCTCACACCAAACATTGAGGGACTGTCACTAACATGTTTTACCTCTGCAAACAGTCCGCCGGCCAAAGACAACTGCCACGCCGAAACAAGCACTAACCACCAGGTAATTTTATTAAGTTGTGACTTCCTTTTTTTTCCTTCCTTACATCAGGAGTTCAGGGGTCAAGAGGATCTGTCAGCGGTGACAGAGAGGATTATGGGTGTAGGCATTCCATTGGCAGTCATTACTGCCCTCAGTCAGCACCCGGTACTCTCTCCCCCTTTTCTCTCATCCTCTGTCTCTCTGTCTCTTCTCTCTCTTGTCCTCTGACAGACTAAGAAGCAATTAGTGTCACATTAGCGATATCCAGGGTATAATTCTTAGCCATGCCAAAGCTGCTGCTGCTGCTGCTGCTGCTCATTCATTTTTTAAGATACACAGATGCTTTGTTTGAGTTTTTTGGTTGTTGTTTTTTAATACTGAGCATCCAATAGCTTTCCGTACAGTTATCTTGTACGCTTCATGACTTAAGTCTCGACTTTGTCCGCAGCCATCTCCAGAACTATTACTCCGCAGTAATAGTTTGTGCTGGATCACAATCACCTATCCAAATGCAATACTAAAAGTGAAGGGAAAATGAGTGTGAGCAGCGATGTGAGGTTTGGACCCCTGCACTAGAACCCCAGCCCAGTAGGATTCCTCACATTCCAGCCCATGCTGGAGCTGGAGCTGGTAATAGATCTGAGCAGGCCTGCTGGGCTCAGTGCATTGTGGCCTGTCCTCTCTTCCTCAGTTTTCGGCTTTGGAAGAAGACAGCGTTTTTCCTTGTAGGACACCTTCCTGAGAACAGCCTCAGGTAATGACTTTCCCTCCCTCTGTCTCCAAAAAAGCACACATGAATACATTTCTCCCCGTCCCTTCTGCCAATCCCTCCAGTTTCTCCTCATGCAAGTGTAACAGGATAGTGGGAGTTTACATCACGGGAGAGCGAGGGGCTGGGTCTTTTTGACAGTAATGCAAGGGACACTTGTTTACCTAACCTTATGGGTCACAGTGCAGTTTAGCAGGGAATGAATGACTTCATTTTTAGGGTTTAAATTAAAGGGTTCCTCCTCTCTTGAACTTAAAACAGATTTGTGCATGCTTTGGAATGAACAAAGTACTCACTCAGTAGACAGACCTTTCTATTCTGGCTGTAACTATAAAACAAAAAGAGGTGAAGAATTACAGTGATGGCAGGAATGTAGTTCCGTTAAACTCCTGATGTTGCGTACAATTATAGCATTCCTTACTACCATTTTTACTATCTTAGATCTGGCTAATGCTTCATACATGTTGTAAAAAAAAAAAAAATAAAAATGGTTCATTCGCCCTGACATGGTGTCAGTTACTTCAGCAGTTATTGGGCTACGCCATATTTGAGGGAAATTGCTACCTTATGCGCCTTTTAAAAAAACCCACTGGGTTTTGAATGGGACCTTTTAAAAAGGGGGTAGTGTTTCATTTAGAGTTGGTGGTCATTTTGGCAATGTGATTTTACCACCAGGGAGCCTTGGAAGCATTTACACTCACACATGGCATCAAGGCCTGCTGTGGTGGTGATCAAGTGTTTTGGAGATGCCTGGACACCATGAGAACACAAATTAGAGCCCATCTCTGCCGTACTTCCCCCCACACCGAAATGTTCGGGCTATAGGAGCACGCTCTCGCTCTCACTCCAGCCTTTCATGCCGCTTGCTCGTCAAAGGAGAATTGATTAAAGGCCCTTTTAAATGACTTCCTTTTCAGAGCTATTATTTCCCAATAACCAAAGGAGAGCAGATTGAGATCAGTAGTCTAATCTGTTGTTTCCCTCTCCTTCTTATTGGTGTTTTTGTTAGAGCCCAGCAAAAGAGCTCACCCCATTTTTCCTGTCAGTCATCAGGTTGTAATACTGGGGCTCATGGCTGTAACATTAGACTGCTCAAGCACTCACGCACGGGCCTTTTTCAGAGAACAGAGTGAAACAAGTCACTCTCCAAACCCTCTGACAAATAACCCATGCCACAAAGAACCTGTAACTCTGCCGCCCAGGGAAAAATGCTTTGAAGCTGCAATAGAAAGGAGGGCTTCTTCACTGCGGCCAGTGCAGCACTGGGTGCAGCAGCTGAACTTCACAAAAAGAGGAGGTAATAGGGATCTTTGGGAACAATGGGAATCCTTGAACTCTTTATCCAACAAACAGAAACACAGCTACGAACCTGGAGGTTAGTGTGATGATAGTCTTTTCCGGGAGGCAAACAGCGGCTATTTTGCTGTCACTGGTAGCATAAAAAAAAAAAAAGACAAAGTAAGAATATGTTTGGAATGGCAATATGTCATGCTTCCCCGGTGCCAAATTGAGTTGAAAGTCAAGCTTAGCTATCAAAACACACAGCAGATGGGAAGAAGAAATGAAAAGATAAGAAGGGATGAGGTCTCTTTATTCTGCGTAAGCTGAAACACCTACAGTGTCCGTCTTACCCAGGGCTCTAATCGGAACACACCATCTCCCTTTAACTTCAAACATTCCTGTAAACACCTGCTTGTATCTCACCTCCGCATCTGTGTGGGTAAATACCACCCATTCTTGCTCGCCTATGTACAGACAAGACCTCCGCTAGCTACCTCTGGACAGTCATTTCTTCTGTAGCCATGCATCACATCTCCTCTCAAGATGAAGAGCTCGTGGAGATGAAAAGCAGACTCTGTGACTCTCTGAGAGGGGGAAACCCGTTGTAAAGGAGAGACCTTCAGGTGAGAAATGTGCGGTTTTGACAAAACAAAAGTCGGATTCATCCAGGTGGTCCCAGACGCCCTATCCAAACAGACGTCTGAGATTGAGCGACATCAAGATTGTGTTAAAAACAATGCTGCGGTATGCTCATATCTCCTGCTTTAATGATTAATCTGATCACGCCAACTTTTCATCTGTCGACACCAGTGTTCTAGGAGCTCTTTTGACTTGTCATCCGGACAAGTAATAACAAGAGGTGTTGTGTCTCACAGCATCACCTTCACAAGCTGTGACGCCGGTCTCTCAGACAGTTGACATGACATTAACAACTAATCTACTTCGTGATCATCATAAAGAAAAGCTGTTATATTTGGCAGTGCTGCACATAAGGCTGATGCACATCAGGGGGATCTATTGAAAACTGATTTTAACGGGGATTTCACTGTCTGCCTCTTTGAGATAATTGTTACTTAAAGACACCATGAGTCAAGACAGGCAATTTCAAGAATTTCACAGATCCAAGAACAGCCTCTAATAGTCTGCATTTTTAACACACACTCCTTCATTATGGCTTGGATTGGTGGCTTAGCACTTACTTTTCACTCATTCCTGTGCAGGCCCTCTGCCTGCTCCCTCTCGCTTTTGCCTGTCTCATGCAACACTGCCTGACGTGCTCCGCTTGCTCCAGGAGTCACCCACTGACCAAATATAAATGTAAACCCATAGCCCCCTGTGCCGCTGAGGCGCGAGATGGGACTTTTCTCCACAAAATGTTGCTTTCCAGCATCGATCCCGAGCGTCAAGTCTGCTGGCAAGTTTTAAACCAGGAAGCACAGATGACTTTTCTAACGGTGAAACAAAGCTGGCTTTTGTGCCGTGGTTCTGGGAGGCCGCTCGCTCTTGTCATGTACATGTGAAATTAATTAGGAGGAAATACTAAAACACTTGGGTGGAAATTGCTTTTCACCAGATGTTCTACATATGAGGATCAATTTAGTATTCTTAGCATAGCAAAATGACTATATAACTTCTTTGGTTGCTTCTTTGATGAAAGCCAATCTGTCACTCATGGCACATAAAAAGAAGTCAGGGTTATATGCTACTGTTTGTTCCACTTTATGGAGTCTTAGGTAATGTGATTACTTAACCAGGTTAGGAAAACAGAATGTTTCATTCTGGGGTAAAATTCGACATGCTGACAAGAGGCCCAGTGTTCCTCGATGATCCACGCATAAACCAAACGAGTGGTCTTTTCCTTGTCCCTTGCCCCGTTGCAGAGAGGCCAAATAATCACAGATAAATCACTGTCGGATGTGAGATAGCCATCATAACAGAGGTGTTTAGGTAAGCCTGCAGCTGACATCTCATATGTCATGCATATGTTTTTAGTGTGTTTTGGAAAAGAACCAGCCTTCGCACACGTCTGTTTGCGGCGCTGTGGCAGAACTCCACGATATGGATATAAAAAGCACAGCGTGCAATGACAAGGCAGGAGCCAAGATGAATTGGGAGATCAGAAACTCTCATTTCTGGCCCTTTGTTTACATTTCCTGCTCCACTGCACAATGTCAAAGATGTGTGAGGAACAAGGAAACTACTTTGATATAGCTCACTACACTGCAGGCCTGACAAATTTAAACATCAAGGCAGAACAGTGCGCGGAAGAAAAGTCGCAATATGGTTGCGTTTGTTGAAGCTTAGTCATCATCTCTTATTGTAACTGACAGAACACACTAATCTTCAATCCATGAACCTTTTTTTTAATCATTGTCCTCATTTCCTTGTCTCACATTATGAGACTGAGTAAGCAAGTTTTCAGGATATAATATGCCAGCCTCTGAAAGAGAGCTGGCCTGGCTGTCTAGGGCCAAGTGACTACACAGTAAAATACAGCAGCTCTCCCCATAGCTTCTGTTGCTCTGTGTATATTCAAGAGAATCCAAGCCATCTGGAGTCTGTTTATTGTATTACAAATGACACATAATGGTAATCTGGCATGTGATGAGAGAACGTGAATTACAGACAGGGGGCATGAAACGGGTATTAACCTTCATTTGATTTCCTTTAAGGAGGACATTTAATTTAAGGCCACATTTTATCTACCTGATTATTCATTACAGTAAGCTCGCCCATAACCGTATGAAACAGGATAAACAGAGGAAACCGCCAATTAAATCACATTCCAGGGAAGATTGGGGGGCTTACTGTATACAGAACAGTTAGTTTAGTGACATAAATATTTACACAAACTGCCACGAATTAAGACAAATGTTACCAGGAAATAGGCTACATTGTGAGGGGCCAGAGCGAGGGTTTGTCTAAATTTATTGGCCTCTGTTGAGTCCCAAATTTTTGAGAATTGTTTCCCCGTTTTTCAAAGTGAATGAAACAAGACAACTGTCGCAGCTCTGCGCGAGTCCACACAGTAAATCATCCCCGCCAACTTTGCTCTCGTAACATGATGTGCTTTTCCTTCAAATGCTGAAAGCTTAATGTGATGTGAACGTTCATTTTCCATTGACATTTACAGCAAATACTAACATGGATCATGTATCTCAAGCACAGAGTGGGCGGAGATATGAATAGTTGCATCAGACTGGCTCTAGTAGAAGTTAAAGATACATACTGCATGCCCAGGGAGTGGATGTCAGTTAAATGTTTATACAGCTGCTCTGAAGATTATTATTATCATGAAACCACACAGCTATAATGTCATTCTGTGGATGCCAGAGTACAATCAGGTCCTCCCTATAGCCTACTAGCCTCCTCTCTCCCCCTGTCAGACAGCCCTGCTGTTCTGCTCCCTCCAGGCTGTACGGCTGGGAACAGACTCAGCACGACACCATGATAATGAAATGTGACAATGAAATGGGTTTGTTCCGGACTAACTTCAACCATGTGAAAGCCAGTGTTTGCATTTTGCTACAGCTGTATGTATTTGTATAAAGATGTCGATTTTTTTTTTTTTTCACTGCAGCTGCGGTGCACGGTGATGCTAATAACTGTGTAGGTGTTTAAATCAAAGAAAAGAAAAGAATGAATAGATTTAGGATGAATACATTTTTTGAGTTATTCTTGTTTCTCGGAGGTGACCTATTTCTGGCTTTCAAGGAAAACAAAGTACAGAAGATGAAAGTTGGGCTAAAACATTAGCAACTTGCATCGACTGACTTTGTTGACCACTAGAAGAAACAAAACATATACCAATTCTGAGATATTATCACCTTTTATGTTAATAGTCAATGAACACTGGCAACAGCAAACGATTGCCGACCTGGCAAAGCAAAATCCACAGTTTACTCTCTTTAGCTCTGTTTTGGTCTCCGCCAGCTGCTTAGACAGTATTCTGCTATTTAGCAGACGAATGCTGAAGTATGTACTCTAGCTAGTCTGTAACTGTAAGTTTGCTGGTTAGTTGCATGCAGGTACAGTGGGTTTATCAGAGCTTATCCATAGAAAAAAGCTACCTGCAGTGGCTGAGACTGGCCAAGCTGTAAAAGTGAATCAAAACTATCAAGTTATGGCACGATGAATCCAAACAATGAGCTGAAAGAGGGGGAGCTGCTGGGTTACATGCTAATTCTCTGTCAGATTGTGATTTACTGTTATAAAGTAATTATGCTCATACACATTTACCCATTATACTGTATATATATATATAAAAGTTTAATTTGAGCAGCACAGTTGCACAAAATGTTGTCATGGTGAGTCTCGCTGAGCTTTTTAAATGAGGAACATTTGTTTGGTTCAAATGGGGCCCGTCTCATGCTAACAGTGATTGCCTGTAACTGGGCATTGAAATGGGAACATGACATTCATAAAAGTTAGTGGGTATTAAAGAAATGTCAGGTCAGAATCGGAGTATTCAGGTTCTGACTGTTGACTTGTAATATTATCTACATACAAACCTCCATCACAGCTTTTTGTGTTTGATATCTTTGTGAATATTTACCCAACACACTGGCCTTGCTCTGTTGGATATGAGACGCTCTGTCTAACCTTCTCGGTGTCTCACATATGATAAAACCACCAGATTCAGGCGTTTTCTTACGTCATGCAATGGGCTAATCTCATCGTGTGCAGCTGAAGCGATTGAAGAACATTGGAAGCTACGGTGCGCGTTAATGCTTATGGCTTGACACTGCCAGATGAAGTACACAAAGAGTGTTGCTCTTTCATCTTATCCAGCCAGTGATTGAAAACGCTGTCAGTTTGTATTTGCCTGTGAAGGTCACAACACTTCTATCAGGATGTTTCTATTTGCCTTTTTGGATTCCCGGACCTTTAAGAGGAAAAGCAATTGCATGGAAAAGGCTTAATTTTAGCTACACTGTTTGACTGCACATGCACATTAACATGTTTAAAACCCAAAAGCAGTAGCACTGAGAGTACAAAAGGCAATCAACTATTCCCGCAAGCATTGCATTAGAGCTACATAAACAAGTATTAATTGAAACCATGTTTGCTGGAGACGTGTGAGCTCCCTATCCCCTCTTATGTATAGATACGGCTAAGTGTTTGCCTTCCTCCCTTGGCCTGTAAACAGCTGCTTGTGCTTAAGCGGTAAAATGTAAATCTTGACGCTGGCTGTTTATGTAGCCCAAGCTTCTAATCATGCAGACGTATAATTGAGTGACGCATGGTGTCTTTATGAGTGGAGCTGCATTCAAAGGGCAGATCCCTGTATTTATGTCTCTCTCTCTCTCCTTCTCTAAAATGGAAGTAGCTGCCTCTCATCCCGAACTGCTTCGCTAAATGAAGCATGTGTTTATATGATTTCTACTGTAAGTTGTTAAAGTGTGAGGTCCGCACAGGGCTAAATGTTTCGTACTGATTTTATAGCTGCGTCGCGTTATCACTGTTATATAGTCGGAGCAGCAAGCGTCAGACTTCACTTTGTTCACTATGTCCCAGGGCAACCAGCGACAACATGGTTTTGACTTCAAAAGACACGTGTCTCATAAATACAGTGCATTTTTTTGATATGAGACAAGTGACAGATGACTTCAAATCTAAATATGGAATTCTCCCTTTTTGGTTTTAATGAAAAGCAACCGAAAGACGTTTCACAATATGATAATTACAGCGATATCTATACCGATGATACTGATAATTACAAACTGCAGATCTGAATAAAGGAGCAGCCCTCACTGCCTGATCAAAGCCCGCTTGTCCCCTATTTACACAGGAAATGAAAACACAAACAAATAAACAGTGTGCCAATTTGCCAAATTATGCACAGCTTCTAGTCGGCGACCAACCCCGACGTGCTTCTCAATATTTGAAACATGCAAGCAAGGTTTGGAGCCTCTTTTGTGATCTCCGAGAGGCCGTATAATCTGGAGGTGGACTTGTTGCTCAAATTAGTGGGTAGAGAAGTGTGCCACATGTTCAGTATCCATAAATATTGACTCTGGCTTTCTTGCTGGCCGTCTCTGACCTTGGTGGGTTTCCATTTTGGGACCAACCTATATGAAATGTGTCCCATTTCCCCACAATCTCTTTCATGCACCATGTGCACATGCTCGGCACAGACCAGCAGTCGTGCTTCTGCTGTCAAACACATGTGGATTGATGAAGTTTTTACTGGTTTCCAAATTAAAAAGACAACTTTGCCCGAGTGTGGAATTAGAGATGAATCAAAGCAACAAATTGTTCCCTGGTTTCAAGCAGCATCTCTGAAGCTTATCTCCTTGTAGGTATGTTACTGTGTGTTAAGACTACATCTGGCTCAAGGCGCAGGAATGCAGGCCCTGTGTCTAGCCAAGTTGCTGTTAACAGCAGGTGAAAGGCTAATAGTTGGATCTGCAGTGTCATCTCAGGGCTTCGTCTGCCCCCTGACTCCTGGAATGTACGTGATGACAAGAGAAGGCCGCGCCATCCACATCTAGCGCAGCGGGAGTACACGCACGCACACACGCGGCACACATCCTGTGGCACGCAAATAAATGAGCATGTACAAGACGACAATAAACCATGTCTTCTTCTCTTACATAGAATTTACGTAGTAAAACAACAAAACACATTCTGTCCTAATCTCCCTCAAATAACCTCAAACATTCCCCCTTGAATAGATTCATTATACTTTTGTTATAAGTGTTATGTATTACACATTGTTCTCGCTTAAGGGGGTTTCCATACAAGAAAAGGATACATCTATTAGCTGTAGCAAAGTACACGATGGTGGTTTTACTGTATATTATTCTTTTGGTTACTGAAGACGATTTCCCCAAAGGTGAAGGATGAATGGAACATGCCAGTGAAGGTATCTGACTTTCAAATGATTAGAAAAATATATAATATGCAGGTGAGGGTCTGTGCGCTTCATAATACAAAAGCTTGTCTGTCAAATTGCGGGGTCATAAAGTCTGCTCACATGGGTCAGAGCATAATTTAAAGAAAAAGTATATAGGGCAATTTACGACAGTGTTCAGTCGTGTTCCTGTGCGTAGACTGAAGGTCTCAGGGGTCGGATCAGAGGACTGCCTGTATGAGTCCACATGCTGGAACTAAAGGATTTCCAAGAACTCCACTTTAAGCTGATAACAACAGTCTATAGCGAAACGACCGTTATAGGACGCACAGATGCTCTAATGCATTGTATTTCAACCCACCTGTGGGGTGTGGGAGATTTTCAATGGATCGCCAGGGGATCGCACAGCATTTAGCTGGTGTCAGCTGGAGAGCCTCACTATGAGTGCTTCTTTATAAACTTCCCTGCAGACCAAAGATGTAAATGTTACTTAAAGAAAACAGTATAATTTGAAGTTCCTGCGTAGGATGAGGACGTTTTCAGGGCAGGATGCGTAGAGAGAGAGAGAGAAACTGCTTTACAATCATAAAACTTTTATGTTTAAATGTTGCGGAGATGTTATATAATTGAGCCTAAACATTAAGTGTGGGAAACCCTGTTCAGCATACGCTTTTGTTTTGACAAAACTGCATTTTCGGTTGAATAATGCGTCCCCTTCCTATGAGCTGCTGGTCAAAAGAGTAGAACATGCAGAAATACGGCCAGAAATGAAGTTTGTAAACCCCTGTCCTAATGGGCCGCATAACTCTGTGGTGTTAAAGAACAGCAGATGTCCATGTGTGTACCTCTGTCTTGACCTTGAGTTTTATGTTGTAACTTTCAGAGACTATTTACTGCTATCAAGAACAAACAAATGCCTGCTGGAAGGAAATAATGACTCCAGTGATGGCGGTGGTGGTCATGCTGGGTTAACGCTGTCTGGCCGTGTCACAGTTTAACCTCTCAGCCCCCTCCTCAGTAGGTCGTTCATTTGTGTTTCAGATAGCATATCTCTACCGGCCCTCTCTGGCTGCCAGGGTTTCGCTCTGTGATGCTGTCCCTTCAATCAGCATGTAATTGGATCAGCGGCAGCGATTAGATAAGCGTGATGTATCTGGCTCAAAACAATGATATATACGATATCAGAGCCCCGTGATCTTCTCAAACCACTCTGGGCATCGCTGATCAAGTCCCTCAACAGCCTTGGCTAGACGCATTCCTCAGCACCGGCCTGACACAAGCCGTGCCAAGGAAAATACAGTATGTGCGTGAACGTGCACTGCAAACACACACAGACCTTTATATGCCCACTCATAAAAACCACACACGCCTATAGATTCGGAGAGAAAAAGAGGGAGAAAACATCAGATAAAGTCCTCTCTTACTAATCCTCTCACTCATGTAATTAAAGATACTCGTGGTTTACTGTGTGGGGCCTTATCCTCCGATCTCAAGCATCTAAATGCCGAGCGGCTTTTACCTGGGTTTGGGTTTTAGAGCACTCGGTTCACCAAGTGGTGTTTTGGCAACAGCGCAGACCCAACTGTCACTGCCAACAGATTAACACGACAATGGAGCAAATCTAAGCAGAGGGAATGAATTAACATGTTCTCCCATTCGGTGACTTTATGAATGAATGAAGGAACAAATGGATGAATGGACTGGACTGGAGCAACGTGACTGTCTAGATTGGCTGTGAAGTATGAGTCATCTATATCAGAATCTGGTGATTAAATAAAAAGCAGTGTAAAAAGGAAAGGACACACAAGGAAATAGTCTAAAATACAAAAAGTACTTGGATCCAGCGAGGGGAAGGCCAGAAACAGTGCACACTGCCACTCAGGTAACGGCATGCACCCACGGGCCTCTCTGTATTTTAATTGCTAAGTGGATGATCTGGGATTATCCCTCATAAAATGTTATTGTCCTGGAGGGAGACAAAGATATCTTGTGATCTCTGGGGGATTTAATCTATTGCCATCTCTCCAAAGAAAACAGGGCCGGTGCTTTGGCCAAAACACAGCCGCCAGGCCCGCCATCATCACCTAATGGAAGTCACTAGAGGGAATCAATGGGGGCTTTTCTTATGGAGATGACCCAAACATTAAGGCTGTTGAACACACCCCACGGGCTAAAAACAAGACAGCAAAGTTTCTCTCACCCCTCCGTGCCCCTGAGAGCATGTACTGTACAAACACAGCAGGTAATCTCCCCAGGTCTCAATGGAGCTCTCAACATAAATCAATAACATTTGTCATAGATTAAGAGAAAGAAGATATACATATTTTATATCAGATCAAAGTAGCCTCTTTAAGAGATGATTTTGTGTAAGCTTTCACCTAAACTAAGTGAAAAAATATGTCCTCCTTGAGAAATTGATGAGATGTCTCTTGAGACTCTTGGCTCTGACGCTGTATTGCAGATATGAGACAGCAATGCGTGCAGCCAAAACCTGCCTCTGATATATTGATGAACTGCTGCGCACTGGAACGAAATGAAACGATTAATCCAGGAGGAAGCGCGCATAAATCAGCTCTGGTGTCAGACACACATGTAAAACGCCCCCCCGCCACACACACACACACACACACACACACGGTGAAGTTCAGCAGGAGGATGTGATAGTCCCTCTGCAGGGTCTAATCCTTTAAAACCACAAAAGCAACACGTTGTGATGCCATTGTCTATTAGCCTTAATCCAAAAGCCAAACACACTTGATCACAGTTATTAACACCATGATCAATTATCCGTTCATGAAAGAGCCCAAGTCGACATGTCTCCTGCTCCGCGTGGTCACGTTCACAGGAAAACGGCGCCGAATAGAAGAGTAACAAACCATTTTGATGATATTTAAAAACATTAAGCAAATAGGCGACTGCTATTCCTATGTATGAAAAATCAGCAAAACAAACAACTAAAAGCAACAGTATGGTTTTAACTGTTGACTCTGTAACTATTTTTACCATGTGAATTTCCAGGAGAAGAGAAAAAGAGCTGTTTGTAATAAGGATGGAGATTTTTTTTTTTTTAATACATACTTTGTTTCTGGGAGGAGGTTATTGAAAATGCAGAATCTGTGGAATACTTTATATTCACTAACAAAGTAAATTAGCAAGAAACGTTTTAAAAGAAAAACTATTTCATTAGTTTTAGCAATACAGCCCCATTCCAAACCCGGCCTTCCTTGTGAGGGTCCCTGTGACCAAATCTTATGAAAAGGGGGTCTAATGCGGGTTTATTTGACATCATTAGACATGAAAAAGTTTGAAACCTCCGGGTTAGAGGTCCGCAGGAGGTGCTTTATAGTGGACAAATGATTGACAGCCCCTTGGTGACATCACTGTACGACAAAAAGAGTCGCTGGGGGAAGAGAAGGCACCAATCAATTCAACCACTACGCTGCGGCGCACAGAGGAGAGGCGACGCGCTCCCCAACTCGAAGCAACAAGGTCCAAGGAGCGACACTTGAGTGCGCTTATCTCTCTTCAAGCCAGCTCCGCTCAACTTTAGTCTCGGCGAACTCTTCTCTTTTGAAGATGTTTAACCAAGATGCTTTATACTTAGATCGGTCCTGCCTACGCGAGCCCGCTTCCTCATAGACTTAACATATTTTTTTTTTCCTCTTTCCGTGCTGACCAAGACCTAACCCGAATTGCAGCTGGTGAGAATATGTGCGAGTGGCGATCGGCGAAAGGCATGGGCTGTCTTTGGTCCCCCAAGGAGACGCAGCGTGGATTAAACACGAATTAATGTGGAATTTATCGGAGCCCAACGGTGGAACGACGACCGGACACAGCGCTTCCTCGTCAGGTAATGGGACTGAGGGACTTTGTTAAACTGTTTAGTACGAAGACAGCAAATCTCTATACTGTCAGCAGGTATACAAGAACTCCCCTTAAGAGGAAGCGTTTATTTCACAAGTGGAAATCGAGGGTTTTCTCGCTGTATCGTCCTTTAGGGTGTGTGCGTAAAAGTTAAAGCGTTCCCATTTTGAGCCGCTGTGTAAAGGCACATGCAGTTAAAAAGTTGTCTCTTTGGAGGTCGCGCTGCTCAGATGATATCTAGTTTTTTGATGTTTTTGATGTCTTGTCCCGGGCTACATCTGGCTCTGGTACGCACGTCAGATCTAACACCTGCGAGCCTCTTGAAGTAACTCTATCCCTTATGATTATACATGACCGTCAAAGCCTCTGCAAATAGACGCTTGTAGCAGCGTCTGACTTTGCTCTCCCGCTGCTGAGCATTCTGACTCCTTTTCCTCACATTCTTTCATGCTTCTTGTGATCTCTCGGGCTCCGCACACTTGCATCTCTTCTCATATCACTCCACTAAACACGATTTCTTATCTCTTCTAATTGGAGACTTTCTGTCTGCAGTCTCCCCCGCAACTTTCTTTGATTTGTCTTGCCCGTGTCATCCCCCCTTTCTTGCTGCTCTCTTTCATAACTTCCTCACCTTGATATCTTCATGTTTCTGTTCGTGTTAAGATCAATCTTGTGTTTCAGTTAGACGCGCTACATCGCCGGCGGGGTTGTTATTCACAGCCCCCTTTTTTGTTCTACTTCAAAGTGAAGAGGTGTCTTCCCTTTTTAACCTGCTCTCCTTCAATCATTCCTACTGTACGGGGGGATCACACACAGTTTGGGGAATGCTGCAGTGAAGCCCCGGCTGTGTCTGCCTCATGTCAATACCTCAGCGCCAGTGTATTGACAGAAACCAACTTTCTCCACAGGGACTGACTGATCATGGTCGCCGTGGTCCGCTCTCTCATGGTACTGCTGCTCGCTCAGGTGTTGTTGGAAGGTGCTACGGGACTTATCCCCGAGGTCGGCCGGAGGAAATACAGCGAATCCGGGAAGCAGACCCCGGAGCAGTCGGAGAGCTTCCTCAACGAGTTTGAGCTTCGGCTTCTCAATATGTTTGGACTGAGGCGCAGGCCGACCCCGAGCAAGCAAGCAGTGGTGCCGCAGTACATGGTGGACCTTTACCGCATGCACTCAGCAAACGGAGACCACAGCACTAAACGGCCCAAGAGCATGGGGAAACACGCAGAGAGAGCCGCCAGCAAGGCCAACACGATTAGAAGCTTTCACCATGAAGGTATGTATTAGTGACATACCTTTACCTGTCAGCCGGAGAGCTCCTCGGCTCTCTCAGACAGCCCAAACCTATATTTAAACATGACTCAGAGCGTCAAGACTGAACTTCAGAGTCCTCACTGTTTTATGGAGCGTTAGTCATTTACAGGTGACACGCGTCCAAGTTATTTGCAACACTTTAATGTATTTGGGGACGCTTGAGACGCACTGACACAATTGCAGACGAGCATCACATCCCGTGCACAATTAAATTAACTCTCGTATATGTAGTGATGCAACCTTTAAACAAACATTCCCCCGGTGCAGCTGTCACAGGCTTCAAAAACATCAAGGGGTGGTGGTATCCCTGGGGTAATTTGTTTCTTAATAATTGATGGTGTTTGCGTGGGCTCTGAAAACAGTTTTTCCAGACACGCACCACAGGAGCGGGATAAAGGGCGGTGTGCCTCTGCGCAGGTGATAGTCATCACCCTGTTACTTCAATAACACACGACATGACATTATACTAACACGCATTATGACAAAGTCGTCGTGTCAGACTGAATTCTGAGTCATTTTTAAAAGGACTGGAATTAGTCCTTGGCAAAGGGGGGGAGGAGGGGCGCGCGCCTTATTCTTTCCAAATCACCCCTCTCTCCGCGCTGTGCGCCATTACGCACGTTCCAATAACACCATAATTGCTCACTTAGTTTATATGCTGGATACACGCTGTTTGTTGAAATCACCGTTTCAGTTCAATTTCATTTTACTTCCAAGGCAACATGTGCTGCTCAGATGAACAAGGCTCAAACCCTGAGGGTCTATAGGATCCAGTATAAAGTGCATTAGTTCACCAGTCGTACGCTCTGTCATTACAATATGGGTTATTTTAAAGGTGGAACAGGTGGAATTTAAATATAACAGATGTTTTATTTCTGCATTAAGTTTAACTGCTGAGTGCAGAGTGGCACGCTTGGTCAGAATATTAAAATGATTAATGCACGATTAAAAATATGAACTTTTAATGTCAAACATGTAGCAACTCTGAATCTAGCATTCAATTTCCTATGGCCCATGTTCCAGTTTTTACAACACACGAGTTACTGAGTCCATAGGGGCTCTACACAGAGTCCTTATACAGAGTCCTAAGTGTTTGAGTGGGGAAGTTTCCATCAGGGGTGAGTCAGAGGGGTGGTTGAGTGGTTGCTTGGGTGCTCTCCAGAGGCCTAGTGCAATGACACCCAGTGGCTACACTGACACACTACAAACAAGCCTGGCCCGGGCAGCCAGGCTGAGTGACTGCTCCCTGCCCACTACTGGAAACCTCTGCACCCAGCCAGCACACACCTTGACACCACCGGCCATTACCAATGTGTTCAGACTGTGTTTACATATGCTCCCCTGGCTCTTTCATCCTATGCTAACAGAGCTTCAGGGTTGTTAGTCTTCCCATGTCAGAAGACGTGCAACTGATGGCCACTCCATATAAGAAGCATGTATCTGCAGATGTAAGTGCAGGACATCAAAGCAAACAGCTCTAATCATTCATCACATCTGCCTGCTGATATTAATTTCACTAAGATAATTAGTTTCAATGCTATCAGTTTACAAAAATAACCATTTTCATGCCAAATAGAACATTTCCACTATTACACAGGAAGTGACTGCCAGAGACAGGTCCATGATGAATGACCCAACATTAGCCTTTATCTTTTGTTTTGGCATGCAGTGCAAAAAGAAATTAGGAATGTTGATACACTCATATCTGTGGTTCACACGTTTTTGACAAGCCTCGACTTGTTCACACAGCCGTTCCTCGGAGGAGAGACAGATGGAGAGAGTGAGAACGTTGTTGCGGAAAGAAACAGAGAAGGAGTGACAGAGAGGGGAATAAAGAACGAAAAGAGGATTTGGGGCTAAGAGAACAGAGGGAGAAGGGGATTTGGGTGCTGGGGAAGGAAAGAAAGAGAGGGATTGGGGACAGAGGAGAGGGAACGAGAGACAGGGGGCTTTCCCACATCAAATGAGGAGTGATAGGCCTAATTGAGGTCTTTGTGCCTCTGGAGGGAGGTTTAGGATGAGATGGTGGAATTTCCTAAATGCCTCCTTTGAAACAGCACAGAGTTCAAAGTTTGTGTTTATTTTACCACACCAAGCAGATTAAAAAGTGCGTCTATACATCATCTATGAACTTCATAAAGTAAGACTTCAAAGTGGGGCTGCCTCAAAGAAAATTGCAGCTTTTGCTAAGATTTCTGTCATTTACTGTACAATATAAAGGGGAATACCAATGAGCTTAAGTATATATATATAAATGACTTTCATATAACTCAGAACACTTACAATAGATGTGTTAAATGCACGTTCAGAGAGAATAGCATCTACAGGTGTACAACTGTGCACACTTAACTTTGTACACTCAACTTCCCATTGCAACAAGCCTTTTCTTGTTAATGTCCTTTAGAAACAATTATTGTATTTCACATTGCATCATAAGTGATATTTCAGAGCTGGTCAGCTCTGTAAAGGTTAATGCAACAGTTGGCAATCATGCTAGCTTTTATGTAATCTATTTTATATTGATTTCTGTACCGATGTTTTGTGCATACTCATCTTTGATGATATTTCATGTACACTCAGTGCGAACTGTGTGCAGCAGCAAATGCTTGCAGGGCAAATGTGCCATTTAAGGTCACCTGACTAGCGTGTTTGATCGTATCAAAAGATGGAAGCGCACTGCTTTCATCTTCTGATATGTAACCAGGTAAATCTTAGAGCATGACACTAATGACTGTATGACATCACCATGAGAATTTGCCTATTACACTGACTCATACAGTCTTGCAGAGTGTGTGTGTGTGTGTGTGTGTTATGCGTGTGTGACAGTGGCCAACACCCACTCAATATAACCACGTGGCAGCTGAGCTGCACAGAAAGAGGGCTGCAAGTTGAATGTGTATCAGAGAGAAAGAAAGAGAAAGAAAGAAACCATCTTTGGCCAATGTTTTCTTGCTCACAGTGGATCCATGATTTAATCATATATGTTGTTTCTCATTCTGTACCCTGTATAAACCCTTTGTTTCATCTTTGGCATGCATTTCACTCCCCAATCCTCTAACACTATGTTTATCTTTTTTAGAGTCTATGGAGGCCCTGGCCAGGCTGAAAAGCAAGACAACCCAGCAGTTCTACTTCAACCTCACTTCCATCCCTGATGAGGAGCTCATCACCTCTGCAGAGCTACGAATCTACAGGGATCAGGTCATCGGAGCTGCAACCCCCAACAACAGCTCGATAAACAGCAGCACCAGTGATAGTGTTCCTGCTGGTGGCTTTCATCGTATCAACATTTATGAGATATTTGGAGTTCCTACCCATCAAGGTAGGGAACCTCTTGTACGCCTGCTGGACACTCGGCTAGTGCAGGACTCTTTGAGCCGCTGGGAAAGCTTTGACGTAAGCCCCGCTGTATCTCAGTGGACCTCTGGGAATGGCCACAACCATGGCTTCATGGTGGAGGTGCTTCATCCAGAGGAGGCGGAGATGGATGGGGAGCATGCCCAGAGACGTAGTAGGCATGTCAGGGTTAGCCGGTCCTTGCACCAGGACCAGCACTCATGGCCTCAAGCTCGGCCTCTGCTGGTGACGTATGGCCATGATGGCCGTGGGGACTCAGTACTCCACACACGGGAAAAACGTCAGGCCGCGCTACGCAAACAGCGCAGGAAGCACCAACACAAGGCTAGCTGCAAGAGGCATGCCCTGTATGTGGACTTCAGTGACGTGGGGTGGAACGAGTGGATAGTGGCACCCCCTGGCTACCATGCCTTTTATTGCCATGGGGAATGTCCATTCCCCCTTGCAGACCACCTCAATTCTACCAATCATGCCATTGTGCAGACGCTGGTCAACTCAGTCAACTCAAACATCCCCAGAGCCTGTTGTGTGCCCACTGACCTCAGCCCCATCTCTCTTCTCTACCTGGATGAATACGAGAAGGTCATCCTAAAAAACTACCAGGATATGGTGGTGGAGGGATGTGGCTGCCGGTGAGAAACTGACCGTTGTGTGGATAGAAAGAGAGAGTGGGCGAGAGAGACTGAAAGCGACATCAGAGGTTATTATGGACACCCGGTTTCCCAATGAAGACGTTTATTTATATGAAAGAAAGACAAAACAGAGCTATTGTGGAAGAAGAAAAAAAAACTATATATGAATATATTTATGTCTACATAAAGTTGGGAAAAATAAATATTTTAATCAGAGGAATATTCCTTTACTGGTTTTGAAAATGTATTTCTGATGTACATTTCGAAATGGGTGCAATACCACATGAAGTATAATGCTCAGATTTTTATTTTGTATTTATTTCTATTATAACCACTTTATTTGTAAATAAATAATGTGTATTTATCGTGAAAAAAAAAATGTGGTCGCTCCAATTTTACAAGATCAGCTACAGTAAAACGGCCATTGCTGATGGATCTTTGTCAGCGGCCAACACGTGTGGCTGGCATGACTAACAGAGTTTCAAATCCGACAGAAATTAGCTGTAAAAATATAACACATGACAAGCAGCTCACACTACACTGATTGCAAACCAAGCACTGAACTCTTTTTGTAAATGTAACGGGAAACCAGCAACAACAGAAGCGTAGAGAGGAAAGTGACAGAGCCGGGTCAGGGTGCCGCTGGTGTAATGAACTGCAGTAGGGTGTAGGGTCGGGAGTGACAAGTTACAAGCCCACAAATGTGATAGACTCCCATGGGAGGATTAGACAAACACCAGAGCATGTTTTCATGCATTACATGTCACTGCAAAGATCCCTGGGAAGGCTTGTATTAAAGCTAGCTCCTAGGTTTTATGTATTTCTAACCAATTTCAACAGAGGAAAAAAAGTGGACCTGCAGGCCGTTGGAGGGGGGTCTGACAGGGTGAAAGGTTTTAATTTTATTTATAGTGAGATTTGAGACTAAAAAAGACACCCTCACAGGCTCTTAGCGAGAAAAGAGCCTACTGGCACTTTAATTAATAAAGACAAACAAACACACACCTGCACCTGTCCACATACTGCACATGCTCAGACAGATTCTTCCCCCCTTCAGAGTTTGGCTGCCTTTCTTTGTCATCTCTGAGTCATAAGGCTCTGAAGTGTTTCGGCACTGCAATAACAAAAAAAAAACCCAAAACAAAACAGGAATGTTTCATGAAACTATTCGGCAGCAGAAGATAATGGCCTGCAACATAAACAGCACCTGAACACTGACACCAAAAACAGCTTAAGAGTCATGTTTTATTCACTAAGACAGTGGGGATGGCTGGCTGGCAAAAACAAAACATATCATATGTTGCAGTAAGACAGTTTGAAGCATGAACACCTGAGTCAATATCTTCATACTGCAATGTTTTCCATGGAAACAAGGTAATATCTAGACCAAACTGAATTGGCTAAAACTGCACCAGAAAGACACAGATGAAAATTTATAGTGTAGCCACAATAGCAGATCAGATAATGAGAGGGAGAAGAGAAACAGAGAGGGAGAGTTTTGCGGAGTTTGACTGACTGCCTTTTTCTGCTGTGTTTGCATTAGAAAGGGTTTGGAGGGATCACAAGGCAGCTCAAAATGCTCTAAATAGAATGTTTTTTATGTGAGCGCACATTGGGACCGTGGAATGTTGGTTTTCAATCTCAGACACATGCATACGCTTGCATGGAAAACCAACGTGGTTGTTTTTTCAATCATCTATTCAAGGGTTTCCTGGTGGGCTTTTTCTCTTCAAAAACAAATGTGCATTGAACAAAGATACGTTTGTTACTTATATAGGAAATGTAAATCAAAACATTTAGAAGGAGCCGTGAGACTTTATTCACAGGCACTAAAAACACGGAAATGTCACTTTTTTTCCCCCATGTGCCTCAGATCATATCTGTTTACCTATTCTTATCCTCCGAGGGTGTATAGCACCCGTCTACTCTAGATGATGCAACTATCCAATTATTTTATACCCTCCCAAAAGGCACACAAAACGCACAGACACATACACACATGCTCCTCCTCCCCCTCCTTCCACATTTCAGTTTCAATCTTCTGCATGTGTTATTTTATTCTATCTTGCATCTCCACCCCCCCTTGGTCCCATCTGGTGTCCATTTCTCCTCTGTGGACCCCACCATACCACAACCCCGCACATGGGCTGCACATACCTCTGCCAGTAGCAGCACAATTTTAATGGACTTCAGGAGGAAGTCACTTCGCTGGCACACTTAATGAACATTTGATAAAAATCAACACTAAAAGCCTTAACCACCCCCCAAAAAAAAAGGTTTTAGGGAACTTTTTGCATTTAAAAAAGTGTTAGATTTAGTGGTTTGCCTTTATAGTTCAAGTCCATAAACCTTTCATTGGGTTGGGTGGAAATACTGCTCCCAGGGTGGGTGACACATGGGTAGCACTCCTAAAACTCCCCTCCTGCACCCCATCCCAGCTGAATTGGGTTCCAGTTGTACAGCGAGCTGGCCACTGTTTCTCTGACTTCTGGGGCTTCCTGTTTTAGAGCCACGTTAAGATCAGGCAGCTCCTCAGGGACCACTCCTAAACTTCTCACCAAGAACCAGGGTCAGGGGCCAAAGTAATAAGGACTTATTATCTCTGCCATTACAGACTGACTTCCAGGCTCATCACGTCATCACAGACGAGTGACTTCAAGTGTGGTCAGCCACTGGTTGGAGCTGAGAACATGACTGCATTTCAAAATCTTTCTTTTAAACTAGCTTATGCACAACATGGACTCTATAACCATCTATTTTATGGCATGAAAGTATTGATGATGAGCTAAAAATTTAGTCCGTATGTGTGACTGTGTGTTCCATGATTTAGTTATAAAAGCACAACTGTGAGATATGTGTTCTTGGCAAGATTCTCTTCACCTGCTACACAGACCTCTGCAAAGTCACTCTCCTAAAACAGATTTTCCCCTTCCTACTCCATGAACATCTGGTAAATCTGTTGAAGGTGTCCTTCGCTGTCTTTGTTTACGCACAAACACACAACAGAGCAGCCACACAACTGATGAGCATAACACTGGAAGCTGGGGCCTACTAGCGTGGCAGGCCTCATTCGTTTTGTTTGGTGCAGAGCAAACCACACCAAAACTATCTGCAGCTCCAAACAACCCAAATCATAAGGGTTATAAAATCAGATTTCCAGATTTCTGGCTGGCCCAGAATTGGAAAGTATGTGGCGTGCCGTGTATCTTTGATGCAACGGAGGGCTCAGTCACTATGGGAGATCTCAACTGGCTCTGTACCAAGGTGGGACACAAAAATGTAGAGAAGTGAAGAGAGACGGTGGCCACTTTAGAGTCTTTTCTAACTTTGGATCTTTTCTCCTTCATGTGCTGCACACACTAATTTTAGAGGTGGTGCACATGGTGTTTTTTTCTGTTTTCTGAGAACAGCCAGTGAGATGACGTCCAGCATAGCTAAGACTGTGGCATCTGTGCTGCAGCTCTGAACACATCAAACAGACGGGCGTCCACAGATTCAGGAGCAGAGCAAATATGGAAATTACTTTTCCAGAATGACTGCACGGATGATAGTGCTTTTACATATATACAATCTCGGCCTTTCAATCTTCCGTGTGCACGGCACGTATCTGCACATGCATGCACACGTGAATCAAAGTGTATATGTGAGGAACACACATGCACTAAGTTTAACTGTCGAATGTGGCTGTGTACTCACATTACAAAAGGCATGTAGAAAATGACAGCAATATTACAAAACCTATTGCTAACTTGTGCCTGAAATATGTTCTGCTACTACCATTACTGTAAGAGCTAATCATCCATGCAATTACAGTAGAGCTGGAGTGGAGTGACATGCTGAAATCATTACCTCTGGCTGGGACTCAATGGAAGAGACCATTATATTGCCTTACACTCACAGCAGAACAGTCTTGCAGTTAAGCTATAGTACAGAGTTAAAAGCCTGTCTGCCATTATGATACTCTCGAGAACAAGGCAATGAAACCTTAGAGGATGGACACGACCATAAGCCAGACACTTTTTATCGATGGGCCATGGGGGGCAGCAGCAGGAGCAACGACCTCGTAACATCAGAGCGGTTCATCTCTCATCCAAGGACTTTGAATTACTCACACATTTCTTGAACTATGTAGACATGGTATGCAATTCTTCTTATCCTGCTTTCTTCCTGATTATAGCAAATATATGAAGCAGAGTGGGAGAAGACACTGTCAGAGGTGGGTAAATAATCAATTTGATACTTTTACTTTTATTTTCCCCTTATCCCTCCCCTTATTGTAAATTTAATTCTGTGATCAAATGGCAATGGACTTTAAGATGTGTACCTTCCACTTTCCACAAAGGATACAGGAAGGAGATCCATATGGACCACATATGGGCTTCTAAACCAGGCTTGAGGATGGATTTGCCTCTAGACACTGATCTAAGGTCAGTGTCGTGTTTACTCCTCTGATGGTTACAGTTAGGTTTGGGGGGTGGGGGGTGGTTGAACCCGACTGATCCTGGAACCTTGCCGAAGGGCGTCTCCTACACCCCGAGCTTAAAAGGGGTTGTGTGGTTACGGGAGCGGCCTCCATCTTTGTAGCAGGAAGTGAAGAGATCAATCAAAGGGAGCTACATGACATCCCCCAGCATGCCTGTTAAATAAATGTCAATCTCAGGCACAGTAAATCTCATGTATTACCATGCATACAACTTCAAATCAGCTATGTTCTCATTCCAAGCTAGCAATGAAAAGAAATCTCAAAATTCATCTGTCTGATGACAGATAGCAGACAAAAGCTCACAGTGAATAATGCCAAATAGCTACTATAAAAGGAAACACGCTCACACTGTCTCTTGTTTATGCATACCGAAAACAATCATTTTTTATTTTTTATTATAGCACACACACACACACACACACACACACACACACAGAAAAAAAACATATGGCCTCAATCTTAATGAGTGATATCTAGGCCAAGACACTACTTTGCCTTTGGTAGATAACATACTGCATATTTGTCTGAAAATTTATGAACAGTGCCTAAATCATTTCATTTCTCACTTTACTTTGTAACGTGTTTACATTGACGACATGTTTAAGTAGTTTCTACACGTGTGTTGTCAAAAGCCAGATAAAGTCATCATTTAATGAGCTCATACGACCTTTTATTCGTCCTTAACCAGCAGATGGCAACAACCCATCTGCTACACTGTCTGGATGATACCACACAGGCTCCTTGTCTCCTCCTGTCTGTTATGTGCTATGGAGATAAGACAGAAAACGAAGGTTTGACTTCTTTATGACCACAGTGGATGTCTCCACGGTTTTGGATTACAGATTGCTAACGCTAATATCACTGTCACAAGTTACAAAGTGTCGATGCTGCACCTTGAGGAGCTCCAGGTCTGGAACTCAGTCCACCTCAGTCCGCATCAGTTGATCCCAAGCTATGAAAGGAGACCTGTTATGGAGTTTGGGGCCTCACTTGGTGGTCTATGAGAACAAGCTGGTGCTGAACCTTTTGTACTTAGAGCAGATTACCAGGAGGCTGCTTCCAGATGCAGTGCACCAGGGGAAACAGGCTGTCTTTGCCTGGGTGGTATGGGACAAATCCATTCCCCACACTTTTCTCATTAGTGTAATAAGCTTTGTATAAACCACTGGACTGCCATTGTCAAGGACACACGCACCATCTCCTCTATCCATCCATCCGTCCATACAGTACATCTGTCACACATCTCTGAGCTAGAGCTATGCAGGTTAAAAATGTCTGATAAAATGGTTGCAAACACCTATTCTGAATATTGTCCATTCTGTATACATACAATCTCTGGCCCTGGAGCAAGTGCTAAGTTGTATTTATATTTATGTATTTATAATGCATTGTGGCGATGGTATAAAATACACAAAAATCTATTCTAGTATAGAATTATTTTCTCTATGCATAATTAGACCATGCTCAGCAGAGGCCGTGTGCGTAAATGCTATTTCTGTTATCCAAAAATGCAGAAAATCAATCATGCAATTGTTTACAGGGACTAAAAAACATCATTAGTTTTGGTGAGACTACTTGTACAGTGCTACATGGGAAAAATTATTTGCCATACCTGTCAGTTATTTTGAAAGGAAGCTTCATCAGCCTGCTTGCACAGGGAGATGAGAGAAGTCTGTTTATGTTAAGAGCAGGTCCGCAACCTGATGGCCCCAGCCAGCTAAGCTACGAGGTGTAACTCACACTCCTTCACCCCTCTCGCTCTCCCACAGCCTGTCAGTGGCATGGCAAAATCTGCCTCACCAAGCTTCCTGTGACTCACTTCCTGTCCCAGCCCTGCACCTGCACTCCCCTAGGTGATGTCATGGCAGGTTTTCCTCTTGGAGTCGCACTACTGAGCACACTCCCCGTCTGGCATAATGCACATATGCATTCGTGTTTGTTTACGTGCGTACATCCATCAGCAAGACCAGTTCAAACATCAGTCAGGGAATCTGCAGTGAATGCGGCTCTTCATAGGTTCTGTGACGACCTCTTCTGTAAGGCAAGGGCTTTGCTTTGAGCAGAAACATCAAACAGACGGGGGAGGAAGAGGACAGTGGTAGATGGAACATGGACTCAGTCCCAAAGCTGGATTGTTGTGATTTTTTTCTCCTTTGCTTCCTTCGTCTCTAAGATACAAATATGTCCATTTGTTGCCTCCATGTGTCTGTCCATTCAATTACTCGCGCATTCTTCTGTGAAACCTTACTGAGCTACACGTAATAAAAACTTGACCTTTATAAGAGAGGAGTAGCTCTGTTTTCCAGTGAAGGGAAACAACCTCTAGATGTCCTCAATATCTGTAGGAATAATTACAGTAGGCCTTTCTACCATCAGTGACCGCAGTGAAAATGATAGATTGAGGGGAACACACTACTTGGACAGGCCCATGAGTAAATGGAAATATTGTATGAGAATGAGTGCACACTTTTTTCCTTTATCCTGGGCTGTAAGCAGTGATGTTTTTTCTGTTCTTTTTTTTTTTTTCTCAACCAACCTTTCCTCTTTTTTTTCCTCCTTTCTCCATCAGATTGAATGTGTATGTACATGAAGGGCAGGAAATGCCTTGCAGCTCCCGTCAGCAGAGGAGAAACCCATTAGAGGTCAACGGTCACAAGAAGAAGGCAGCAGACATATATCAATATTCATTTCCTTTTCTGGTACATTCACAGACCTCTTGCTAGTTTCACTCCTTTATAGAGTGTGTTATGGATCATTAGTTCTTGCTAGCTGCCTGTTGACAACATTAGCTGCTCTGATGGTCGTCTGTGGGAAAGTCAGCACTGTGTCTTCCCTTATGGTGTGTGTGTGCGCGTCACATCCATCTGGCTCTGGTGCTGATAGATGGTGTAGACCAGAAAGAGGCCAGTGCAAGAGAAAATGAAGGCTCAGGGCCACTATGGTTTTGTCTGACATGACTGGACTCACATAAAGTACACCATTGCCTGGACAAAGCAGTTATGACGCGCTAATATTAAGCATTCATAGTTGTGTTGACAAAAATTGATCAAGTATACTTAGAACCTTATTTTCCTCATTAGAATGGGCACCATTTAGATGCCCACAGTTTACCAACATTCAAGGGTTGACATTGGATTGAATCTCTCTACTGTCACTGTGCAAACTGCGGGCGTTCTGTTGACTGGGACATAAAATAGTGCTGTTGGGTTTTGGGTTTCCAGAGCGGGATCAGGGCTGCAGTATATTGAGTCCATGTGGGGAGTGCGTTTTTAATCTGAGCCTTACCCACAGTCCTTCCTGTTTCTAATTTGGCGCTGCAGTGGTTTTGTCCCGAGGCCAAGAGCCTCTCTTCCACAGAGTGTCTATTTCCTCTGAAGTGAATAGTAGCAGGTGTGCTGGCCCAAGATTGCATGGAGAAGTCTGCTTATGAATGGCCCACATCTCACTCTTTCTCGCCTGTCTTTGTTTTCTTTTTTCCTTCCTTTCATTCTTATTTTTCATTCTCTCCCAGAGTCTTTCTCTCTTTTTAACATTTTCCTTTCTTTGCTGTTATGTCTTCACCACTCTGTGGTCAGTCCTTTGTCTGCCTCATCTCTTCTGATTTTTTTTTCATCTTCTTTCCTTCTGCTCTCTTTGCTTCCTTCAAGATCAAGGTGTAGTACTTTGATAAGTCATAAAATGGCAGCTTGAGCTGATGAAAACAATAAAAGACAATAGCAAGAACAAGGGCAGCACAATCACATATCAACCCTGCCAGACATCGAACATAATAAATCACATAAATCAGTGAAACTGTCAAAACATCCAAATTAGATTTAGAATTCTGCTTATTGGAAATGCCTTTGTTGTGGCAGACATAAAACCAGAAATCCTTAAGCAGTTACAACCATTTCTATACTGAACAAACTTAGTTTATATGATACACAAATCTGCTGTTTAAGTACAAATCCCACACAATACATATGCAGGAACAGAAGCAGAAGAAATGTGTGTGTCAGCATGTGTGTTAGCAAGAGACTCAATCTTCCACACATTGTAATCAGACTAGCCTGATCACCAAGAACTCATCCAATCCGTGAGCAGAGGAGACATGCTGTCATGCTACTTCAAGGAGGCACTGCGATTGGAATTAACCTCTGGTGACCTTCACTTCTCCTCCCCCCTTCCCCAAAACACACTCCCTAATGAGTTGGGCTTGAAGGGGTGCAGCCTTCGCTGCAAGGCAAATAAATCCTATCGAGGCAAAGTCATATTCTCACTTATCTCTGAGGAAAACAAGGCAAAAGAAACCACGTTGGTTGCCAATGATTTGTGACTTAACACAGGGGTGAAATACGGCTGCAAAGCCATTAAGGAAATGAGAGTCTAACCAAAGGGTTGTTTAACTGGAACACATGAACTCTTAATGATGTTTGTGTTTATTCAATTTTGCTTCCACATCATTTGCCAAAGTAAAATTTGGTGTAAAGGTTATGAGGAGAGGTTGCAGATTCTGTTCCCACAGGTTGTGAGTCTAACAAGACTTGGCTTTCTAGAAAAATTTCTACACAGTAATAATGATAATACCATAAACCATGATCTAATTCTAGCGGATCTGTACTTTGCCAGGTGTTGCCTGGCAAAAATGAATTCTTTTACCTCTTGCGACCATGTCACCCATAATCAATATATGTCATTTCAATGTACTCGTTTGTACACTGAAGATATAGCCTTTGACCCTATGGTAACAATGGACGTTCTCCAGCCGCTGTTCAGGCTTCATTCCCCCTTCTGCTCTTCTGATTCTCTGCCAAAGTCAACCACGGGCATTTACGTTTCCAGCTGTAGGCTTCCGGCATCTGCACACGCTTGTGTTTACACAGGATGTTCAAACTTGATGCAGATTAAACAAATCCAATTTGGAGACCGAGTTCAATCACCTCATTTATTTCAACATTAAGTAGATGGAGCTGGGGGCCAGATCACCACTACGATTTCCAAGAGGATTGGGTGGGGGGAACAATCTGTACACCAATAAGTCTAGAAAGTATTTTGAGAGTATTTATATGTGGATAGATGTCATCCGCAAGTTCCCACAGGCTTGCATGTGGTTGGATTTGCTCAGTGTGGTGTAGGGTATTTTTTCAAAATTCTCCAGCTCTCCCTAGCAGAGTGGTGTGGGCCTTCGAAGGGCCCATGGGTAGTTTGGCATTGGTTCTGTTCCCACACTTATGGTGTAAACGCAGGCCTGGCTTTGTGCGCACATACCCAGACCAGGCACACGTAGCACAATTGAACTTTATGAACATTTAATTTTGCCTGGACTTTTTTCATCTTGCATCAGATAATCACTGATTGCTCAGGAAACACAGTATAGGTCAGACACCAATCTTGCCAAGTTCACTTTCTCATATGGGAGAGCAAAAAGCGTCCAAGTTTTTGCTGAGGGCAGTCTACAGGCTTGCTGGCCCAGTCTTTTGTTTAAGCCAATGCTCAGCTCCATGGGCTAGGAATTGGGATGGGAAATGCTACAGAAGTCTGGATGGTCTCTGACCTTTTCACAAGTACAAAGAGACCTTCTTTGTGTCCAGAATCATTTGTTCAACAGGATTTTTAATTGCTGCTCACTCCAAATAAAGCACTGAGTTTGGCTGGTGTTTGGGCCCTCACCTGGGCCCTCTTTCGCATTTGGGAGGGATTTTGACCTTTTGTAACACCTGTTTGGCTAGCGTCCGGCTGCCCATCTGCTCCTAGCTAATGCAGCCACCCCACTTTACGGACCAGCTCCATTCAGGATGGTTAGCTGTCCGCCTAATTGTATCACATTCTACAGGCTTTGTCCTGGCATTCCCTCGGCAGCTAAAGGTTGCCGAAATCTCATCCGCCACATCAGAGGGGCCCTATTAACCCCTGACCCCTGGTTGGTGTGTGTGGACAAGGTCGCTCCTCACACCCAACTCTGGGCCCATTAACACGTCGCCCCACAGCAGAAAAACTATTTTGACGGGCTGTAATTGGCGCTAAGTGATGGTGGACAAAGGCCCCCTCTGTGCTGCCTGCTGGACTGAGCGGTACTGACCACTCTCTGAGCTTCACGCTTGACATTTCCTTTCTGAGTCCGATGTGAGAAGAGAGGAACTGGGGAAGCCCCTTCCTGCACCACCACCTCCTCCATTTCTCCATCCCCTCAGCCCCTTCTGCTGTTTGCCATGGCGCTCCTTTGAAAACGTGAGATAATGAGGTTCTAGTGGGGAGAGCTGGCCAGAGCAGAGTTGGATGGTCCAGATCTGTGGAGGCTGATTAATCCAGTGGCGGGCCATTCCTTTCAGAGCCAGCCTAATTAGTTTACGTTAGCTGGAGAAGGTCAGGGGGCGTGTTTGACTGAGGCCTTTTCTTTAAATGCCACAATGGTGTGATGATCTGTGGATGCAGGTGCAGCAATCGGCTGCTTTAATGTTGCTGCACTGCTTTGGGTATTGGTTGTATGGTTGCGCTGCAAACTTGGAAAGACAATGAAGTCTTTTTCTTGAGAGCATATGACATTTTCAAACCAGTCTCCAGCCCTCCTGTTGGCTTTGCAAGTTCATTAGTCATGAACTCAAATGTTATAATGCTCTACAAATAACCAGGGAAAAACCCTCAGTATTGTATGTGGGACAGTGGTTAAAATACTGAAAAGATGACAAGCCAGGACTTCCGAACAACTAAAGACTACGAAGAATAATTTTACTGGTAGTCTTGGCCCACATTATTGTATTTCTAACCCAGAGTACACCCCGTGAATTACAAAGCACTCAGAATGAGTCACTGCGTTAGTATATGGAACTCCCTCTTCCTTCAATCTTATCACCTTTTACCTTGACTGAGTTCATATTTATGGCAGATGCAAATCCCTTTAATGATTGACTGTGATCCCAAACTCCCCCCGTGCTGTGTACAGCTTGTGTCCTTAGCAACACTCCAAGGGAATCTAGCCAGGCATCTCTCACACAAAGCTGTATACTTAAGACAGGTCTAACTCCCTTCCCCATAGGCCATGCCATGCTCTCATCCCCGTATTTAACAGCCTGACGTCAGACAGGAGCAGAGGAGGCAGCAGAGGAGACTTTAATACTAAATCTCTACCCCTGTCATTACCGGCCTGTGTGACCGCCTATCAGAGGCCCTTGAGTGATGTGGGAAACCCTGGGCCCTGTCCTCCCAACCCCTGTAGGCCAGGCCGCCTGTTCTGTCCAAACCAAACTGAAAACTACAGGACAGGCACAGCTAGGGTTGACATCAATGAGGCGCCGGGCTCTTTATGCCCACTCTGTGGTAAGGAGGAGAGAAGCCAGGATATTAATCTCTCTCTCTCTCTCTCTCCTCTTTACTCGCATGCTTTCTTGCTCTTTCCCCTTCTCACCACGCAAGCCGTCGTTCTGGGCTCTCCGTCCCATTAAGGTTAAATCAAATGAAGGCAGAGACTGTTCATTTTGATAGCCGGTGCAATTGCAGTTGCAGCTGGAGGAAGTATCCTCTCAACCACTGACAATGTAGATGGGAGGTAGAAAGAAATTAATGATCTTGCCTAAGCCCAGTTCCAAGTGATGGATAGTACCAGCACTTTAAGCTGAGGTCTGGGTTATTTTTTTATGTTAATCTCTCCATTAATAATCGCCTTGACTGTTTTGCTGAACCTGAATAAGTCAACCACACCTTTCTTGTCACTCAGGACCACTGAAGCTGACCACATTCTAATTCAACCCACACACAGACCACTGATATGTATTAGTGCCATAAATTATCAGCAGGATTAAAAATGGCTAAAGAAATACTGAATGCTTATTTATACACAGTGAGAATGTGCAAATACAAAAATCATTATTACAACTTCTAAGTCAACCACACTTATACTGAGTATATAGTACTTCATTATTTTCTTAATTTTTCCAGCACCTGTGAGGAGAAAAAAAATAACACCAACATGCCAACTCAGTCGCTCAGTCCAGCCCATGTGATGTGGGTCTTTATGAGTGGACACCTGCAGCACCCAGCATCCCCAGCCGGCTTTGTGAAAGCCTCTGAACTGGGTGGGGGACAGAGGGGAGAGCTAGTGGGCCAGACCCAGGCTTGGCCCCGAAGGCCTTAACTATCACTCCAGTCCATGGGTTGCCTTTGGCCTTGCTAACTGTTCCATGAAATGGGCCCCAGGAACAGTGCAAACCTCCCAGAAACAGGCCGCTCACTGTTAGCCAACAGTGCTCCCTTTGTGTGAAAATTGTCAAAGCTGGCCCTTTTCTGCAATGGTCCTGCCTTTCTTTTGAGCCTCAGCTGTGAGCAAACAAAGCTTGCTTAAAGGTTTGCATGATGGTTAGCTAGTTAACTGGCTATCCACATTAGTGTTTGTGTCAATGAGAGCAATGGAGTTTGTGTTTCCTGTGTTCTGCAGGTGGGGCTACAATGGCTAATGAGAGAGGGCCCAGTCAATGCCCCACTAATGAGGCCATCATAAAAACCAATAAACCCTACTTTTTGTAGTTAGTGGGGGGAGTGGGGTTCAAATGTTTCATTTGGATCACATTAGGATCCAAATGAAACATTTGATGCCATAGCAGTCTGTGGGATTTTTCTTAGTTGAGATGTCCAATGCTAGCAAGGTAAGCAGAGCCTTCCAAAAATATCCAACTCTAGATGTTTCAATTTCATGTTATCCACAGTTTGATGACTGAAAAACTATTCTGGTCTCTAGCTGAATAACAGTAGCATTCGTGATGGCTTAAACAGTCAGCCTAACAATTGGGGTCTGTAACAAGTGTAAACAAGCACAGTTTGATATAACTAAATTGTTGCCTCAAGGATTTAAAAGTTATATTTTAAGATTTAACTGTGAACATATTTTAGTTATTTTATCTATATTTTTTCAGCACTATAATTTTTAAAAATATTCTTCTGGTAAATCTATACTACTGCTACTGCTAATTACTCATCATACGTCATACAGTATTGTTCTCTTACAGTATCAGTGTAATATTATTATTATGATTATTTGATTTGTTTGGTTGTGTATCCTGGCTTTAAAGCAGTTTAATTTTCCAACTAAGTTTGTGCATCTTGTCCAAAGGTTCCACAAATAAGGATGCAGAGATTTATTTGCCAGTCGGCTTGTAGAGGTAGTGACGCTTTAATCGAACTTTGAACACTGTCAGTGTAAAACATTACAGAGCCTTGTCAGAGTCGCCACACCCAACACTGCAGAAAGGTACAGAAAAAAAAAATACAGATTCTGTTACCTGCTAAGTGAATATATAGGATAGTAGTACTGTGGCACTCTGTGTTATCAATCACATATCTGCCATCCTACTGCTGGCCTCTCTTTATTGCTCAATAAACATGAGTAGAGAAAAGAAATGAATGCTTAAGAGACGCATAAATCATCATCTAATTATTTCGTTGCAGAAGTAGACATAATTGTTGTTTATCTCAAATTATATTTATTGTACTGTACTGTCAGAGCATGACATGTTCTGAGGGCACAGATGAAGCATTTATTAAATGCTGTTTGTTTGGGGTTTTCTTCGGTGGTTGAAATGGACCATCAAGTCACCACAGATTTGGGCTCACATGAATGAACTCTTGAAAAGATGTGTTCACGTTTAAGGCTGCGAGTGACCCCATGAAGCTATACAACACAAAAAAAAATGAGCTATAGCTACATCTTCCATGGCCAGGATAAATGCTTCAACATATTTATTAAGGGAGATAAACTTTGCAAAAGCAGACTTTTTTCCCCGTCTTGGATGGAAAGGAAAACCAGTAGCACTTGGTTTAACCGCGTTTCACTTTGCATAATTGTTCCCAAGGTTGCTGTTTTTTATTTCTGGGCTTTCTGTGCCAATATAATTCAATTTCTGTGGCCAAGCCAAATATTTGCAGCATGGCTTTCGCTTCTAAACTAAGCCGTAGTTTGGGCAAAAGAGGTTTGTCTTGCCAGCAGTACTGCACAGACAAGGCAATAAACAGATTCACTGCTCATCAACAACAACTCTGCTTCTAATCACGCTGTCATTCTCATTACTTAGTCTGTTGCGCAATAAATTCTTCAGCGAGTGGTGAGATAAACACACAATCGTTGTAGGCATTGAAGTTTTATTACACTTCAATCCACACCTTGCACTGCAGTGAGCTGTGTGCTGATGGTTTGATGGTAAACCGACTGTTTACTATACTTCTTAGGAACAGATGACACAAACTGGAGGGAGTCAGAGTCATTTACAGTTAGTTAAATTCCCTGCTGAGAGGCCCTGCTAAATGCTTCTTCCACAGACCTTGCTGGGAAATATTTGCAATGGTTTCCATCCAGATTTGGGTCACTCGGTTCCACATTCACTGCACAGGTGAGCTGGAGCAGGTTTGTTTGGCATTGGTCATTGGCTGTCCTTTCCTTTCCACAGGGCTGGGAAAGCAGCACCACATACAGCTTGCGACAACAAGAGATGCTTTTGTCCATAGCTCACCACGGCGAAATGACACCACTAAGCCGCCTGCTGCCAATGTTGTCCAGGTCTCCCAGGACAGTCCCCAGGGGCTACGAGACCTGCTGCGGGCCAGTCCAACAGAGGCAGAAGGAGAGTGAGAACCCTCGGGAGAATAGGTAACTCTGTCAGCCAGCCGTGCTGCTGCAGCATGCAGATGAAAACAACCTCTTTCACATTGAGTGTGTTTTGGCTTCCAAGGCTGTAATCATGGATGATTAGCCTAAGAACTCAATTCCGAGCGGGGACTATTCCTTATTCCTGTCACACTGTCAGAAATTATATTTACCTACTACTTTTCCCAACTGTCCCAAGATATAAAGGGTGACTTGACTGATCAGTGGAAAGCAGGCAGGTGTGTGAGATTGATTTAAATATTAAAATGTAAAGTAAACATCATTTCAGACTTTAACATGTCCAGGTATACAGAGGTGATCGCTATTCAATTTAGCTCAAAATGCGGGGGGAGAAAGGAGTATTGAAAATGCCCCTACAATCATTTTTAATGGAAATTTTCTTTTTAAGACGTATTCCAACAAAAACCCTTTTTAAATTTAAGTTGTACTGTTTTCCTTTAAATGGTTGTTTTCTTTTAAATAACTACTTTTAAATGTTTATGTCTAACCATATTGCAAATGTGCTAGCACTTCATGATATAATTGACAGAATCAATGGGTCAAAATCTATTTTTTGCAGCTTATAACATTTTACAGAGTAACTATCCCCTTTCAGCACTTTAATCAATACACATTAAAAAAAATAAAAATACTGGGCAATATTTGCATTTTCTTTAAATTTCCAAATAACATCAAAGTGAGGTGAGAACATATTCACTGGCTTCACTGGCATGCAGTTGGTTAATGACTCAAGCAGCATGACACATTACGAGGACTGATGTCACCCATGGCCAGATCATCACCCCACAACAGGTGCAGCCTTCTCTCTTCCCTCTCCTCGTACTCGTCTTGCTGCAGCTTGTTTTCCTTCTACATGTGGAAAACATCTGCATAGGTGGTCCCTCTTTCTTTCTGCCTCCCCCCTTCTCTCTCCACCCCTCTCATTTCCTCCCACCCCACTATTCTGTCCCTTTAGTCTCCTTATGTCTTTCTCTTTTTACGCCGGAAAAGGGAAGTGCTGATTGTAAATAGGGAGAGGTGTCAGTGCCAGAAGAAACGGGCCGCGTATTTCTGGATCCAAGCTGCGAGGTTTACCGAAGCATATTTTTATCATGAAAAGCCAACATGGAATGGGACGGCCATGTGCAGCTGCTGGTCTAATTTGCTCTAAGCATGTACAAATAGGACGGCCCACACAGACCATAAAAGTGGAGTGGAGGTTTTGCTCAACGCGGCACTTTTGTCTGACCAGAGGCACAGGGACGCTTTCCAAAGAACAAACAGATCACAAAAGAAAAAAGAAAACACACACAGGCAAACTTGATAGTTTGAAATACAGTAGAATAACTCGGAGGAGGCTGGACTACTGCTGCTTCAGTGTTATTCCACAAGTAAACAGTGTTTCAAGCACTGTTTACCAACACCAATTCTATCCCATATTCAGTATCTAACATGATGTAATGCAACCTCGTTATTCATGCGTCAGGAATCGTGGCTCTTGAAAAATATAACAATGTAATATAAATGTACTGTGTTTAACATTCTAACTTCCTCTGCTTGTGATACTATTTTTTATTTACAGAGTCAAGGTCAGTGGCTGTCAGAACATATATAGATCAAACCCTTATGTATATATTTTTTCAACAAATTCTCAAGGTTGTTTCCCACCTTCAGAGCTGCACCAATGTCCCTCCTGTTCGTTCTCCATACATTTTATTGCGCCATGGAAAGTTTTATTTGCTCTTGAGCAATTTGCTCTGGAAACCCCCTGTAGATCCTATGAGTACTGTACGTCTGTGCGAGTACACATTACATGCCCGCGCGCGAGCACGTAAACACACACGTACACACTTGCATATGTCTGAACGGGGTTCCCCTTTAGACACCGGATAAATAACTAACTTCAAACAGTAAACTAGGTGCTAATGAACTGGATCCTGACAGGGTTTGCTTTCTGCGAGCAGAGACCCACCCCACAATGGATCCATTCACAGGATCTCAGCCATGGAAAGTGTTGGTAAAGTAATCCCGCTAGAGTTTATGCGACCTTTTCTAACTCTCAGTACGTCTTTCTCCCCTTAGGCCTTTAAGGCCTGGCCAAAAACAACACTGACCTGCATCAGCTGATACAGGCAGAGGCTACCCACATTTGCATGTTTCAAAATGGCACCCATTCACAACCAGTTGGCAAATTGATGTGGGGAGGAAAGGAACACAACGCCCCACTTCCTCTTACGCTGTACCTGTGAGATCAGTCACGGCAACTTCAAGGCCAGTGTCAAGGGCTGTTTCTTCCATGTCGCTCTGTAGCACAGGACGTGGCTGGATGGCGTCTAAATGCTTCCGTGCAGATGTGGCCAGATCCACACCCAACATCCACCGCGCACAGGATCTGCAAGAAAAGGTGTTGTATCTTTAACAGAATATGGGCAGTGTTCCCGCTGTGCCTCTGTGTGCTCTGACAAACCTAATAAAAATCACAGCATCGCATATGGCTTTATTAAACACATTGGATATTCACATAGGGACAAAAATGTCAGCCTCTTCAAACTTTCATGCACACCTGTTGAAACTGACACAAAAGCATAGAGACAGATTTTAGCAACAGCATTTCATCCTAAAGTCTGCCCAAGTTTAATATCTGTCTTTCTTCTTCTCAGTTTTGGACTTGCAGGGTATCTGCCTGAGGTGAATGATCACTATCTATCCATATGGCTGTGTTCATCTATAGCTTTTATGTTTCTAGGCAGCAAAGGGATGAAATACTGCCGGTGACAGGTAAAGCGATACTCTGTAATGGAAGTTGTTTTACAGTAGCCACTTTTCAGAAAGAAGTGCAATATTTAAACATGTGATATCCTGTTCCAAACCACGGTTCAGAACAGCCTCTCCTTCAGATGTGAGGGTCACACTGCGCTGACAACCTGTATTTATGGCTATCTGACCTGACACCATGAAAAGTTTTATTTCTATCAGATGTTTCCATGCAAGGCGAGGTGAACAGAAAAAAAGGGAATATCAGTCTTGGCTGTGTCATGTGGAAAGTTCAAATGTAATTGAAAATGCATGAACTTTCTGCATGTTTTAACTTCTTCTTCACTGCATTAAAACTTATTTTGTATTTAGATTTTTTTTATTGCACTGGCCCTGGCTTGGTAACATTTTTATAAGCTTCAATGGAAACATCCACAAGCAAGGACGTAAGACTCCATTTACTGAAGCACCAATGGCTCCACCCATATAAATAAACAATTAATTTTAGAAATAAAAGAGCCTTTATACCGAGCCCTCACTGCAGTGTAAGGATTACTTGGAGTTGAGGGTGGTAATATTTAGGGAAATATGGGCACTTTCATCAACACACACAGTCTGTATTTAGTCAATCACTCTGCTCCAAGTCATAGATCTTCTTGTGACCATCACACCGGGGTTGCTTGACTCTCATCACGACAAAATTTCACATTATTCTGACATTTGTAAAACAAACAACCTGCCAGGTGCAGCTTGTCCTTTCTTGAGTTTTATTTTTCTATTTGAACGGGCACTTGTCTGGAATTTCATGGATGTAAGTGGCATGAGAATAAATCCATCCCTGTTGAAAAAGAGAGTAAGAAACAGAACAAAGACGTGATTCTGACAGCCTCAAAGAGTACAAAGTAATCAGAGGTGCAACACTGTGCAAGCCATAAGGTAGTGGAGCCTCTGTTCCCAAGAGCCCTGTGCTGTCAAGAGCCTCTCTTCCAGTGCTGTTTCTCAGGCCTCCTGACCCCCTCAGTCCAAGTCCCACAGGATAAGACCCGAGGTTTTCTGGGTTGTAGGGGTGAGAGCATCCAAGGGGATGTAGGGGCTGAGGTGAAGGGGATGTGGAACACCAAGGTGAGCAGTGGTCGGTAACCTTATGAAAACAACACCTTTGAACAGTGTTTACCTCCGCAGCCGTATTAAGTCATGAATGAGGCCTCCATCGACAGAGGTAAGAAGGTGGTGAGGTAAGTTAGTTTCTTGTTGCATTCATTACTCCCTCTCGCCTATCCCACATCCCCACTACATCCCTCGAAGAACAACCCCCCCACCCCACCTCACCCCAAAAGCATGGGGCTCGACAGCATGAATGGGGCATTGTGATGAGTCTCCGTCACGGCAGTGAATGTTTTCACTTCCATTTGATCCGTCGGCGAGGCTGCTAATTGGGTAAGCGTGTTCCCAGGTCACCAGGAGGTTTCTCTTTCCATAAATACAGAAAGCCGGCGAAGGCTTCTACAGATGTTGTTTCCCACCCGCTTCCAAGTAGGTTCAGACCCGCTTCAGGCAGTAGATGTAATTTATTGTGTCTAAAACCGCAGTCCAAAATATTTCCTTCTCTCTCTCCTCATCACTCTAAAGACTACATTTTATCATTCTCCCAGGCACTGCAGTAAAGCTAGGTTGATATTTGTCTGCTCCTTTAGCTTGAACTGTGTGTACTGTGTTGCCATTAGAACCACAGGTGTCACGATGACATGGACATGGTGTTACTTTGTCTGTACTGCATCCAGGCCTGAAGAGTCCAAATGATGTTATTTTCCATGTGTCTGTCCACCAATGACACAGTTTATGAGGCCCAGGGTTTATTTGTTTGTTTTTGTCATGGAATTTACATTTCCTCTCTTGCACAAGGACTCGAAACAACATCATGTGCCAGCGCTGAATACTCAGCTGGAACAGAGAGCTTAGACGGGTTCACAGGCATGTTTGCTCCACTTAATCTGCTGGGTGTGGTCAAAATGATCAAGTGGTCAAAGAAACTGTCCTTCAGCTGCATGCAGTGTTATGCCATTGTGTTTGCAAGCATTCACCATGTTGTAGTGTGCTTACCAATTCTCCGTGGGACTGTTCTGCAGCTGACACTGGCATCTGTCCTCACTAGAGTGGACAAATAAAGAAACATTCAATCAATAAAGTATGAAATCATTTTGTCAAAAACAAAACACCACTCCGTGCATCACTTGAGATGGTTTGTGGTAGTTTTTCTGGCACAGTCTAAGTCACTAAGTCACTAATCACTAAGTGGACAGATAGATATGACTACGTCATTGCCATGGGCATTTTTATATTGTAATATTTTGAGTAGCAATTTCCAGCTCCTGCTTTCTTCCAGTGATAAAAACGTAATGGGATAAAGTGGATGACAAAGATGTTTCAAATAATGAACATTACAGCAACTTTATGGTTCGGTGCATGCCATAAAATACACTTTTAGAAGTACAAAATTACATCAAGCAGGGGCCCATTTCCACACCAAAGTCATGAAGCACCTTTCTCTCAAAACCGGTTCACTCTACCACGGTCCAATGGCGCCACTATGTGGCAGCAACCTACCTTTATGTGATTAATATGCTCACTAACACTCCTAGAATTTCATTTACACATGAGTTGGTTGGTTTAAATGAAAATATCTCCGTTTCTTACTAATGTTTCCATGATAATGAAGGCAATAATGCAGAGGAATCTCTCAAATGCAAGACCAAAGCATGCAGTATTTTTGAATAATACTGTGAGGCCAGAGATATGACACCCATTTTCCAGATTCAGTATGACTAATAAATAATTTCTTATTGCCCATTAAATGACCATAGGAATGACTAATCATCTAAAAATGTCTATAAAGACTTAAATAACAGACTTTTTGACTGTTTTGACTCATAAGGAGAAGCCAGAAAACTGTGGGCTGCTTTTCTAGCTCTGCCTCTCTCTGTATCTCTTTTCTTTGTGCAATTTAGAGGTTAAATTGAGTGTGGTCTAATGCACACGTGGTGGAGAGGTGCAGAGGAAAATGAAATCACGCAAAAATAAACAATTTATGTAAATTAGGCATTGGGCCTGTGATTGAAACATTGTTTTATAAATAAACTATGAGCTCACAGTCTTTCACTCTTTCACTTGGAGGACACTTATCCTAAAATGTAATTTAATCTTTAACATCATTCTGTGCTCAAGCTGTTTACCCCTGTATCGTCATTTATGTTTACTATTTAAATACATGTGGCTGATGACCATATTTTGTGATAGTGTGAGTTTTGCTAATAACAGCCAGGTATGAGCTTACCAATAGAAACCAGGGGGTGGCAGGCTTCACACATGGCTTTGCCTCATGGCCAAGTGGCTGTGAAAGACAAGAAGTCTACATCATGCTCAAACCGCTGAAGAAAACACACCTCCATATCAACGGCTATGAAGCTGGCTATAATTCAGTGTGACTGGCTGGTTGTCAGTAGAACACCATCTGTACAAATGATAAAAACACTAGCCATCAGTTTTACTGATGTGTTATTGTTGTTTCATAAGCTGGCAATATCACAATGAGAAAAAGACAAACACCAGTGATTCATCTTCATTTACTCATTGGGCAGGATGTGGGCATTAAGGAAGGTGGGCCATCTGAGGATTCATCTGAGGTAACCACTATCACACTGTGGGCCTATCTCTTTAAATCCACTTAGACTGGCGTAACAAGCCTGATGTGATACTTCCCAAACTGTCTTTAAGATTGTAACTTTGTATTTTGGTATACAGTCCAACCTTGTGTTCGTGTATGCTAAATCTATAATTAGGTATTGTTTATAACTTTCTAAAAAGGAGCATTCCAGCAAGTTATATGGCGCTATATTCCCAGTATGAGTGTAGCTAAACAAAGTCTGGATCTTACACTTCCACTGTACGATCATTAGGGACTGATCGTGAACATCAGCAGGAGTAATTCATTTGTCTTTGAAAAGCTCTCTCTAATGCCATAGCAACCAATACCATTTTCACAAACTGATTGGCTCCCAGTAACTAGTAAACTGACCTTTATGTGTTAAGCTGGTTCACTGTCCATATATCTTTAATTGAACCCTATATGCTTGATTTCATGTCCCACAGTCCATTACTGAGCCAGTCCCATGCAGCCAGTGAAAGACCGAACCACATAAAAGTAAACTTTCTTTAATTCGTATTAATCGCACTGGCTCAGTTACTAATCACCGGTTTGTTTAAAATTTGGGGTTCATTCTGTGTATCACCTGAAAGCACTTTGCTAACTGTTGTGCTAAATGCTAATTAGCTAAAGCCACCCAGGCTACATTAGTTTATCGGTATGCTGTCTTTAAGTTAGGAGTATTAGTATTAGCAAAACTATTAGCATAACTGCGCATGTTCAGGTTGGCTAACATTAACGTTACATTAGACTAGCTCTGTCAGTCATACCGTCATTTGAATACATCTCACTAGTACTTATTAGCTCTGCACAACTTGGTTAAAGTAGTTATAAACATTGCAAATCACGTGGTGTTGTGGACTCGCTCACCTTAGCTCTGCGGCGTAAATGAACCCACTGCGCAGTTCCACTAACGGTCCCACCTCCTCGCTACCTGTCTGGACTGGGCGTGTCCTCCTTCCGAAGGAGCCTCGATCCCGGTTCATTCCTTTCCACGAGAAATTTCTAGGAATATCTCACCGACAGACAAACTTTGAACCAAGGTAAGTCTGGTTTCAGTTTCTTTAAAAATCACGTAAAGCTGTTGTATCATCACATATCATATAATATACGTAAGAATGGTCCAGTTGGGACTTGATATGTATGTCCGTGGTAGGCGTACACTGAATTAAGTTAATGATTAATATGTGTAACTTTATTGTTCTATTATTGCTATTCCAAGGATGGACAGACACTCCGTACCGTACTACTATGAACACTGACTAACGCACTAACTCATCACTTAAGTTGTGTATGGCTCCAAAGGCCTGATACTTGCCACAGGCTCCAGGCCACTGTCATCCTTTGTGTGTTTATTTCAGATCATAAATGCCTCAGTATGAACGATTCAAACAATAAGAAGAGATACTTTAAACTTTTAGCTATTGTCTCTTATTGTATAGAATGTGTATGGTTGTGTTGTGAGGAAAAGAAGATATGTTTTTCATAAAGTGTGGATTTCTTGTTCCAGTACAGCATTCACCTTGTTGTTCAGTAGTATGTCCACTCTTTCAAAGCGGTTGGAAATGAAACATTAAAATGACTGCCTGTGAATAGTTGATTAGAATTATAATAACACCTCCCAAACATAGTTCCCGCTAAGTATGGAAATGACGAGAGCTCTTTAAAACGGTTCATATTTTGTATGAAAAATAGATTTTATATGTTGTTGTTTGCATTTTTATCTGCAACCTGAATTACTTCACTTCTCCGCCCATTACCTATTAGTAACATAAGTGTAATATTGTGGGAGTCAGTTCATCTCTAACTCCAACACATCTCAACAAGCCTTCTCTCAGCAGACATGCACGCTCAAACTTATAACTGTACCCTACAGCTGCACAGGGAGGGAGCAGCACAAAGAAAGCAGAGTGTGTTCATTAAACCTAGCCTCTGGCAACACAGTTTCACACAGTGTACACTTCCACTGAGCTACCCAGGACAAATGAAACAGGTATCCCTGTTGATAGCCTCAGTCTAGACAAGTGTGTGCGTATGTGTGTGTGTTTGCATCTCTTTGTCCACTACGTTTTCAGGGTTAGGATGTGGAATAAAGGGAGATTGGTGCAGTGTGTTGAGATAGTTGCTTTGCATGGTCTCTCATGCACCAGATTCGTGTCCCTGCTCGTCACACATTCCACAGCTGCACCTCCCTGCACCTCCTCCGCTCTTCTCCTCTTTCTTACCTGGCTTGTGTCTTTTATCCATTCAGTCTTTTTTATTATTAACATCCAGCAACCCTCCATGAGATCTGCGCCTTTTTATGAAGAGCTGTGCTTGGTCTGCAGTCTCATCTCTGTTTCCTGCTGGCACCAGCCAGTACATCTGCCAGTCTGTGCGTTTGCTGATATCTTATTTATAAATGTATCGACTGAGAGTAGTACTTCAGGGGCTGCAGTAGTATTGCAGAGGCACTGCAGAAGGAATGGAGGGTGGGGGGTCTGTTCTGTTGGTGGCCACTTGGACCAGAGACATTGCCAGATCCATGTTTGTTAACTTCTGGCCAAGTAATTTGGATGGTTCCACAGGATGTTGAGAAACATTTAATCCACTGACTCATGTTTTCATCACAGATGTTTCTTAATCCTCCAAAACAAAAGAAAGCAGCATAAGAGTACACATACATTGGTGGAATTCCCCAAACGTATAATTAGAGATAGTGTTTTTTGGTTTTTGCCGCTGTGATGGCAATATCTAAAGCTTGGTGAATCCCTTCTGTAGTCTTTTTTTATAACAGGGCCATGATCACAGCCGCAGAGTATGGAGACACATCGTGGGAGCTGTCCGTGCAGGTGGATCGGAAAGATGGGGATGAGTCCATGAAGTTTAAGCTAAGGGTGAAGGGAGACTTGCACATTGGAGGCCTCATGCTCAAGCTGGTGGAGAAGATCAGTAAGTGTGTCAAATGGGTAAGAAATTGTCATACTGTAATGTGTCAGGGTGATACTACATTTATAGTGTGGAGCGTCTCATTGGCCTCCCTTAAGCAAGGCACTAAACCTTAACACATTTCCAGGGGTGCTGCATGATGACTGACCCTGTGCAGCGACCCCATTTAAGGAATTTATGTGTAGCTTCAGTTGAGGGAAACACAAACAGAAAGAAATCTCATGTTGCCTCTGCGCACTGGGCAAACATTTCTCTTCCTCTTGTAATTGCTTGCATTTAAAAACACTCAATTTTGGTTTGTTTACCTGGTAAAAGCGCTCATCCACATTGCAGAGTAGTTCAAACTCTCTCTGCTGCCACAACAGGTCTGTTAGTCAAGCCACACCCTTGTTTGGCCTGCATTTTACAACACTGCAGGGCCATTGTTTTGCGACAATGCACTGGTGTGTGTAGCTGTAGGGGCCAAAGTTCAGCTGTGATCTGGTCCGATATCTCTTTACAATTCCCCATAAACGCGGAGCAGCTAATAAGATATAAAGGCAACTTTTGTAAGGTGGTTTAAAGAGCATGAGGCATAAGATATGACTAAGTAGCTTGTCATCAGTGGATGGATTTCAGCTCAGCACTAAAACATGATGTCAGGTAGACTCATAAAACCACACTTTAATCATGCCACCTACACAACAGTGAGTGCAGGAAGTGTTTGTGTTGGGAGAAGATGTAGTGGTTGTTAAAATATTTTAGGGACAAAGCCAGCAGGAGCTCCACCTCAAGACCCTTTAAATTTAATGTGTTAATGTGTGTAATAACTTTGGGTGTGAGCTACCCTTTAAAGGTCGTAATATGTTCTTTCTGAATCTGCCTGTGTGCAGAGGCTCCTCAGGACTGGTCAGACCATGCCTTGTGGTGGGAACAGAGGAAATGTTGGCTGCTCAAGACCCACTGGACCTTGGACAAGTATGGAGTCCAGGTAAAATATAGACTCCAAAGCGATTTGGTCAATTTTAATAATTGTGCTGATCCCTGATAGGTTATAATTTTACAATTTTAACTCCAAAAACAATTCAAAATTTCCCCTAGGAAAAGGGCAAGTAAAATACTCCAGTCAGTGCCATCAGTGGTTTCAGTGGACCATTTATCAGTTCTATAATTAAAAATCATGTTGTACAGCCAAGCCTCATTCAAGGCAAGAGAACTATACGATTGTAACAAAGATTCTACTGTTAACAACACAAATACAACCTAACCTACACTGAAAATGTTTAGGCACATGTGTCCACAACAAGTGCAATGCACATTAATGTGTCAGAGATCCCCCTTAAAAATAGACTCACTATCTATTTTGACGTCCAGCGCATATGTAAACACCCCTGTTACTCTTTTTTCCCCCTTTGTGTACATACATGATGATACTAAATACCAGAAAAGCAAGCTTTAAGGAGGAAGGCGCAGGGAACGTTCTCCTTGGTTGAGCTAAATCGGCACAACAAGAAAGGAAAAGAGTTGTGGTTCATGTAATTTCAGAAATGAAAACTTTTCACACAGGCTGATGCCGACCTGCGCTACACACCCCAGCACAAACCCCTGTTGCTGCAGCTGCCCAATATGAAAACCATCAAAATGACTGTCAGCTTCTCCAATGTGGTTTTCAAGGCTGTGGCGGAGATCTGTCGAATACTCAGTGAGTTTATCTTGTCTTCTCTTATTGCGATGTCCCTTTGTCCCTTTGTCCCAGCTGCTTTTGTTGTGTTTTAGTGTGTCTTAAACAGAAACACCCTTGACTGATTTAAAATTTAAACTCACTCCTTTAAAACTCACTCCTTCATGTCAGACATCAGAAGATCAGAGGAACTGTCCCTGCTGAAGCCTCCAGATGATCCCTCCAAGAAGAAGAAGAAAGACAAGAACTCAGCACAGGAGGACATCTGGGACATTGATTTACCAGGAGGCACAGGTACTGTGGAACACGGAGCTGCTTCTTTACAAAGAAAAGTCTAAAATATAAAGGTGCACAGCATATCACATCTCTGACATGATTAAGACTAATTATAAAATAAATAATGTACTAGCAAAAATATATTATATCGTTATTTGGTCATAGTGTAAGGTTATGTTATGTATATGCATATTATCATTCTTTATTCGATTTGTTTGATTTGTACAGTGTGCACAGTGCAGTGGTTCCAGTGGTGTATTGAAACTTAATAACTTAAGTTTCTTTAGGTGTCTTTCTCACCTCAGACACTTGGTCGAATGCAGTTGGATGTTGGACAATGTGATCTAACTCATGTATGAGTCTAAATCTGTGCATCACATTTCCTTTATCAGCTTGTTTATTTACTGGTAGTCCTAATTAAATGCACTTTAATCATTCAAGGCTCTGGTTGGTTAACTTCCAGCTAAACATCATTGGTTCATTAGAGTTGCACACATTTTAATTCCACAGGATTTTGACAGTCTGTGGATCTAAAATCAGCTTGGATTAAACTTAGGCCAGCAGAAGATTCACAGTATCTTTTAATGTGATACATTGGGATTACTGTCCAGCCCTTGAAGGGACAGCGTCTTGATTTCTGTGAGTACGTCTGCTGGAGAAGGAGGAGAAATGAGAAATCTCTAAATATAGTGCCGCTGAGATCTGACAGGCCACAGTTTTCATCAGTGAGATCTGAAAGAATTGTTCAGCATGTTGCCATGTTCTTCAAGGTTTCCCTAACACACACTTATGCTGACTATCCAGTACAGATCCCACACTGGCCTAAAATCGCTCTAATTAAGATCTTTGATCTTTGCTGCCTTTAATGTCATCCCAGTTACCACCTTTCAAGTTTCATCACGCATTATTTTGTTAGTGTTAAACTTTTACTCTAACTGTCTGAAAACGTTTTATGTGATTATTTGTTTTCTAATCTGACACCTTCTACAATATCTGACAGTTAGTTGATTCTGATTCAGTCCCCTTTTATAATTTCTTTAAATACACTACTGCTATGAAAGCAAGCTGGATCCTAATAATTTGATCTCCCTCTCTACTTACACAAGGCCACGCGTACAGTAAGACCATGACAGCCACCTACGACCCAGAGAACGGGATGCCGGTTTCTGCCACGAGCCTTTGGTTTGGAGAAAACCCTCTCGCAGAATGCCAACCAAACCTGCCGCCCGCAGAGCTGGCCAAGATGTACCAGCCGCTCTCACTGATGGACAAAGCAGCCAACAGCGCAGGGTACATGAAAATACAATAACATATAATTCCACTGGAACCCTTTAGCTTCCTTGTTTGAACAGTGTTATGTCATTTGGATGATATTTCCACCCACAGCTTGATTAATTGTTTGTTGCTACGATTGGCAGGTGGTTGGACTCCTCTCGTTCACTTATGGAGCAAGACATCCAAGATGAAGACAAGCTATTGCTGCGCTTCAAGTACAATGTCTTCTTTGACCTCAATCCTAAAGTAAGACAGACAAAAAAGTGAGATGAAGCCCTTTGGAAATATACTTTTCTTTAAACCCCCTGAAATAACCTCAGGGCAGACTTTCTTTGGAGGTTTTGAATTAAATATGAGTGTATGTGTGTCTCTGTGTTAGTATGACGGTGTCAGAATAACCCAGCTGTATGAACAAGCTCGCTGGTCCATCCTGCTGGAGGAGATAGACTGCACGGAGGAGGAGATGCTGATGTTTGCTTCATTGCAGGTGAACAATATGCATCACAGTTCCGAAAGTGATTTAAAGGTTCTTCATGTTTTATTGTGCACAGAATCACAAGGAGCCACATTACTCTGGAATGGCCCTCACTGGCTATAGCAAACACACCACTTTTCTTAGTTTAAGTCATTTAAATTCCTGTTTGACACAACACAAGACTGTTCTTTTACAGTTACTAGGTGCATAACATATAATATGAATGAAAATACTTTTTGTATACCTTCTTCTATAAGCTAACAAGAGCTCAGCCCTTGCCAGAAGGCAGGGTATGTTTACCACTAACTCACTGAATTACCTAATCATAACTCAACAAAAGTCAATTACAAATGTACCTGGTTATCACAGGAGAGGTGCTGTAACTTGCATCTTAAGCCTAATAAAATACATCTATAAATCAAACATGTAACACTATTAATCATTGAACCGAAAGCTAAATATTTAATACTTGTATGTATTTTTTTTATTTAGAAATAGACCTAATGTGCAGTTGTAGTAAATTATCAGCATCCTGACAGAAAATCACTTGTAGCCATGAACCACAGAATTCGTTTTAAGTACAGTTTATGTGCATCTCGGTGCTGAGAATGCTATCCATCCGGGAGAGGGGGGTTTGGTGTCTTAATCCAAGACGAGGCATGTCAGGACATGAGGAAAATCCCACTGGAAGGGGAGGATGGGTGGAATAGGCAGGAGGAAAGACAAAGAGAGGCGTAGGGAATGAAACGGAGCAGCGGGAATAGTAGTATAGCTGGAAGTATAGCCCCTGATCAGACAAATTTGCTCTAATGATAAGTTTTCGCCGTGACATTCTCTGTGTCTAAAATTCAGCTCCACTCAAATCAGTTCAGCTGTTATTTTGCAACTGTTGGGACAGTGATTCAGATCAGTGTTGCACTCACCTACACATTGGTGCAATGGCTGGCACACATGCTCAAACCTCCGTCTGACTCATGCCAGCCTTGCATAACCTCTTAAGTCATGTCGGAGAACTTCATAATGACTCCTTCTTGTTGGTTGTGAAACTCATTACATGATGATCGTCATAATGGAAGTCAGTTGAGGGCTTTTATTTATGGACTTAAAATTCATTTTTGGTCTTTTCTAGTATCACATTTGTAAACTGACCATGTCGAGTGAACCTCTGGCCCGCTCTGACGAACCTGAAATCGATGAAGTGGAGGCGGCTCTGTCCCACCTGGAGGTGACACTTGAAGGCGGGCACACAGACAGAATTCTGGTAAACATATATTTTTTTTTAGACGCTGCTTCACTGGAGTGGATGTTAACCGTAATTTGAAGCTTTTTACGGTCTGTTACAGTAGAACACCTGTTTTTAAGCAGCAGTGATAGGTAGGCCTGCGATTATTGCATGTCTTAACACGGTGATGTCAGGAGAAGACACAAGATAATTGACAGTTGTTTGTCCCGCCCCCAGGAAGACATTACAGACGTTCCAGAGCTGGCAGAGTCCCTCCGACTGTTTAGGTAAACCCACCTTTATTCAACCTGTATTCCTGTCACAAAGACCATCAACAGATGAAGTAAAATTGCAAAAACCTGCTCTGAAACTGATCTTTAAACCTTCAAACCTACGCCTGTCTGTTGCCCCCAAATCAGCCTCATTTAGTGGCATGCAAGATCATTTTGGAGCAGCTTTACGATGATTGATGGGACGGGGGTTAAATTGTTCTCTGTACCAATTTATTATGTGTATTCATGTCACTTTAACTCTTAATGATGGGCTCTAGGTTGTCTGATAGTTGACTGAAGGAAAAAAAAAACCTTCTCTTGAGCTGCTCTGAATATTTTGTAATTGCTATTAAAAATATATATCTTATTATTCATGCTTTAACACTTCTACTTTAAAGAGCTTGACCTTTTTTTGCAGGCAGAAACAACAAGTTGTCTTCTTTTTTTTTTCTCTGTCTTAAATTAGGCCCAAAAGACTAACGCTGCGGGCGTACAAAGAGTACTGGTTTGTGTTCAAGGACACCACCATCTCGTACTACAAGAACAAGGATGCATCCGACGGAGAGCCCATAGAGCAGTTTCACCTCCGAGGTCAGTGAATTTACAGCACTTCTTAATGGGCTCTGTAATGTTGAGGATTAATAACCCTCAATTTAAGCATTCCCATGATGTCATGAGCACCCCTGTGAATCTAAGTAATTCTCTATAAAGGCTAGTAAACAAACTATATTCTCATTATTTCATAATAAATATATTGGTGTGCACATAACAGATAAGAGATGTGGTTGGTCATGGTAAAATGAGTGTAGATCAGCTCTCACTCTCCATTCAAACTGAAAGCAAGTGGCTTTTCTTTAAAGCTGCCACAGTAAGTGCAGTTCTATTCTGCATTAATATTAGCAGAGCTGTATCTTTCTCCTCTTCTCTGGTTAACTTCACTCCGATCGCTTCCCCCACAGGTTGTGAGGTGGTCCCTGACGTCAATGTGACAGAAAAGAAGTTCGGCATCAAGCTCCTGCTCCCAGTTGCTGACGGGATGAATGAGGTGTACATCCGATGTAACCATGTAAGGCCCACGTGTTTGTCCTCATGCTCAAAGGACCCCATTTATAGGCGCGAGGCTGATGTTGTAGCTAACTGTGAGTGTTCTGTAATTGCCTTCTGCTGCAGGAAACACAGTACGCCAAGTGGAAAGCTGCATGTGTCCTCGCATCCAAGGGCAAAACAATGGCCTACAGCTCCTACAAGTCAGAGGTTAAGAAGATCCAGTCCTTTCTGCAAATGAAGAGCCTGGCGCCCCCTCCTGGTCAGGCAGCTCCAGACCTTGACGCCATGGAGATGAATGCTGAGTGTTTTGTTTCCACGCGCTACGCCAAAAAGCACAAGACCAAACAGGTTTGTTTAAGGGTTGCGTATTGACTTTGACTCTGTTATCACTAAATGCATTTGCTGAATTAGCTGCTGGTGATTGTTTTCAAGCTGACAGCACGTATCCTGGAGGCCCATCAGAACATAGCAAGGCTGTCCCTAATGGAAGCCAAGATGCGCTTTATCCAGGCCTGGCAGTCGCTACCAGATTTTGGGATCAACTACTACATTGTCAGGTACAGTGCATATATTCAATTATAATACACAGATAAATGATTATATATTTGAAAGTCTACACATGATTTATGCTTGATAATTTGAGAGATTGTCCTTTCTTATGCTTTAGATTCAAAGGCAGCAAGAAGGATGAGATTTTGGGGATCTCCTATAACCGTCTGATTCGTATCGACATAAGCTCTGGTCTGCCTGTCACCACGTGGAGGTTCGCCAACATGAAGCAGTGGAACGTTAACTGGGAGATAAGACAGGTGAGGGACGGCCAGGCCACATGTTGTCATTTCAGCTGTCTCATTCAACGCTGCAGTTTTTGGTGCTGCTAATGTTTTATTCCTTCATAGACATGAAACCTTTGCATGTAATTCCAGGTGACCATAGAGTTCGACCAAAACGTGTCGATAGCCTTCTGCTGTTTGAGCTGTGACTGCAAGGTGGTGCACGAGTTCATTGGCGGTTACATCTTCCTCTCCACAAGATCTAAAGACCAGAACGAGACGCTAGACGAAGACCTGTTTCACAAACTCACTGGAGGCCAAGAATGAGCAAAGACATACGCCTGTGCTTCTCTTCAGTTGTTTATTTACATACATTTTACAATGTGAAAGTACGGGGTCCATGTACTGTAGCAGCGGTAACGTCTGTACACTGAGCAAATCACTGCCAAAGATAATGTAACATTTACTCACAGAACAACAACAGCATCATAGCAATGTACCCTGTACTATAATGACGTCAATGTAAATTCGTGGTCAGGAACAGTCTTTCTCTTAAAACTTGGATAAGCAGGTATTTGTAAGAATTTAGCTTTTTAGAGGTGAAGAGATGCCCTCCGTTCCAACTGAAAAAATGTTTGTAAAAAAATCATTAAAGATTTTTTTAAGTATCACAACGTGATTCACACTTTTGTATTTTAGATTCTGCTCTGACATTTAATGTGTCTCAATTCATTGACCTTACTGGATATTGCTGCTTACAGTGATGAAGTGTAATTGTGCAAATATTATTTCCTGTGCTTAAAACTAAAGCAGAGTTCACGGTAGACTTATGGTAGATTATGATTTTTGTACCTCTGCAGAGGCATCATGTTTCAGGGTTCTGTCCCATTCCTTTGAACACCTTTTCTCCTGATTAGATTTTGGAGGTCAAAGGTCACTGTTGCCTCACAATAATGATTGTTTTACCTTGTAAACTCAATCTTTCAGGAAACTCAAACGTGGCACACATATACTATACACTGATGTATTTAGATGAACTGACAAACATATTTTTGGCCTAATTGCATAACATATAATATGAATGAAAATACATTTTGTATACCTTCTGTTATAAATACCTAAATAAAAAACATCTTTTACTCAAATGTGAAAGAAAAATCAGGAAATGATAACATTTTATAATACGTTATTTAGGTCGGGACAGACAACGTTAACTGCAACTTGACTTGCTGGCAGGGGCATATGACTGCAAGGCAGTGGTTTATTGTGTGAATATGACAAGTAAATGTCAGACTTTTTATGTAATGGCTACTGTAGGAATTTGGACACAGTGCGCCACAAAACCTGATTTCAGAAACACTCTGAAAACATTTTCAGTGCTGTGAAACTCAGATCAGCTGCAATTCTGATATTTTAATGGCTTCTTGTTTACCCTCCAAGGTGGTAGAACCTCTGTCATTTAAATGTAATGTATTACCATCTGTTCCACGTTAGGAGCACATACCTCTAAATAACATTTAGATTTGAAAATCTAACAACAAATTGCCTTGAACGGATCTGCATTCAGGATGTTTGAAATATTTCAACCCACAGTCACTCTTTTGAGCAAAAAAAGTAGTGCAGCAACTAATAATGCTGAGTTTAATCGAGCTCAAATAAATCTTATATCTTTGGACTTTTGGAAGTCAGCTTGATCTAGTGTTTATTTGTAGTGATTTCTCCCTGGATGCATCATGTATTGCAGTTTGGACGACTCCTGTTGTTTCTTGTGTAGTGTGGGAAGGTCTCTTTTGCTCTTTTAACCGCCTTACTGCTACACTGCTATACACAAGTAGTGGGCTGGAGCTGGCACACTGGTTTAAAGTTATAAAACAACAGACTACAACCCCATAGTGGGAAATGAGAGGCACCCACCCACCCATGCTGGGTGTTAATGTACTCACACATCTGCCTTGCTGGTTTGCAATCTCTGAAATTGTAACTATGCTGAAATGCGGTAAGGCAGTATAAGCTTCCATGCTGATAGGTTGGCTAAGTGTATTCTGTCATCATTTCATACATTAAATCCAGTTTAATTTAACTGTAGTATTCAATAATGTTTCATGCAGTCTAAAAGTAAATATTCCCATATTTAAAATCCAATCAACAGGACTTAAATCTGGTCAGTCATTGGATGCCATCTCTCCAAATATTCAGAAATTGAAGGTAAATGGTAGCATATATGGAAAATAATAAAAACAAAATATGTGTCATGTCATGTTTGCTTCAATTTATAAAATTCTATAATAACTGGTATATTATAGAATATATTGCAACTACTGGTATACTCCACATCATTAAATACAGGCTTACAGTAACACACAAGCCTATGAAAACTATTTGTAGTCCTGTGATATTATATATGCAAACATGCTGAACTACAATAATAACAAAAAACCTATGAGTGTGAGTGCAGTAAGTAGTATGATGTTAAATAATTAGGCAATAATATTCCTATATATAAGAGACACTGTGACTATACAATCTGTACCCTTCTTCTAACACACCACATGTACTGATAAATAACATATATGAAATCTGTATAGTCCTATCATAAGCGCCAAACCCATTACTTGCTGCTTTGCTCCAATAGAGACAGCGGAACTTTCCGCTTTTAGCGCCCCCCTCCTGCCGTAGATGCATCTGACCGTTAGTCCACATGTATCGATGATTCTGAAATCTACATGTTTCTCCTCTATTGGCTGAAAAACTCACCGACGCAAATCCAGCCAATCACAGACGTCTATATTAAAACAGGGAACCAGCCACTGTCTGCACTCGTTTAGTCATCCTGAAAGGCTAAGGAAACGAAAGCTAACACGTGGGAACAACGACTGGATGTGTTTTGCCTTTACTTCAGGGTGTTTAAGTGCCTTTTTTTAAAAACTGTGCCTTGTCAACAGCGACTTCGTATACTCCTCTGAAGGTGACCGTTAGCTCTCAGTTGCCCGGCGAGCTGCTGTATCTGCCGTATTATGGCGGACAACAGAGACGATGACTCCCAGTACAGAATCAAACAAGGAGACTACGTTGTGCTGAAACGAGGAGACATCTTCAAAGCTGTGCAAATTCAACACAAGAAGTGAGTCGAAATCTGCGAACATACGTCTCACATTTTGTCTCGCATATGTATATATGATTTTTGGCAAAAAACCGTGGCTAGCGACTGCACAACTGACAGGTCATCAGTGTTGGATGATTGACAATACTTTGGAATTAACTGTTGTCTCTAGGCACTGACGTAACATCATGCACAGAAAGCAATGAGCCTCTTGCAAATACAAATAGATCTTGCAATATTCGTGTACTGGATGTCTCACTGAGTGCTGCAAAGGTGTGAGTCCACTGATTTTTGTGTTTTCGTTCTGTCTGCTGTACTTACAGGAAGGTGATTTTTGAGAAGCAGTGGTTCGTTCTGGATAAAGCCGTGGGACACTTGTACAGCACCACATTTGAGATTGTGTCTGGGGCCCTGCAGCCACAGACGCCCAAGAACACGGAAAGCTCCACAGGTGTGTGACCTGCTTTTCAAGAGCGCACACCTGTCTTATTCATGTGTTAAACAAACTCTCTTATGTGTCCTTCCCAGATGCAAAGGAGGCGGGCACGGACAACAGAAACATAATAGACGACGGAAAATCACAGAAACTAACCAGGGATGACATAGAGGTGCTCAAAGAGCAAGGTCTGAAGGGTCAGGTACATCAGCAATCTTACAGTCACAAAAATAAATGGGCAGGTATCACAGTGGGGTCAAAACGCCAAAACCAACAATGAGCAAATGTGGTCTGTGTACCCAAAGCATGATATATTGTAGTCTTAGCCATAGACGTCCACTGTAGTTCAGAAAAGTAATTAAGAACACACACATGCACTCTGGCCATGTTCTTTCATCTTAGTGAATATACAGCATAGTTTAAATCAGCATATACAGTCCTCGTATCACTGGTACTTACTAGTATTGAACCTCGGCTGAAAATAGTCCCTAGTAATGCAGCGTGCAGTCCTGTTATAAGCAGAAGTAAGGCCTGAGGGGCGGCCCAGTTCAACGTTGTTTTTCGTCTTGTCATGGGAACCTTATCATTTAAATGATCAGACAAAGTGTGGCAGAGAGAGAGTGCCTGGTGACATCATGTGTGTGTGTGTGTGTGCTCCACAGGAAATCATCCAGCAGCTAATAGATAACAGCTCAACGTTCAAAGATAAGACGGAATATGCCCAGGATAAGTACATCAAGAAGAAAAAGAAGAAGTGAGTGACTCTTGATGATAAAGCCACGGTTTCTTCCAGACTCTCAGATATCGCCTTGCGTTGTAATTAGTGTTAGCGGTCGTTTCCATCCTGTCGCCTTTCCAGGTATGAAAACACTGTGACCATTCTCAAACCGTCTTGTCGCATCCTGGCTATGATGTACCATGGCCGGGAACCAGGGAAGATCTGGTGAGTCAGCACGCGGATCAACACTACGTGTGAAAGTTGTACTTCTCAGCAAGAGAAAGAGATGAATGCATGACATGCATGTTTTCGTGCGATGCAGCCACCTGCGGTATGACACGCTCGCCCAGATGCTGACTCTGGCGAACATCCACGCGGGCAGCAAAGTTTTGGTGTTTGAGACTTGCGCTGGCCTCGTGCTCGGAGCCGTCATGGAGAGAATGGGCGGTACGTTAATCTGTTCGACCTAATGACTTTTCTTGTCTGTGCAAAGAACGTGTTTTCGTTCTGTACTCTGCTTTTTCTTGGCCCTTTTGTATAATTGCCCTCTTTCCTCCTCATCCAGGATATGGCTCAGTAATCCAAATGTACCCAGGAGGTGAGCCTGTTCGGGCGGGTGTGGAGAGCTTTGGCTTTCCTGCACATTTTCACGATATGCTGCATGAGTTTCCCATCTGCCGTGTCAATGCTCTGCTGGCAGGCACTCTGGACACCACTGCCAAAGATCCCAGTGCTGGTAGAGCTTTGCCTTTTTTTCTCCAAGATGTTTATAGACTTGTTGTTTTTAGATGAAAATGAATGAGCGGTTACAAGCCAGTGCTAAAGTGCCAAAGAAAAGGAAACATTTCCTGGTTACAACTACACAAATGCTTTGCAAATGAGTTTAGTTTTCCTCTGGAGGTCATTTTATTACTTTTTTTTTTTTTTTTTTTTTTTTACTTTGTACTTTTACTTTCTACGCTGTGACCTTCCTCTAACACAGATTGTCTCCTTCAACATTACAGATTCTAAGCAGTCCAACACAGCTGCCATGGAGGAGCAAAGCCAGCCTGAGGCAGAGCAGCAGGGCAGTCCAGAGGAACACAGCATGGAGACGAGCAGTGGCACCGATGGTGGCTGTGATCAGGAGAAAGAAGAGAAGGAGAAACGCAAAGAAGCTAAAGTATGCCACCGTTTACTAACCCCGCTTAATTACAAGCCTTTATATTCAAAGGCCAAATGTCAAAATTGGATCTTAGATAGAGTGAATGTATTAACTTTACTTTTTTTTCCCCCCTTTTTGTTAAGGCTCAGGAAAAAAAGGTGAAGCTGGAGGAGAAACGGAAGAAGCTTGCAGCCGCTGCCGCCCTGCTGGACGGCAGGAACGCTGACGGGTTGGTGTCAGATTTCTCCTTTTCTGCGCCTCTGCACCGCTCTGCTCCCTTCAGCACCGGCCTCTTTCTCATCCGTGTCTGCTTCATCGGTTCCGGATTGCGCCGTGCAGTAAACCACGGCAATTAAAATAGATCTACGGGGATGAAAAATTGATGAATGATTACAGAATTGTTAAGCCCGTCCATAAATGACCTGATAAATCATTTGCCTCTCTCTGACCTCACATACAATGATTAGCACACGGTGTCCTCACAAGCTGAACAAAGTGATTGCTCTGCAGTTTCATGTCATATAAAATGAAGAAATTGCTTTATTGCATTTTTTTTTATGATTGATGGATGAAGTGTTGTGCGGGTGACATCCGAGCCAGAAGTACACATATTGATCTGGTTAGCCTATTGACTTTCCTCCATCATAGCAGTTTTATAATAAACTGTCACAGCGCACAAATTTCCAGATGACCCTAAATCAGCCTCTTTTACTGACTTTCATCCACCTATAGAAGATCTGAGATTAATGTCTACAATAGGTACTAAATCCTGCCGGCCTGCACATCTTCGATAACAAAGTGTCTGGTTTACACTGTATTTCATCATCGGCGGGCTTGCTTGATCATCCGTTTGTTTCCCCACATGCAGGTTGATTATAGCCAGCCGCTTTCACCCGTGTCCAGTCCTCATGGGCCTGCTCAAATTCCTCTCCCCCTCCAGGCCTTTCATAGTCTACTCCCAGTACAAAGAGGTAAGATCATCATGACTAGTGTTATTAATGGGAGGCGCAGAAACGCTGTTGACGTCTCCGGCTGAATGAGGAGTATTAGTTATGTTCGAGGTAGCTCTCGTTAGGCGCCGCCGCACACAGGTTTTTATTGCTCGGAGATCCCGAGGGAAAAGTCAGTATTGTATTGTACTGCGGCGGCCATCCATGTCACTGCGAAGGAGTTACAATGCTCGTCACGTCCCACCACTTATTACCTCCGTTGTGCTTATGTCGCCAAAAAGATCAGCACACGTGTGCGCGCGCTTGCGTGTGTGTGGGTTGACTTGTTGACGCTGCAGTCCTCCCCTTAATGCTCCTTTTTTCATTTCCTCACCCCTGATCTCGGCAGCCTCTCATCGAGTGCTACACAAAACTCAAGGAACATGGCGGTGCGGTCAGCCTCAGACTCACAGACACGTGGCTCAGGCATTACCAGGTAAGATTTAAACTCTGAAGCAGCACTCAGCCATTGTTTGTGCATCTGACCTGTCAATACGTTTTTAATAAATAGTTTGGCTTATGGTATACTGTGTACTATCCAGCAACTCTTTGCATACTAAAGAGCTCGTCCCCTCATAACCAAAGCGTTATTTCCCACAGCCCTTCCTGTAGAATTAATGTCTCCTGACTGGATTTCTGCACCGTGTCCCTAGGTGTTGCCTAACAGGACACATCCTGTGTTGCTGATGAGCGGGGGCGGGGGCTACCTCCTCTCAGGAACAACGGTTGCCATGGACCGCTCCAAACCCGCGGGCTCCCAGCGACCCGACGAACCAGCGCCAAAGAGACTGAAACTGACAGACACCGACGGATAAACAAATACAGCAGCATCAAATCTTTTGAGGGCACATTAGCACGGGCTTACAGGGGTTTTCCTCCAGCGCTGACTTCTTTCCGCTGAACTGAGTTGACACACGTGGAGTAAGGGCGACAGAGTGTCTGGTTTGCGTTCATCAGTGCACTTTCTCCCGTCTTGTGTATTCAGATCAGCGCAGATGAAGGCGTAATGCTGAGGAGTAAGCCACTGTAAGCCAGTTTAGGCTGTATGAGCTACAGTGTACGCATTATGTAAGGAACTGCTGAAATAATCTTTTGTTTGTGTTGAGGGTAAGAGACAAGTTTGCGTCTTATGCCTGGAGACCAGGTGTAGAAACTTTTTTTTTTTTTTCAGTTATAGCTCTCCAGCTTCTGGATTATAACTTTTTATATTTTGTTATGCCTGCAGGAAGTGCCATTTGTTACATGATCCAGTTGCTAATGCAGCTTCACTGTGTGTTACCTCTGTATCTGCACAGAATTAAAAAGCAGCACTAACAATAATAAGAACCCGATGTGTGAACGCTTTTTTTTTTTTTTTTTTCTCCATCAGAAAATCATTTGCCAGATAATTGTTTGGTCCCAGAATAACTTTTTATTGAGTGCAGACTGAACAAACTCTTCAGAACACAGTTTTTTTTAATATAATTTATCTCAGATATATATTATCATAGTTTCTCTTACTATATATATATATAAACATCAAAACCATTCCCATGCTGATTAATTTGATAACATCAAAATATCACAAATACCATAATAAACAAGTTGATAAAATGTATTTGGCAAGGCTCCAGGTTTTCTTTTTTTTTTTTAAGTCTTATTTTTTTGTTGTTTTCAACACTGTAAGCATACTAAATTGGCAGACACACAGTAAGACAGCTGCTTTTATCCACCGATGGTGAATTGAAATGCCGTCCGTCCTGCTTTATGCTTTGTTGTCATGCAACTTGGCAGCGATTTTCTGCAACTCCATGTCCATCGCCGCTAGGTTCTCCAGCTCTTTCTCCTGGAAGACAAATATTTCTGTCAGCGACTAAATGCCATCATGACATCTGAACAGAACCAGTCTGAACCAACGGATTCAGTCTTATCTTCCCATGCCTGCTCCAAAGTGTGCATAAATTTGCTGAACTGGTAAATTAGGCTAAACGTTCCCTTTTTATCTCTTGAGTTGTGTTGCCTTAGAACTGATAAATCACTCCTCCTCCTCCTCCTCCTCCTTCTTTCTCTTCAATTTGTTTTTCCACTGAAGTATGTCTCTACAGGCCATTGCTTTCTTTTCAATGGGCATATTATGACTTTGATTGCTCTGGGAGGCTATGATCCTTAGGTTAATGGTGTGATTACTGCAGCAGTCATAAAAACCTGGTGTGGAAGGTGCAAATAAAAAAAAAACAGGACAAACAAGCAGAGGGAACAAGTGTTGACAGGACATGCTGTGAAGAAGAACTGGCGATAAAAACTCAGTCCATGTGCCAGAGTTGAGGAACGAGTCACTGCCCACGAATATGCGCTGGTTCCATTTGGTCTCAGTGTATTTGGGACACGCTCATGAGGGGCGGCTCTTGATGTGCATTTGCACAGATGCATATTCACTGATGCTCTGTGGTTCTGAAGGCTAAATCCTGACATCTCATTGTAGACTAGAGATTTCCATAATGAGCGTGGCTGCTTTCCCTCCAGATGTGCCTCATGGCTTTACTGGGTCAGCTGAATATGTGGTAGAAGATTTTTTTTTTTTTTAAATATAGAAATAGCGGCAGAATAAACATGAAACTTACAAATGTATCAGTTCTCAGTAACCTTTTGGAGGAGACTGTATTTTAAGATTTGCATTAATTTTGAAATTGCCAGGCTTTTGCTCCACAGCACTGCTCAGAGTCTCAGACATATGAGATTCTGTGTTGCTCAGAAAATCACAGTGTGTACTGCAGATAACAATACATTCCCCAGACTCCGGTTCTGTGGTCTAACTTAGAGGTTTCACAAATACATCCCCACATTAATCAATAAGGTCTGAGTTTGTGAAAGCAGTTACCTCCTGCGCAGTAAGTGCTCTCTGGTGGGTGCTCTTCTTTACCTCCTCTTGATTAGAGCGGTTGGCCAGCTGGTTTATCTTATAGCTCAGCAACTTGGCCAGTTCGTCCATCTGAACACATTCGAGACAGAGACAGATTATGCCTCTGCTGCACAATGCAGGCCAAAGGAATGAACCACTAATATAAGCTAAACTGGGAAATGATAATAAAATCAAACTAGCTGAAGAAACACAATACATTTACACATGCAATGAGGTTTAACAGGCTGGTTAAATTCATAAAATAGAACAAAGAACCTTATTTGCATGTTTATTTTTCATCTGAAAGTCTGTAATCTAAGGATCAAACAATTTGCAACTGTATTTCTTATATAATGCCCAGAATACCTACCTTGTTTGCGGTTGCAGCGTGCTCATCTGAATCCCTTTTATACCATGCTGGATGGTAGTAGCCTCTGAAAATCCAGGGATTGCGCTTTTCTGCCAGATACCTGAAAAACAGCCCCAATTAGACGCTGTCCTATCTGGCAGCTCATGCACAGCACCAAAAGCTGGTTTCTTGTGCAAAATTTGGGTTCAGCTGATGACTGGAGACATGTAATATTGAATTCTTTGTGCTCCAGGGTGCAGAGTATAAACAAATAAGAGTTAGAGAGTAGAAGTTGTTAGAGGATGAAAGACAGAAGTACCTTAGAGCTTCAGCCCTGTCCTTTGCTGCCTCCTCATACTCCTCTGAATCACCCCTCTGTTCTTCCTCTTCTGATGAGCCTCCGCCACGCCTGTGAAATGTCTTTTTGTGGTGGTACCGATGTATTGGTTTCCCCATATGCTTTTCAATTTCATCCTCCTCTTTTCCACTTCTTTTGTCCAAACCCCAGGACTCCTGGCTGCGTTCTTCATCAGGTTCTTCCCTAGCTTCCTCTGAGAGCTCCTCGTCACGTTTGTGTCTCCTCTGGTGGTACCTGCCAGCCCTCCATTCTCTCTTGTCTCTTCCATTATCAAAATCCCATGATTCCTGGCTGCGTTCCTCATCTGGCTCCTCCCTAGCTTCCTCTGAGAGCTCCTCGTCACGTTTGTGTCTCCTCTGGTGGTACCTGCCAGCCCTCCATTCTCTCTTGTCTCTTCCATTATCAAAATCCCATGATTCCTGGCTGCGTTCCTCATCTGGCTCCTCCCTAGCTTCCTCTGAGAGCTCCTCGTCACGTTTGTGTCTCCTCTGGTGGTACCTGCCAGCCCTCCATTCTCTCTTGTCTCTTCCATTATCAAAATCCCATGATTCCTGGCTGCGTTCCTCATCTGGCTCCTCCCTAGCTTCCTCTGAGAGCTCCTCGTCACGTTTGTGTCTCCTCTGGTGGTACCTGCCAGCCCTCCATTCTCTCTTGTCTCTTCCATTATCAAAATCCCATGATTCCTGGCTGCGTTCCTCATCTGGCTCCTCCCTAGCTTCCTCTGAGAGCTCCTCGTCACGTTTGTGTCTCCTCTGGTGGTACCTGCCGGGTCTCCATTCTCTCTTGTCTCTTCCATTATCAAAATCCCACGATTCCTGGCTGCGTTCCTCATCTGGCTCCTCCTTGGCTTCCTCTGAGAGCTCCTCGTCACGTTTGTGTCTCCTCTGGTGGTACCTGCCAGCCCTCCATTCTCTCTTGTCTCTTCCAGTATCAAAGTCCCATGATTCCTGGCTGCGTTCTTCATTGGGTTCCTCTCTGGCTTCTTCTGCAAGCTCTTCATCGCGTTTGTGTCTCCTCTGGTGGTACCTGCCAGGTCTCCAGTCTCTCTTGTCTCTCTCATCATCGAGACCCCAGTATTCCTGGCTGCGATCGTCATATTCGCCCTCCTCATCACCGCGTTTGTGGAGCTTTTTCTTGTGGTGGTAGCGATGTGTGGGCTTCCATATGCGTTTATATCTCTCCTCCTCATCCTCGCTACCATGCCTTTTGTCTGTGTCCCAGTACTCTTGGCTACGTTCTTCCTCTGGCTCCTCCCTTTCCTCTCCTAAAGGTTCCTCATCTCGTTTGTGTTTTCTTTGGTGGTATCTCCCAGGCCTCCAGTTCCTCTTCTCTCTGTCCTCTCCTTCTTCCTCCTCTTCATCTGATCTTTTCTCCTCCACACCCCAACTCTCCTGACTGCGCTCATTGTCCTCTTCTCCTTCCTCACCGCGCTTGTGTTTCCGTTGGTGGTATCTTCCAGGCCTCCAGCTGCTTCTCTTCTCACGCTCTTCTTCCACTTCGTTCTCATGTCTCTTGTCCTTCTCGTCACCCAGACTCCAGGATTCTTGGCTGCGCTCGTCTTCTGGGATTTCTCTTTTTTCCTCCACGGATTTCAGGAGAGCCTCAATGTCTTTCACATCTGCTCCCTTCGCCTCAGGCTCCTCAGGGTGACCTTTGACCATGTCTCCATGAGTTGCTATGCCCTCATCACTCTTCTTGTCCAGTGGGGCATGTTTAACCCCTGTGATATAACAAGATAAATGTCAAAAGAGGTGTTAGGATCCACTTAATATAGCTTATAGGGACATGGCATGTGTTTTTTCTTCATCCTTTCAGTTAAATCCCATTTTATGCTTGTAATCAGTCACTCATTTGCTTTATTTGCACGTCTCACTGAATCAAATTAATCAAACTGTATTAAAGGACAAATATCTTTTAGTCTTGTCTCTGTGGAGAAGTGAAAACTATGAACGACCTCAATGGCTCTATTTCTGTCGCCAGCTAGTTGCCAAGATATTCTTGTCCTGACCTAACAGTTGAATATCACTGCGTTAAGATGCCCCTGGTGCTCTGAATGTTCCTGTTTACCCTCTGCATGCACACCGAATAATATGCTTCAGCCACAAACCTGCTTGGAGGATGTCTTTGCATTCCTGATCCAGCTGGGAATCCGGATTGGAGAGAGCTTTGGACAGGACTTCAACCAAGCATCGTGTCACCTGCAGTAAACAAATAACCCTGAATGCGTGGCTCTTTGCTGCGTGTTTTTTTTTTTTCTTTCTGTCTTTTTTCCTAGCTTGAATTTCTGCACAGCCACTACTTTAAACGTAATCATCCAACAGCATGATAAAAGCATACCACATCTTCTCTCTGTCCTTCCTTTCCCACGGGAAGCGCTAGATTTTCTGCATTAGAAAAGAAAAGGCATTTATGTTAAAATGAGTCAGTTGTGGCTTTGCGGGGGAATTGCATTCATTAAAGTAGACCGTGTCTCTGTCCGTGGTCCTGAACTGCGCTTTCTAACTTGCAGCACTGCACGGAGAGGGAAACGCCACTCTTTCACCTACCTGTTAACAAAGCCGCGACCGCAGCGAAAACAAAAATGAGTCTCATCTTGCCGAGGTGAAGGTACATCCAAGAAGAAGTGGGGGAAAGAAAGCAGCCAACTCTCCGTCCTCTCCTTAGCGGCAGGAGAGAGCTGCGCTGACTGGGCGCCTGCTGCTCTGAAGATCGGAGCCGAGGAGCGCCTCAAATAAAGAGAGGAGTGGGCTGGAGAAGCGTGGGAGGAGGGCGTTAGGCTCTGTTAATGTCATGACTCATTAGACCTGCAAAGAGAGAGAGGTGACCGAAAATCTGATGCATGCACAAAGTCGACATTTTCTGGAAATGCGGTTAGTGTCACGGGTCTGTCACGAGCCGATCACTGAAATGGATTGAGGAGTCCGTGCGTGTCTGTGTAGAATGCCAGGAGATGCCTGAGGGTGGACAGGTACAGCGGGTGGACACAACATCACGAAGAGTCGTGCAATCCTTCGTAATTTCATAGTTAAAGCCCATCGGCAGCACTTTGTGAACATGCAAGTTAGTGGAGCTCGGCCAGTGTTTATGCCGCTGTCTACTCAAAAGCCTTATACTGGAATCTACTCACTCCCTGAGCAGCTCTGTTGTATTGGATTGCATTAGATTGCGGACGTGTTCATTACATGACTGAAGTTATATAATATATTCTTATTCTCAAATGCAATGTTGTCATTAAAAAGCAGTTAAAGTAGATGCATTTCGCCATGAAGTCTGACTAGGGATGGAGGAACTATTTAGATCTTTAAAACAGCACAGAAGCACTCTGTTACAAGTAAAAGTCTGTATTAAGTAAAAGTACAAAAGTACTGGTAATCAAAAAAGTACAAAAAATCCCATTTCAGGACAATGTTTATCATATTCTTTGATCATAATTATTGATGCATTAATGTATACATCACTTTAATGTAGCTAAGTTTAAGTACTTTATATGTATTGCTAAACCCTTAAAGATGCATCATCATAGCTAATCAGTTGATTTTAGCTGTCAAATGAATGTAGATGGCTCCAAAGTAATAGCATCTGCCTCTGAAACGTAGTCAGGTAAAAGTATGAAGTAACAGAAAATGTAAATAATAATAATAATAAGTCAAGCACAAGTAGGTCTAAATTGTTCTTGTGTGCGGTGTGTGAGTAAATGTGCTCAGTTACATTCAGACACTGAGTCTGACCAGTCCTGAGTCAGAATTTACATCAGCTCAATAATTCATTCGGCCTTTAACACGTCTCATCCAGCTTCCTGTGGGAACTTCAGCACCAGCAGGAGAAAACTAGTCAATGGAGACCTGGATCAATAGTTGTTGTGGTTAACAGTCATGGATGACATGTACATATGAGAAGAGTATGTACATATTTTCCAATATTATTTATTGTGCCAGTGATAGCGGTTGTAGATATACAGTAATCCAGGCTATTGTGTAACTGGGAATAGGCAATAATGAACACAGCTGCAGAAAAACATAAAAAATACTCTTATTGTACAACTGTATTGATAAATTCAAGGATTTGTGTCTGATCTGTTGCGAGTAATAAGACCTTGATTTCAAGCTTCTTGTAATTCCCATCTCTCCGTGAAACTAGGCAATACATGAACTGCATCCTAATCTGTGATTGCTGCTGTCTTCGTAACAAACCCTGGATTGGGATGAGCCGACATGTGCAGCGACAGAGCTCGAAGTTGGTAGGCTCTGCTCAGCACGGCTCAGAACATTCAAACTGACAGCTGCTGGCATCTTCTTTTTTGGCACTTTGAATGATCTTTTTTTTTCTTGCTTCCTTGTCCAGCAGTTTGTTCTACCTCAGTGCGTATATTCTTTCATTCAAATCAAAAAGCGGCCTGGTTGTGACTTTTAAACCCCTAAACCAACTCGAGGTCTCTCTCTCTCTATATATGGGCATCTGTAAATGCTGAAAAATGCATAATAATCAAAATGTTTATGTGGGGTGTTTACACAACATGCACTGACCTTTATGTATGGCAAAGTACATTCAAATTCAATCATGTCTTGGAAACCATAAGCCCAGAAAGTGTAACAGCTGCAAGCAAAATGAGAATATCGTGCTCCATAAATCTGCTCTCTCGCCTGAGCTTCTCGTGCTTACATGACTGGTTACTGACATCTATCCTTGTTACTGCGGACAGGCTCCATCACGGCTACTATAATAATTACTAGCCGGGGCATAAAGCTGTGTATCGTACACTCGAGCGATATGCGCTGATCCAAAGCAGCCAGTGAACCTGCTCTTTGAATGATAGATTTTCAGTCTCACATGTTTTGTGTACAGTGAGCAGCAGCAGGGTAACAGTGCTCTGCAGTTTCCTCTACTCTCCCCGGGGAGGAAGTCATGTCTGAGCCTCAGCCCTCCACTGTGAGCCATACAGCCACTAGATATCAAAAGCACTGAAGCACTAAATTATACAAGTCCCATGATCTGAACAATTTCACACAATATGTGGATGTGTGTGTGTCTGTGGATGTGCGTGCACTCACATGTGACACTCTGTGTATGTGTTTCCGTGGCCGTAGTGCTCCGGGCCTGATTAATATTTTAGCAACGCATGAAGATATAGGCGCTCACAGCCAGCAAAAAGGGGGCGGTGGTGGTGGGGGGCCGGTGGGGATGGTTGAGAGGGAAAGCTCGATGCGTTCAGACAGGCAGGGTGAGCACAGGCTCACATCGGTCTGCAACAACGCCACCCCTTTCATCACGGCCACTAACATGTACGAACAAAAGGCGAGTGGCTCATGATGAGCACAATGCAGCGCGCCGCATGAAAGCCTCGGCTGGGCTTTGATCTCTGGTGGGGACAAGCTTTATGTTTGGCTCAAAACTACAGCGGAACTTTGATGTGATTCCAGGAACAATGAGGGAGTCTGTGTGTGGTCATCTGTAGTCAAATGCACTTACTTGCTAATATGTGTCTCTTTAATGCATCATTATTGTCATTATTATTCTGTCGACAGGGAGACAGATTCAGTTTCATTTTGAGCAGCTATGTATAAGTCCTTTCCATCTTTCTGATGGAAGATGTAAAGCAAAGATCTCACTAATTAGCAAACATCCATCCCAGAAGGTCTGACAGCACACTTATCAACAAGTATTAACATGGACTCTGATGGCTTAAACACTTTGAAACAACATTTCCCAATAAAGTTAACTTTCTAAAGATAAAAAGCTGCTTCTTCTCTTTGATCTCTGCTCTTTTTTCAGTCTCTGCTGACCAAACAATGCTTTCTCAACCAAAAAGTAGGTATTGTACCGCACTGCCCAGCAAACAAGTAGCATATTAGGGCCTCTTGTGCTTGCTGCTCCATTTTTGTGATATTAACAGCAATAAAACAGAAACAAAAACCAAAGGTAAGATGTGAATTTTAATATTACGACTCATAAAATCACATATTTTTGCCTCGAAGCTAGATTTTTAGCCAATCGATCAAAAATTTTTGGGTTAAATTGGGAAAAATAAGCCTCCTGGTGCCCTGGGCCCCTGTGGCAGTTGTCCCAGCTGGTAGTAAAGAATAGAAAGAGTGGATCTGTGCAAGCGTCATTAAAAAGCAGCCTCTTTGTTTATGCATTCATCAAACAGGCTTATAGAGGGCCAAACTGTAATGATATTAGCATGGCTATTGTAGCAGCAGGGGGCCTTCTCAATACAACACTCAATGGGACCCAAAAGGCCCATGCAAGATTAAAACGGCCCATGAAAAGGACTTAGCTCTGATTCATTGTGTAATACAGGATGTGAATCACTCTCATTACCAGAAAAGCAGGTGAGGGTTGATTATAATGTGTAATACTTAATTAGCAGATTTCCTCCTCATATCCTTTGGCTCCTATCACTCATTCTGTTGTAAATTAGAGGAGGATTGGAGTCCGTGATTAAATATCCTGGACAGAAGTGAAACGTGGCAAATAAAAGTCCACCTCAGTCTTAGGACACTCTTTCAGTGTTGTATTGTCTGTGCGCGCGTGTGAGAGTTGTTTTTTTTATTATTAATGCAGACTAAGTTTTAGTTAAACTCTCTCATTTCAGTGAAATGAGTAAAGGTGGAGATTATAATGAGGCCTTTAGGGAGAAAAGGATGACAGCTACAACTGGAGAAGGATAAAAGAGAATAAATTATGAATGGGGCAGAGCAGGCCAGGCTTTATGAATGTTGTGACAACTCTCAGTGTATGTACACTCGCTACTAAGGTGACTTGTGTACCAGACTTGTTGCCCTTGTTTCAGAAGTGGCTGCCCTTAGAGACGCAGCCACAGCGCAGTAAGAAGCATGTAATGCTCACAGTAAAAGCAGATATGGAGGGTAAATGTTGACGAGCTTTAGGCACAACTCAAGCAAATGAATGTGTTTAGGCACTCAATTGTCTGCCTCTGCACAAGTACATGGTCACATTTGGCCAAACAACTGCTTCCCCTACATCTGCGATGATTCTGTATCCAGAATAAAATCAATTCTAGACGATATCGTCACACTGGGTGATAGTTTGACAGCCCAGGCCAGAGTCACAGACAGGCCAAGATGCCCGCGGCTACTCTGCTGAAGGACGTAACACCAGCAGCGCTTACAGTACCGCAGGACCAGCTCATTTATTAATGTGGTTAGCTGTTTATGGAAATGTGCTAATGAAAGTCACAGGGTTATGAATGAATGATGCAGTGTCATCTCTGTTCAGGACAGCTAGCAGCGTTGGCAAGTGTCTCAACCAGCATTAAAGAATATCTCCAGAGTTAAACACAGTATGGATTAGTCTGTGTCAACAAGCAACAGCAAAGGTTTTACATCTTTAAAATAATTTTATATATTCATTACTGAATAGATACGAATGAGTTAAACGTCCTAAAAGTCCCTTGATTGGAATCATGACATCAACCACCAACCACATCAAACCAGCAAGACCACCAACAAAAAAACACAAATAAACAAAACTATTCAACCTTGGCATTGAGAAAAGAAGTTTATGATCCTTTAAGCGCTTCATTATGTGTGATGTTCAACAAAGCCCTTTAACTTAATAGTCCATCATTTTAATTAGTATTTAAGTAGTAAACTTGCACAGTATTATATCATCAATCTCAATTTTCACATGAATGATTTTCAGACACAAAGCTACTGTTTCAGAAATTACTGCTGTGGCCGGTCATAGTTCATATTTCATCACCCTAAACATAACAAAAGACCGGCCGCCACACAGCTGAGGATGTTTACAAACCTTTTGTGCCGAACCTCTGCAGTGAATGAAAATTTAATGGCGCAGTACTGCTGCATGTGCTTTCCTCGCCCGGGTTTTCATCATGGGTATAGATTTTGATGTGTAAATGCAAACTAGCTACAAAAGTCTGTCGGCCGGGAAGATGAGCAATTGTAGGAAAAAGACAAAGAAGAGATCAAACTTTCCAGAGCGACCATCAAACGGTTCACAAATGAAAAACAAATCTATAATTATTTTCTATGGACTTGTATAATGTGTGATTATGTTGTTTTGCATTTTAATGGCATCGCTTGCTGTGAATTTGCACCCAGATTAACCCTGGCGGAACAGAAAACCGAGGACCTAACACTGTTTTGACAACAGAGACAAATTTAAAGGTTGTAAGTCAGTTTCCCTCCTTCATTTCTTCTTTCCTTCACTGTGTCAGTAAGCCTTTTGTTCCTGACTAACTGCAGCTGTCTTGGTAGCCCTGTGACAATATGACTTCAATACATTACATGAGAAAGCCCACAAGAGAGACTTCTTCAGTTCCTTGGACTATTTGTTCTTTCCAGGCACAATAAACAAGACAGAAATTACAGTTTTATAAAACCCCCTAATTGTATTAGAAACCTACTTTTTAAAGGCACCTGGTTATCCAGACTTTCCGAATAAAGCAAATCACACATTTTTAGATCTACTGTCTCACTGCACAGACAGGCCTGTGTCTATTTGGGTTGGAGACGCCGGTTTTAAAGAGCTTCATTAAATCACAAATTAGCACAGGCTCTTCATGTCATTCATTTCTCCCCGCTAATTGCCGCTCAGGAAAGGCACCCAAGACCCGGTGTACTGCAGAACTGCAATTTAGTTGTAATCATTTCAGTGGCATTGGTTTGCTTGGCCTCCTGGTTTCCACACTGGGGAATATCTTGCATTGCATAATTAGGGACTGCAATTATGGATTAAGTAGTTACCACTTACAAAATACCTGCAGGAGCGAACTTATCTCCGGAGGATGCTAGTGAGGTTTTAAAATATATCACAGCACTGATGGTGCATTTTTTCTATGCGAGAAAGAGTAAGAGTTAAATAAGACATGCAAAAATATACATGCATCGGTTGCAAAAAGGAGTGATTTATAGCTTAATAAAACAGTAGAGAGAGTAATTTAATTTCTTAATAGTCTCTTATATTGAAATTATGTAAAAGATAATTGATCTGCCCTGAAGCATTTTCCCCGCTGTGACCTTCAGCTCTTTGGTTAAATTGACACTGATGTTAAACAATGTTCACAGGGGCGACAACGTCAAGTGGTATGGAGTCAGGATGGAGACAGCCTACAAACAGAAACTGGATTATTGTGTTTATACTGCTTCTCAGGTTCAAAAGTTTAAGGGTTGTCACTTAAACTGAGCCTCAAGGGCAACTTAGTGAGAATCAATGAGGCCTTTCAGTTTAAAAGTTAACCTTTGTCAATGATTTAAGGTGTGAAATGGCAACAGAAGCTCACATTTAAACATTTTGGATGGGTTAAATCGAATGTGTTTTTCAAGTCTCCTTCAAAGTGTTTTTGCATTCACATATCTTAATATATTCCATTGTTGCATTCAAAAGTTTTTCACAGCAAATCACTAATCCTAATTTTGTCCTGTCAACTGACTGTGACAGTTTGAGGTAAGTCTTCAATGCAAACCACAATCAAAACACAGCATCAAGCTGAGACTGTCGGCGTTCTCGGCCTTTGCTCGGGAGGTTTTCTCCTGTTTGATCACTTCCCGAGGACCTTATTTATTCTGACCACATAAACTGGATCAGCTCCAAGTGGGCATCTGTCACACTTGTTCTCCTTATTGAACAAAGGCGCGAACACGCTTGATGTGTTTGGTGTGCAAAGTGCTCGCTAAACATTCAAGGCACATGAGTGATGCTGCCTCCATTTGTGATCCAATTTAACTGCTGCCAAATTCGCTGCAAAACACTGTAATGTGTTTGGGGTGTGCTGGTTTTCACGTGTGTGATTTTCACATGATGTGCGTCTAGGGACACAAAAACATCCAAAAAGGAAAGGGATAATATTTTAATAGGTAAGTAAAAGAAGGAGGGCAAGAATTGTCAAAAATAGGTCGTAACATTTGGTTTAAAATCTAACTTTAATTACAGACAGTGTGTTGTTCCTGTGATGAAAACCTAAGGAGGAGGTTTCTTGTTCAGATCAATGGCACTGAGCCTGCCTGTCTGCAAGGACGATCACACTGGTGTCACAATCAATGGCAGTTTGGGAGCAAGGTTGTGTTTTTTTCCCTCGCCCTGACTTCACATTTTAATTTATTGGCGCTGGCACTTGTGTGCTTTGAAAAGGTCTCGGCTCTCTGCTAGAGACAAGTGTGAGCCATTCATCCGTTAATCCGGTTTTACTCTGCTGGAGGAGTTTGGGCAAGAAACACATGCACGTTTCATGTAAAACTTGCAGATCTGCCTCGGGCCGACGCATTACCCGCTGCTGTGTCTGTGGAAAGACTTGAATATCTCACTGCCAGTATCGTTCCTAGCATGAAACAAACTAAAAGATAAGATTACAGCTTGGTAACCTCCCTGCTGTATTCCTGAAATAAACATGGGTGCAACCTTTTAAAACCTTTTTAACCTAATTCACCTGCCTACCACTAGCTAGTAGTTAATTATTTGTCCAGATATGCTTTCAGGAAGTTATAGAGCATGTTGCTGTGCATGCCGCAGCCACGGGGCCCTGTGTTGCCACAAAGAGCTTCTATTCACTGTTTGTTCCCTCGGGTTTGACTCAGAGACAATGGCTTGTTGCTGCATGAACACCGGAGTACTTTATGTGCTGTGACGGCGGCTGACTTAATGTTATTTGCTGCTTTCAAACCCCTGTGTTTACATCTGTGCAGCCTGCCTTTCCCTGTGTCACAATTAGCCTGTACCCTTGTGCAAAATGATGATGCTAATTTGCAACATGAATGTTTGTCATGCTACTGGAACACAGACGTGATATGCTTTATGAGCACTGTGTCACTTGACTCAATATTCTGTTTTATCATGTACAGTTTGCATTCGGAGCAGCAGAGGAAGGAGCGGTTACCTTACAGATGATTCCCACCCCACAGACACAAAGAAACACTTCTGTGTTTTAATGAGTGGAGGTGTCCTGAGTAAGGATACCACTTTTTACATTATCTTTCCACAAATTGGCTGAATTGCTTCCTTAAACTCAAAACATGAAAAATGAACCTGCCTGGTGGTTCTAAGTCACCAAATGATAAAGCTGCATTATCTGTTAAAATGTCGCAGGGAGTTAATGATGTGCTACCATGCAGCCAATGACATTAAAGTTTGCTGCTCTGCAAAGATCATCTTTTAGAATATAAATTACTCTTTAAGTGCGGAGCCTGGCTGCACTAATTGACAAGTATAAACCAGCACATATTAGCATTATTATACAAGCAGAGAAGACCTCAAAGTGATTGCTGTTGATTGTCCCTCCATGCCCTTTTTCAGTTAGCGCCTCTCTACTTTGTGGCAGATGGACGGTGTGTCAGTTTGACCTGGTTTCATCTCCTCATACTGTTTCTACTAGTGCCATTAACTCAATTCACTGAGAATAAGGTAGATACTGTGTGCATCTATGATGGATTTCACTGCAATGAGCCTTAGGAGAGCGGGTGAGTCTGGGTCTCTTTGACCTGACATCAAACACCACTCTGCAGTCCAAGGACTGATGAGGGCAATGGCTACAAAAAAAACTGTTGCTGTCCTATAATTGTTAGCATCCTCTCTGAGACTGGATTGCCTCCCACTTGATGATTTCCCAAGATGCACTGCTGCACCTGCCTCCACGCATTTATCAGCGTCACACAGAGAGATTGTATCAATTCTCCACATTATCTCCTCCCCCCGAATGAGGAGAAACATCCCCTCTTTGAAGGCGCTAAAGCTCTTTATCAAACCATCTTCCCAATTTTGTCCTGTCAACTGATTGCGACAGTTTGAGGTAGGCGCCTCACTGCAAGCCACGACCAAAAAAAGCATCAAGCTGAAACTGTCAGCGCTCTCTCAGCCTGAAGTGAGTTAATTAAGAAAGTAAGCAGGCTGATAATGTGCCTTTAATAAAAAAAACCCACATCTCCATCTGTCCTATTTTTTTCTAGTCATCAATCCTTGTGTCAGTCAGTCTTGTTTAACATGATTAAGTGTGTCTTACATATATCAACGTTTCACTGTATATGAAGTGAGTTTAAGAGGTTCATAAGCTTCCTTCAATGAGAAACTATAAGTGTATATGATCTGTCCACCTGGCCCCTTGCTGCTCAGCCACTGGGTCAGCTCAGACACACTCCCCCCTCTGTCCTGTCAACCTGCCTTTGTCTCTGGGTTCTCTACGGAACATAAAGTGTCTCCTGCATAGGAATTCCACATTGTTGAAAAAAAAACAATTGGCATACTGCGATTCAGCAATTGGTGAGCTTTGCACTGACATTAATCCACACTGGCAACAAAAAGTTGTGATAAAGAGTAAAAAAAAAAAAGGCGTCGCCATGTTTACAGCTCTCATGGTAATAAGTGAGTAATTTCCTTCTGAACTGAAGATGACTTCCTCATTCTCCTTTGATCGCTTAGCATTTAGATGCAGTTGTTAGTTTCTTTAGAGGTGTCTTTAAGTTTCCAATTCATATCTTGCTTTTATTTCACACTGCAGTTGCAATGGCTTCAAGGAAAGTTAGTGGTGGACTCGACAATCTTGCATTTGATGTAAGTACAATGACCTGTTCATGTAAAATATATATAAAACATAGAAAATAATATGTAGCCAGATAGATGTAGATATTCTTTTTAAATGCAGTCAACATTACGTGTATGCATTCAGAAGAAATACAGTTCATGAATGTTGTATCTCGTTGAATAGTAAAGATTGCAGTTCAGATATATCCTCCTATGCAGTGGGCAAAGGTTCACACAAGTGGGAGTAATTTAGGTTGAAGATTTCTAAAAGTTGTGAAACTCTTGATAAAATTCTCTCGATGCTCTTAAAGCCCTGGCACAGGAAGGGCCCACACAGCACAAAATTGTATTTCTTCGATCCACGAAGTCTTATATTTTTCACTTTATTTTCCTTCATAACTTTCTACATTTGTCCACCAGTACAGGAGCACAATAATACAGTAAGAATAATCACATACCAAGATTAATATTTACACTTGTTTTGAATAATTAGGTGTTGAACACAGATTAAATTGATGTGCACTAGTCATAAAAAACTCATCTTAGAACAAGCTGTGTTTTCTCTGTTGTGCTGCAGATAGATGAGCAAGTCAACGATCAACCAAGGGGAAAAGAAGGAAGGACAAGTGAGAGCAGCTGTGCAGCAGACGAAGACAGAAATAAACCCAAGTATTGTGTGACTGAAGTCCCCCCCTGGTACCTTTGTATTTTCCTGGCCATGCAGGTGGGTGGAAATCCTACCTGTGTTGTATGTGGGTTTTAGCATTTTGCATTTTTTCAAACCTCTGCTGTCTTTGAATATGTTGTGAATTTCCCAGTTGTTGACACTTAAACCCACACTGTAATGTACAGTATCATACAAGTACAAATTGTAGCTGTCATTTATTCTAAATGAAATCCCTCTTTGCCTGGGGACTGCTCATTGCTCCAATGGCCCAATATTCTAAAACCCACATAGTTCAAACCCCCACAGTGCATTATTCCTAACAAATGCAAATTTCTAAAAAAAATACTGTTGTATTGATAAACGGGCTGTCTGAACAGTGACCTGGCATCTTTTACCTTGTTTGAAATCAGTGAAAGAATCTGACATACTGTATGTGGTATTCATTCTTACTGTGTTCAGTGCAATCAATACCATCAGTTTGCCTTTCTCATCACTGTTCCTCTCCTACGCAGCATTACCTCACAGCGTTTGGTGGGATCATCTCCATCCCTCTCATTCTCTCAGAGGGGTTGTGTCTGCAGCACGACAGCCTGATCCAGAGTCGCCTCATTAACACCATTTTCCTAGTCTCTGGCTTGTGCACCCTGATGCAGGTCACCTTCGGTGTCAGGTCAGAATGATGGCACTTATTCATTCCATCACTCACCAGCCTGTAAGGAGAGATTGTCAAGATGAACCTTGTTTGCAGTAGACCCTCATTACAACCTATGAAAAGTTTTTTCAACATATTTAGATTGATAATGAATTAAATTACTCAATTCAGTATTGAACGGTTTGTTTGAAAGTGTGGAACCAGTGTCTGCAGAACTCACAGAGTATTATTACCAAACTGCAGCACAAACTCTTTTAGTTTCTTTTAGCACAGTGTTTTGGTATTTTACCACAATGCCACGTTTACTTTATGGTTAAGCATTTGGTTTTTGGCAATGAAGCTCTGATAACCTGCCAGCAGTAGGTGATGAAGATATTTAATAAAATAAAATAATTTGGTCTTCACCTATAATAAGTTGGTTGGAAACCGTGCTATTCAGACTGCTATTCGTAGCATCTCTGCTTGACAATGTCATTTAAGAATTTTAGCAACTCATTCTGAGCATGTTACTGTAATAATAGTAGCATTAGTGTGCCTAAGTAAACCTGCACAGAGCATCTAGCTTGGCTGTAGTTTCTTATTACCTTGCAGAAGACAGTCTTTTATATATATATATATAATTCTAATAAACCTTCATTACAAAATATTTTTACTACAAATAATAAGAAAAACAAAACTTACCCTTAAATGCAATACGTATTTTGTATTTTTATACACGTTACATTCTTTTATTTTGTTAAATTTGGACTCATTTCTTGGTAAATCAGTCTTTGTTTCTGTTTTATCACACTTGTAGACTTCCCATCCTACAGGGGGGTACATTTGCTGTGTTGACCCCTGCCATGGCCATGTTGTCCATGCCAGAATGGAAGTGCCCAGCTTGGACCCAGAATGCCAGTCTGGTCAANCACCCAGCCACTGAGCAGACAAAGCAAGTGCTTTTGGAAGGGGAAACTTCTTATGAATCTAATACCTGTTTCAGCACTAAGACACTAAGGTTTGATACTAGGGGATGCAAGTATCCTGCTAGTGAAACAACTGCTGAATAAAATGTTTGGAGAGACTGTGACGAGACAGTGAGAATCCATAAGAATGTTTTACTGGCAGACATGATGTAGGGATGACATGCTCTGCAGTCAGAGTACATCAGAGTTTTAAATACTGACAGTATCACACTAAACTGATGCTTACATCTACCATTTCCTGCATAAATGTTGTCAGACAGAAGACTGAACACTGAGGATGATGGATTGACACTCACCCTTCTTCCTGAGCTCTGGTTTGCCTTTCTTGACTGTGGCCATGACCATGTCACCCACTCCTGCTGCAGGAAGACGATTCAGGCGCCCCTTGATGCCCTTCACAGAGATGATGTACAGGTTCTTGGCACCTGAAGGATGGGATGAGAACATCAACACAAGAAAGGACGCAGTAGTGAATAAGAGGAATGCCAAGAGAACACTGAAATATTCACGGTTGTATGTTAGAAATGACAGAATATGGCACATTTTCAATTTGCTTCATTTCTGATGAAGATGTGACGGTAGAAGTGATCTTGTCATCTTATAAGTCATATTTTCAAATATGTCCAGCTTTTTAAAAACACAATAAAGGCAATGTTAATAGACCACATGAAACCATTTCTGCCCAATTCAAGCAAGAGATTTTAAGTTGACTACAAAAGACCAATCTGAGCAGGAAGGTTAACATAGGCATCATGAGAAACCAATATAGGGTTTTTGAGATCAGTGCTGAGGAGACAAACTCATCTCGATGAAAGAAATTAAATCTGAAATTAAACTGTTGCACTGATACTTTCAATCCAGTTAGTGTCCCCTGTATTCTACGACACAGGGTTGAAGTTGGTAAGAGCTGCTGCTTCTTTCATTTGACATAAGTAAGCACCCTATTGGATAAACTTTGTAAAGACACTGATGTTACTACAAGCTGTTTTACTACATAACACTGGGGAACCCAATTTTTGTTGAGTTAGGTCTGACAGCTCTTTTTAACTAATTTTTGGGTGCGGAATCCAAAACTGATCTCAGTTTTTCTCTATCACGTCAAGTTTTTGAACTATAGGATCCCCGTTTTCTTAAAAAATATGAAAAATACTGTACTTAACAGATATGTGCTTGTTTCATAAAAATTTTCAAATATTGACATACAATGAAATATGAAAGAAACAGGCATGACTGCAATGTTTAACAGTATTATGTTTTTACAAAGGATATGGCTACTGTAATTATAATTGTGTGCAAGTAGTTAAGGTAAAAATTTACGTTTGACAAATGCACTGATGTTTGCCCTCTGACTTGGAATGGTGAAACTACCACAAATATAGCAAAAGGAGTCAGGGTTGTTTAGGCATTTATGACGAGAAGTAGCAGGAGCAGACATGATCTGGAACAAAGGAAATATATACCTATGTAAATAAAACACTAAGATGGAATAGTTACAAGCTTTGAAAACTAAAAAAAAAACAGCATAAAACGAAATAGAACTTACAACGGTATGCCCATGGTTACAAGGTTAAGAGAAAAGCCAGCACAAATCCTCTTAATTCCTACTATGCTAGCTCTCTGTTTGCAGATATTGATAGTACTGACCTATAGGGAGCTGCACACACCTCTCACCGCACTGTCTCAATTGTGACTGCACAAACAAGTTGCCACGTAGCTGTAGATGAGTCCAATTGTAATCAGCTGGCAAGTCTTACTACAGCTAATCAGTGGAATTTTGCTTATCTGGAGGGTAAGCTGTGGAGAAAAAACTTGACGTGATAGAAAAAAACTGACTGCAATTTTGGAATCAGCATGCCAATTTTAGTTTTAATCAGCATAAAAATCTAACTCAACAGAAATTTTTTTTCAAATTGTTCCCCAGTGTAATGTGTCAAATGTGATCTCTGATAAAGTTTCTAATTTTGCATTGTGATGCTAATGACAGTTATTCTCCTACACACAGGACCATGGTGTTGATCATCCTGTTCTCCCAGTACCTCCGTCTCATTCCAGTCCCTGTTCCTGCATACAGCAAAGCAAAGAAACTTCACACCTCAAAGTTCTACATCTTTCAGATAATGCCTGTATGTTTTCGACTATAATGCTTTTTGATATACTGTTTATACTTTTTAAACTATTTTTGTTGCTTTTTATGGTTACCCATAAATACTGACACTGATACTAATTTTAGATATTGATTAGATTCTGCTAGGCATGTCGGTTTCATGGTTAATCTGCTACCTCCTCACCATCTATGATGTCCTACCATCTAATCCAGCTGAATATGGCCACCTAGCCCGTACTGATGTGAAGGGAAATGTGGTTTATGAGGCTTCCTGGTTCACATTTCCTTATCCTGGTAAATTCACAAGAATAACATTACATACCTTTATATCTTTTATCTTTAATACATCAATCATAACTCATAGCATAGTGGGTGTTGTGGAATTGAATATTGACTCTATTGCTAAGAACAGGGAAGTCTTTTCATAGACTATTCAATAATCATCATTTTGTCTTGTTGTTCAGGTCAGTGGGGCATGCCAACTGTCAGCTTGGCAGGTGTGTTAGGCATCATGGCTGGAATAATATGCTCCATGGCAGAGTCTGTGGGCGACTACCACGCATGTGCCAAGATGTCAGGGGCCCCTCCGCCACCCAAGCACGCCATCAGTCGGGGCATTGGTGTTGAAGGGCTCGGCTGCATGTTGGCAGGGGCCTTTGGCACAGGCAATGGCACAACCTCATTTAGTGAGAATGTGGCTGCCCTGGGTATCACCAAGGTACGATGCTCGACTTGACAGTTTAATATTCATTTATACTGCATGAATTCATAACCAGGCTGTTTTCTGCCCTGCTGTTGGTATTCTAGCTGCCCAGCACCAGACAAGGGACAGACAGACAACATTACTGATTCCATAACTAGCCTGTCTGCAGAAAAACAATCAAGTCTACACAAGGTATTTCTACCTGTTTGTGTGACAGGTTGGTAGCCGAATGGTGATTCTTCTGAGTGGATTCTTCATGATTCTGTTGGGGATATTGGGTAAAATTGGAGCCATCTTCACAACCATCCCGACTCCTGTGCTTGGAGGGATGTTCCTGATCATGTTTGGAGTCATTACAGCAGCAGGCATTTCTAATCTGCAGGTGAACATCTGCGTGAAATATCATTTGATATACAGTGAGATTTGTTTTGAAAAGCTTTGCTACCGTGCATAATTTTGCTGACACATCTCCGTTTACAGTCCACAGATATGAATTCCTCAAGGAATATATTTGTTTTTGGTTTTTCTATGTTTTCTGCACTCGTCATTCCAAACTGGATAATGAAGAATCCTGATTTCTTCAAAACAGGTACAATCAATCAGGAAATTTGATTATTTTACTTAACTTACCTTCACGTCAAGCTATGTGCTTTCACATTTGCCACTACTTACTCACATGGAACATTTCAGATTTTCTTTGTGAGCTCAACACAACTTCAACATGACTAAAACAGCAAATGATGCATCTCAGTCTTGAGACGTCTCACCTATATTACAATAATAATCTTTCTTTGTGTAACTCAGGTGTTCAAGAGGTCGACCAGGTCATAAACATATTGTTGACCACACATATGTTCATAGGAGGGTTTCTTGGCTTCTTCCTAGATAACACTATTCCTGGTAAGCTGGAGTGGAAGGTCGGATTTGTATGAAATTGCATTGAAAGCAAATCGCACCCATTTTTTTTCAGTTTGTATCTGTTTCAATGTTCCTCTGCCTATATTTAATCATTAAGCTGCAGTCTTTGTCTCTCTCCTAACTGTCTTTTTAATACCTCTTTCTCAGGGACCAAACAGGAGCGAGGCCTCTTAGTCTTGGACAAAGAACATCTTGAAGACTCTGGCAGCACCTTGAAAAGTGAAGAGGTGTACGATCTCCCCTTTGGCATAACCTCTTGCCTCTCGTCACAATCTTGGGTTCGTTATATCCCATTTTGCCCATGGAAAGACCACGTAAGTCAGTGCGGGCCTGAAGACAACAGTACGTCACAGGGGAGGAGGAGTGCACAGCTGCATGACAGCACGGGGGCCACTGATGAACATGACCTATGAAGACTAAATAAAAGAAAAGGCCTTTTAGGTCAAACTGACTGCTGTTTTCGATCATCACATCCTGTCAGGGCTCTTTACATTGTCACCGGTTTGTTATTGTTTAACTCATGTTGCACTTAGTGAGTTCCTGTAAATACCAGTATAAACTAAAAAAAACAATATACTGAAGCGCAATGTAAATCTGGTCACTGTCTCCCAACTTTTATTCAATTTTAAATGCTCCTCATGTGAATTCCTTCATATGTTACTGTACTTTAATAAAATTACAGCAATTTTATTTATATTTACTGTCCTCTGTGTCGCAATGCTGCCAGCAGTGGGTTTCATTTTAATGTGTAAACCACGTTTTCCTTATTTGAGCTTGCACAGAGAGAAATAAAAATGTGTGAGGGTAAAGTGCGGCTCTCTCGCCGTCTGTCAACACCAATTAAAAGCAAACTACTCAACGATCAAAGTGTTTACTGCGTGTATGTTCCACCATTGCTCAGAGTTCTTCCAATAACTCACAGACAGAAAACTAGAATAATGTGCTCTTCATTCTCCTCTTTCAAAGGAAATTAAATTTAGCCTCTGGATAAATTTATTATCACACAGCCCTATCTTCACTCTGCAGCTGCTTAAAAACCCACAGCAGCAACCCCCTAGCTGTTATTGTGTTTCCATCTGCAAAAGCAAACAGAGATAACGCATCTCCTCAATCTTTCTCTTTGCCCTGCACGCCTTCATCTCTTTCTCCCTGTATTCATTTCCTCTGTCTTACCATCTCTGACAGCCAGGTGGGATATGGGGTAATGCTTTGATCTGTGGAGCCATCAGTTTTCCCCGAGGCACGTTTTGACCACTCGTCAATGGTTGGCTTGTCTGCTCTAATGTGTTTCCAGGATGATATTAACACAAGTGTAATTTACCTTTTTTCTTCAGTGTCTTCTTTTGTATCTAAATGAGATCACATTACAGAATATTAAAATTTGTATGTCGGTGTGCTGGAAAGGGTTTCTACGCAGTGATTCACAATAGGGTTTTATGTAACACCAAGCCAGCGATCTGCATTTCAATGGGAAATGATCACGATAACTCTGCAATTCTGTGCCCATCAGGGAGAGTTTCACTTTTACCAGCAGCATACTTTTTTCTGTCTGAGACTTCAGCCTTGAGGAATTACTTTTATTCTCTCTTTTTCAAATCTATACTACATCATCTGGCCCCCGCAGCTTTCGGGCACTTGATGAGATCTATTGTAGCCTCTTGAAAGCTTTCAAATGCCAAGTTTATCTTTTTGACATAAATATAAGTGCAAATGGAGTTAGGAGAGCAGGGCGAGAGACAAACAGAAATCATCAGAGAGAGAGAAACAGGGAGAGAGGAATTTAGTATTCACGACCGGTAGATGGGGATCATACTTCAGGCAAATGTGAGAAACTGTGCTACACACTGCTGATTCATTCATTCAAACACAAACAGGGTAAATAAATAATATCCAATGAATGCACACATAGGTAAATATATATTCAGCTGATCTCATTTACGGTAACCACATCCATTCAAATGACTGATTTTTATATGAAAACTGTAATCTGCATGCTGTACTGCCATGGAGTTACATTACTTTCCTGCCTTGCGGGCTGGAATCCCAATATTAACGTCTATTTTTCTATTCTTAGCTATTTTATTTAAGTATCACAGGGGAAACAAAATATATAAATCACAGCCGTGAAGTCACTTACTTCTCATAGACTTTGGAGGAATGAAATCTTTCATCTTTCATTTCATGGCAAGAAATAAAAAAGATACTTGTCAGTTTTACATGTATTCACACACATTCAGAGAATACTGATGCTCCCACGCAGCAGATGTCTTGGTGTTATTAGTTACACACAAGTAACAATGTTGTAATGTAAGTCAGGTTGAGACTTGGGCAAACAATCAGGTCTGTTAATTTCCTGAACCCAGTTGCAGATACGCCTGATACTGCAGTTCTGGGAAATATTGGATGAATCAACATGATGAGGTGGAGCTGACTCTCACAGATAACCTCCATCTGAGCAAGAACATTTTGACTGTAGCTTCCCAGGCTGAGGCAACCCTGACTCATAAACCCATTAATCATTAATCATTAGTCCAAACCCTTGAGCTGACTTTGATATTCATTTTTGACTGGAAGTAAGATCCACTGATCAGGGAGGTAATCTGGTAGCAAGAGAAGCCTATGATAACATATTCACTGACTCTAAATCAGAAACATATTTATGCATTTTCATTCTTTATGAAAAATCTTCAAAATTTCTACCACTTTTAATTCTCTTTTGCAGAACTTGTTATATAAATGTCTAATTTAATGTGTTCTATTCTGCAATCTGCTCTCTAATCTGTCATCACCTTCCTGAAAAGATGCTGCATCAGTGATTAAAACCAAAACACTACAACTCCAACAACAACAACAACTCCATCAGTGTTACAGCTGTGACCTCCCTCACTGGTGTTTTGTTACTAAGAGATACTGAATGCTGCAGGCTTCCAACTCTGTGCTTTATCAGATACAATCATAAAAAGCAACTTGTGGTATTTCACATTTGATCAGTAACACTGACAATAATTTAGTAGAATTATGATTTATTCAAGTGGCATAATTTTTTGCTCTGTTTTTCCACCCGGCACAGCATCCGCTGTAATTCTAGTAATTATGCTGCTGCCTCTGAGGACATTTACTCCATAATTAACCAACTATAATAACACAGACATGTATACAGAAAAAGCACACATGTAAATCAATGAGTTTAGCTGGTTATGGCTGGTATAATGCTCTGTAATGAGAGCACTGCTGGGTTTTGTGAAGTAGCCTGAAATATTCATAATGCTGCAGTCTCTCTTCAACCATCATGCTTTCTCTGTTTCCTCTGCTCTTTCATCAAGCCCTCACATGCCTCTCCCCCTTCCTTCCACCGTCCCTTTTTGCCATCTTAAACCACTTTTTATTTTGCCCTGATCCTTTGTTACAAACACCAGAGCTATTGGGCCCCACACTCAGGCATGTGAGTTACTTCTTAAAAACTTTTCACACTTGAAACACCCAGAGCAGAGATTTGCAGCATTTTCCCAGGTCAGATGGGTAAACCCCCCCCCCATCCTGAAACTTGCTCCTGCCTCATCACAGTAGACTCCCATTGGTGTTCATTAACAAAGCCAGACAAGAATTGAAGACAGCCTACTTTAAAGAACCACTCATCCCACAATGTGAACTCACATCATTTTCACTGCATTCATTAGTACTCTGCAGTGTCTGCCTTATTCAAACCAAGAGGGACTCAGTAATCTCTGATTCATCAAAGACTCAAAATACTGACTTTTTTCCATGTATTTTAAGATTCTTATAACAGAGCTATTGCATGTTAAAGAGAAAATACACTATGAGGAAGTCCTGATGGTTTATTTTCTGTAAAAGATTGATTTGGTTTCACTGTTACTGCAATATTTCTTTTCCCCTGTGTGCCTCTATGGCGTTATTTTCATTTGAACACTGGATGGGGCTATAGGCTAGACTTTGGGTTTCACGCTGCACTACTGGCTGTATTAAGGACCTGGATGAGTCTGAGAATGACCGTTGACGATCTTTCTTTAACAAGCATCATTTACAAATGTTTAATCAGTTTATCAATGCTATTGTTTTTATTCTATATCATTGTTGGGTGTTTAAGTTTATTTTTGTTTTATTTAATTCTCTTGATTTTATTTACCTGGTTATAGTTTAGCCATAAACAAGCACTACAACTGTTTTGAAAAATGCTGTATAATAAAGGTTAATATTCTTTTGTAATTATTATCATTTTTATTGTTATTCCTTTTATTGTACTATTAGCCTGTTGTTACGCTGTTCTTATTATAATCATTATTCGTTTGGCTACACAGTATCAGTCGTATTTTTATGAAACCAAGCACTGATGGGTTTAAATAACACTAAAATAAAAATATAAAACTTGGCTATGGACCACAGCAGTGGTTGACAATCTAGTCACAGTAAGATGACCAGACTTTGATTACCCACTGGTGAGTGTCACTTTTGCAGAACACTTCTTCCCCATCTGTTCTAGTGGAGCAGCTCAGTGGCCTCAGCTGAGTGAGCTGGTCAATAAATAAGAAAAGAAATGCCATTAACTTCTCTTCACCGTCGTTACTGATGCTAAAACCCGAACTTTTGAAAGGGAAGGCCACAGGTTTTGTAGTAAACTAATAAGTACATGTAGGTGAAAGTGTGGTTGGCAGATGAGCTCCTCAGTGCTTTTAAGCCTGGGGACATTTGAGCTTGTCATTGTTTGTCTGTCTCAGCCAGTCAAATGATGGTGAAAAACTCATTTATTCAGCGTCAAACGAGCGAGAAGCCTTATCAAATATTTACAACTCGGTTATGCAATTGGAAGTCTTCCTAGAAAGGTTCTTTTTTCCGAGACAGGGCTCTGTTTCTGTGTGTTTTATATATCATTTCCAACTTGTGAAGGAGATGTTTTTGCTCCAACAGTCAAGGGTACGTTGTTCGACGTCACTGAGTACATCGCCTTCTATTTAAGGGACTACCTCTGCCTCGTCTTCAAAACAAGTTATATATTCGCCGAAAATGTGCACGTTTATCGCTGTCTGCTGACGGTACGTTCACATTTGTTGTTACCTCGCTGTCAGACTATGTCATTTTATGTAAGGAACATCTTACTCCGCTATGTTTGTCCATGTTCTATCAGTGGCAAACATACGCTGGCCAGCTGATGCAGCATTGTAAACACCTTAACTGTAGGTTAAAACACGATTAAACCCGCTTCTAATTTCGTTATGTTGTAATTGTCTGATTTTGCGCAACCGTGTGGTGTGATAAATGATTCTAAACCTATTTTAAGTCATGACTGGTATTAATTACTTTAAAATGCTATGCACTGCAATAACCGGTTTGGGGAATGTAGAACTTGATGCTTGTGACAAACAAAGTTGCCAAAAGTTTTTTAATCATTTCCTCTTTCCTCGACATCTTGGCAGCATGAGGTTTTAAAAACGCGGACTTTCCCGTTTATTTACCACTGTTTTGGGTCGGACATGTGCGTTGAGCTCTTAACTGCGGCATTTCCAAAGGTACGGTAATGCAGCATAGGCGGCAGACCACAAATCCGGAGCAGGGCGGTATGAACCAGCTCCATCATGTAGTCAGCGGAAACCAGGGAACGGTACTGTACATGAAAACGATCATTTCAAAATAAATGTTCTAAATAACCGCAATGGTAGACGAAATGTTTGAGATGACTGGAAGTAATGCCACATTTTTTGCGCGAAGCTTGTGATTGTAAAGATACAGAGTATATGCTTCCGCGCATGATTTTGATTAACTACTATAAAAACAGGGGATAGTTCATAAAAACTACATATATTTTCAATGCACTTCTTCATTTGTTGTATCAACAAATACTACTGCCTAAATATTCTTTCAAATCCCTCTAAACGATCTCAATCCAGAGCTGTCTCGAGGTTTACTCTAGACTGTTCACAGGATGAAGCTCTACTTTTTTATGTTGCTTCATTTAACCATGTTGGTCATTGAAACTTTTACTTTGAAAGCACGTAGGGGAAGTTATATTCTTTATGTACGCGACTTTGACGCTAGCGTGCGTTGTTTGCTGAACCGTCCGAATAGTGGAAATAGCGGAGTCTTTGTCTCAATTCATCTGTGGAGGGCAGGTTATTTATTATCTGTTAAGATCGAGCCTGATATCTGTTCGCAGTTTTATTAACAGGACAGCAATGAGTAGCAGTGAACGGGCCGGCTTGTTGGTTTGTTTTCGCTCTGACCGGTGCCTTTCTGCAGGATAGGGGACCGGAATCGCTGTGAACTCTCCATCAGCGGGGCCGCAAAGAGCCGACACATAGCTGCCAAAATCAGCAAGGTAGCCGGTTTTTCTCGCTTCCCTTGTTTCGTGCCAGCGTTCTTATTCACGGGTTAGTTAGCCGGCGGTGTGGTTGTCAGGTTAGCTGCTCAATGTTATTTTAACCAGCGACCAGTCGGCGAGTTAGCAGCTTTTCAAGTGACGCTACTTTCATTAACGTTGCAGTTTCAGCAACAAAAACAGCCAGTGCTCGCGCTGAGCACAGGATTTTATTTGCCCTGTGTAAGTTACATTGTAGTTGAAATGTACATTCAGGTGTCAGCGGGAGAAATTAGACCGTTATTTAAATCCTGTTGAGCGGGTAGCCTGCCCTTACATTAATGCGTGTCAGTAATTGCCAGGTAACAGTCGCTTGGCTAACCATATGTTGCACAATATTTAAATAAACAACCAGTCAGTGTTGATGTCTTTCAGCTTGTCTTCGCTGCCAATCTTCTCTGTGGAAGTGACAACTATGGAGACCAGTATGGAGACCACTCAGGTGACTTTGGCTGTCAGAGGAGAAACATCTCCAGGTATGCCTGTTATATTTATCCGTAGGCTCAATGAAAAGATGAAGGGGTCACAACATTTTCTTCAGGTTGCATTCAGAGTTGATCTGTTTGCACAAAGTAGTCCTTCAAAACAATTATACTATATTCGCCCAAAGATTTAAATCCGTGCTTCCTTGCTGGAGTTGTGTGCGTGTATGTGTTAAATCTGTAAATGTTTTTAGAAATGTCACCTGAATTAAATTTTTAATTTTAATTTAATGTTAATTTATGAAATGTATGTCAATTGATAAGCCAGTTTGAACATTTTCAGGTGAGGTGATTGCAGTTGTTGGTAGCTGTGAAGCCCTGGGAAGCTGGAGCCATCAAAAAGCTGTGACTTTGCAACCAGATGGTAGTGATGGGTAGGTTAAATTTTATGTGTAATGTCTCACTTATTATAAACACACAGTTATAATGTGACAGTACAGGCTTTTCTCTGCCAAGTTAGATGCAATAAGTTCTCCCTCTTTTTTTTTTTTTTTTACAACGTTGTCCACTGCTAAAATATATCAATATGTATGTTGACTCTCTGGCAGAAACACATGGACTACTACAGTTGCTGTACCGAAAGGAGTTGTTTCAGAATACCGCTATTTCAAAGGCTTCTTTCTGGAGTCAAAGGTGAGCAGAGTCTCCCGTCTTTATAATGGTTTAGTCCTTGATAATCACAGATGATTGTCAGAAATCATCTTTTTGGCTATCACTTGTTAAAAAAGATAAATATTATTTATTATTAATTTAAAGTCAGTCTTTTATGGTCCTGTTGCATGTTTTGTGATGTGTGCTTCAGATTTTCTGCAATTTGATGCCTTTTCTTTTCAGCCCATCAACAGGAAGTGGAGAAATGGGCTCTATTACTTTGTTTGAACAACGACTTTGAAAAAGTGTGTTTGAAAGTGCTAGATTCTTTCACAATTTAAGGAAGGATTACTCACAAGATTCTTGTATCGCCTTCACTGTATCTGCCTTCATGCCCTTAGAAACAACCTTAGGTCAGTGTTGTGGATTAGCCAGCTCTGGGCAAACTGCCAGCTGGTTTGATCTTATCTGAACACGTGAGCCTATGCTAAGCCTGTCTGCATATAGATCTGTGCAAACATACCTGAGTGAAACACAAAATGGGTCACATATACATTACTCACGAAAATATATGTAGCATGCATCTTACTCTTTCTTTCTCTAGTGCCAGCACAAGGGTGGGGCTCACATTGTGTGAGACTTAAAGCCTGTTTTGATCTGACTGATCTGACTTCCTCTTGTTTGTACTGCGTTGTCTGTGACACACCTCACTTTGTAAATTGCGCAGGCTCCCAGTTCTTGTGAGCTGGGACATGTCATTGGTTGATGCAAGTTTAAAGAAGGTCACATTTCCCAGTGCAGTGATTTATTAATGCTGCCTGAGTCATGCTTGAAATTTCAGAAAGTCCAAGTTACTCCCACAGGAATAGGAGCAATATATAGAGTTATATACTCATGATCCATGATTGTAGAGATGAGTTGGGGGTTTTTTTCTCACTGTAATATTGTATGCAACCCTTTAAAAACACAAGTTACAAAGGTCAACATGTGTTGCTACAAACATATAGTTGCTATAGTTAATTATGGCTTTATTACAGATAAGGGCAGCAGCTCAATGTGTGACTGAAATAATGTTTCCAAGTATTTTTTTTTTCTTCACTAACAAATCCGCTTTTCAGATATCAACCCATGGTGGCTGACTGCCCTAGGTGGGGGATTGGTGAATATACCAGCTCTAATTCCTTTCTCACACTCTGGTCCAAAGACTGTGTGCTGGCCAGACTGAAAAGTAGTTCAATGTATCTGATTTGAAAACCCTAACATTGTACTAAACATTGGAATTGCAGAGTGCAGGTGGTCCCTGTCAAGTGATAGTCAATATGTGGGAGACCCATCATCATCCCCGCACGATGAGCCCCACAGGTATAGAACAAACTGGGACAAAATGTGGTTGGGTCTGGTAAAGTGTGTCATACTCAAACCCCCTGTAGACCCCCTATCCCCTGCCCCAGCGCCATACATAATATTAGTATATCACCACTAATGTAGGGTCAGTTCTTCTTAATTTAACTGAAGAAAGGTTTTAGTATTCAGGGATATGATCTTTGGTTTGTTGTTTTGGGCAACATGCTTGTCACAATGAACATACTGCCACCTGACTGCAGTGATTCCTCCTCAAACCTTGTAATTTTCTGGTAGCCTCTGGAGCTTCATATTTATTCTGCAGTATGTGGGTGCTAAAGCAAAGATCAGGGGCAAAACTTACTGGAATAATCTATAGTTATAGTGGAAACACTGCAGCGCAGTAGATTTCATGACCTGATTATTGTAGAACTCTCTAGTTCAAACACCATTGTGCAGGCTCCACACAGACAAAGCTCATTCAAAACGAGCTTGATAGGAAGAATAGTTGCAACTGTGCCTGCACCCTGCTTGATGTCCTTTTTGACCCCATCCTTTGTTTTGTTTTTCTTTCCTTTAGCAAATCCCACTAAAACGCCTCCCCCACTTCAATATAAATTTGTCACGAGCCAGGGTTAATTTTTCTATTTAATTCAGACGTGTTGTTTGAATTTAGAGTAGTTTCATAAACATCCTGCTAAATTAACCATAATGTCATAAGAAATGCTCTTGCTCAGAGTTGTGCTTTGTTTTTGTTTTTTTTTGTTTTATTGCACAGTCGATAGTTGAGGCAAATCAAATTCAGAGCAAACCCTCGAAAGCTTACATTTGGCATCTTTGACGAGTTCAGAGTCCGATTTTCCTTCTAGGAAATGACACAGACACAGTGACAAAGACACAGGCATTGCTCTGGTTTGATCTGACCTCTACTTTCGTACTGTTGGTATTCTTTAATCTCATTTTAATGTTTTTTTTTTTTTGTTTATTGCAGCATCACACCAGAAAATTGATGATGGACAATTTGGAATTCACAGTAAGTTGGATTAAAAAGCACTTTCCACCTTAATTAAAGTATGTAGGTTTACAGTGCATTAGATAAAAGTACTGTAAAACCAAATAGCTCCATGATGTGCTCAATCTGTCAGGGCAATTGAATTCCATATAGACTACATTGTAGTCACTTCCTCTGTTTTGTACAGCAGAGGCTTTGAGGTCAGTCATTATAGCAGAACAAACAGTTGTCTCCTCCCTGCTATTGACGCCAACAGCAGTTCTCTGGTCAGCAGTTATGGGAGACAAAGTGGATATACATTGTCATCAGACGCTTCCTGTCTGTGCCCTTCCCTTTTTTTCTCAGATGGGGTGAATTGTGTTGACTCTGGGTGGCTGACGTGCCAGACAGAGATTCGCCTGCGTCTTCACTATTCTAAGGTGTCTCCGGTGTCTATCACTAAGAAGAAATTCAAGAAGTCTCGCTTCAGGTAGGGATGACGGCAAGGTCGAATTTAACACCACACCAGAGAAAGTTGTTCTTGAAAGTGATGTGAGTAATGTTAGCATTACAGTGCTAACATTACCTAACCTGTCAGCTACGTGTAACAGGAATCCTGGATAATAAATTAACTTAAGAGAAGCACAGATAATACTTGGCTACTTTTTAGCTGAACATATCTCTGTATTTGACTAATGCAGAATCAAGCTGACATTAGAGGGCGTTGAGGAGGAGGACGACGAGGAAGATGATCTCAGTCCTTCATCTTTGCACAAGATGACCACCACACTGGAGATCAGTATGATCAGCGCCAACGGCTATAAGTCGCGCCACTCGCAGCCTGAATGTGGCTATGCACTGGAGCCCTCCCAGTGGACCGAGTACAGCATCCACACCATGGACCCGGACAACCTAGTGCTCACCTTTGAGTTCTTTGAGGTAGTACTCATGAGAATATAGGCTCTGAAAAACCTAGTCTTCACAAGAAATGATATTAGTATTGCAGACTAACAAAAACCAATAAATAAGGGCAAAGAAACCAGGAATTATATTGAGACTGATCTGTTTTCATTTGTTCAGAAGAATATTCATTTCATGTATGTATTTACAGGAGGACCTGAGTGAGCATGTTGTCCAGGGGGATGCTCATCCGGGGCACGTGGGCACAGCTTGCCTCCTCTCCTCCTCTTTCCTGGAGAGCGGGAAGGACACTGGAGTAGCCACTCTTCCCATAATGAGCCGTAATTCCAGACAGACCATCGGGAAAGTCAGAGGTAAGAGTTGATATGAAAGAACTCCCCACCCCCTGTCTTTCTCTGACTATAAGTTTATACATTATAAATTCTTGTTTTAGTGGATTACCTGGTGATCCGGCCCATCCAGGGCCTGCAGTGTGACATGAGGTCCTCGTTCACCAAGTACTGGAAGAAAAGAAGTGCTCTGAATGTGGGTCACAGGGGAGCTGGAAGCACACACGCTGCCAAGTGAGTCATACCACCAGTCTTTGACTTTGATAACCAAGACTTCTTTGCATGGAACATAAACCAAAGATGGGTCACAGCACAACAGTGCCTATAGGGGTGTATATTTTTGCTTCGCCTGCACCTGTCGACTGTCAACACATTTTTTTGACTTGTGTTTTCCAGGCACCACAGAGTCAGGGAGAACACAATAGCCTCATTTAAAAGTGCTGCCAAGCATGTAAGTCACACAGATGATTAGACCTCAAGTAAATGTTTACCTTAACATTACCTCTCCCAAAATCATGTGTAAATTGTCTATTGAATACCTGTAGGGTGCAGCCTATGTAGAGTTTGATGTCCACCTGTCCAAGGATGCTGTTCCCATTGTATACCATGATCTAACGTGCTGTATAGCCACCAAGAAGGTAAGCAGAAGAAAGGCCTGCAGTACTTCATAATGACTGACCAATAAAGTCTGAGATGTTATAAATCTCTGTCATCTATTAACTAATAATGACGTGTTTTTCTTTCTGTCCCTCTGACAGAAAAATGACAAGACTTTGGAGCTTATTGAGGTGCCAGTCAAAGACTTAACATTTGATCAGCTGCAGCTTCTGAAGGTAAAAACCAGCAATGATGCTCAAGACAAAGCTAACAAGACTGAATCTCAAACAACCCGTTATCACCTCGAAGGATAAAAATTGGTATTAGAAACACTTGTGTTGTTCCTGCCATGAGAAGTTGCTTGAGTGTTTCCTCTACTCGTATCATCTAAAATAATAAAAAGGCAGAATGACAACAAGTCTCACACAGGAAATGCTTACAGCCATTGTGGAACTGTGTCTTTCATCAGTTAGGAGTAGTGCCTTGTTGCAACAGTTGAGAGGGGAGTGGAATAAGCATTGTAGTACTATGCCTCTTTTCTACTGCACAACACAGCACAACTCAGCTTGCACAGAACTGTTCTTTTTGTTTTTCTATTGTCAGAGGTTCTGGGTAGTACCTGATGTCCCGTACATTTGTGGTATCTCCTATCTCTTGGCCTTGCTGCCCTCAGCTTTGTCTGAACCAGAGTTTGTGTCCTTGTTGTGACAAACACAATGTATCTGTGTTTGTGTGACACTGAAGATGGTGTCATAGATGTTTAATGCAACATTGTATGACAGCTAAGAATCCCACCTTAAATGAGGGGGAACTGCAGTGGTAAACCAAATAGAGAAAAGTACCTGGTACCAAAATTATTTTATTATTAAACCCCACAACTGAAATCGTGCCACCTCGCCCTGCTGCATGCATCGGCTTCAAACAATAATTGTTCATAGTACTGTTCATAATAATATTCAGTTTGTTGATGCTTTGCTTTGTTGCACAGCTGGCCCACGCCACTGCAGTGAAAGGAAATGATGACAAAGGTATGCACCCATGGTTTGTGTTATTTCTCCTCATGTTACATCACCAGTGTCAAGAGGCATGATGTGTTGAAAAGGCATGTGCTTTCATCTCTGTTTTATTGTATACTGGATACTCCAATACAAACTATTCACCAAGACACATCAGTCTAGTTTGCTTTGTATGTATCACAGCAAAGTGTGATTTACAGTCATTTGTTTTGGTTTTCAGATCTGCATCTGGATGATGAAGAAGAAATTGATGAGCATCAGCCTTTCCCCTCTCTCTCGCAGGTAAATGACATAATGAAGATCATGATTGTTAAATAGCTTTTCTAGTCAGTATGCCATACTGTTTTTACCCACTTTTCACAGTTTTTGTCACACAACAGTAAAATGAATGACATTTCATACTTTCATACCTCTTCTCCAGATTTTCCAAGCTATTCCAGAGCATGTGGGCTTCAACATTGAGCTCAAATGGATCTGCCAGATGAAGGTGGGTATGCTTAGTCTGAGGAATCAGTGACAGAATCATTGGCTCGATTAATTGGACTTTGGGAACTTAGTGTCAAAGAATATTTGTGTTTGTTGAAGTCAGTGTGAAATGTGTTCTCATAATAGATTGGTGCTTTTTTCCAGGACGGGTCATGGGACGGCAACCTTTCGTCCTACTTCAACATGAATACCTTCCTCGACGTCGTCCTGACCTGCGTTCTACAGAAAGGCGGAAAAAGACGCATTGTCTTCTCTTGCTTCGACCCAGATATCTGCACAATGTAAGCACAGTTTGCAGCTGAAGACAAAGAATACACAGACTTGATTTGGCTGTAAAACATGCACACTATTCAGAAACACAAGAACTTTACAATTCTGTGCAGTGGCTGTGCATTGGCAAAGTCATTCACAATAATTAGATAATAGCACACATCACCTGAAAATACACTGGATGGATTTTTTTATGCTTTCACTGCCTGTGAGAAGCACCTTTACCAGAATTATTACTATAATAACTCAGCGTCACTCATAGAAATGCGTTTGTGCACATAGTATGCTCTCTAATTGCTGATCTCTTTTCACCTGATTCCTTTAGGGTTCGTCAGAAGCAGAACAAGTACCCCATCCTGTTCCTGACTCAGGGAATTTCAGACAGGTATCCTGAGCTGATGGACATCCGCTGCCAGACCACTCAGATTGCTATAAGTTTCGCCCAGAGCGAGAATATTCTGGTGAGCATTTGTGGCATAAGGTTAAAGCTGTGTCATTTTAAAAAAGATTGACACTGAGTTGGTAAAAGCACACTTTATATTTTACAAAATCTTTTAGGGGATCAGCGGCCATACTGAGGAGCTGCTCAAGAACCTAACTTACATTGGGGACGCCCAGTCTAAAGGCCTGGTGGTGTTCAGCTGGGGAGACGACAACAACGACCACGAGAACAGAAGGAAGCTGAGAGAGCAGGGAATTGATGGGCTCATCTATGACAGGTATGTGAAAAATGCAATGCTTATGTGGCGCTGCTGTCTAGATCGGAAAGACCTTAACGTTTTTAGTGTAGCACAATCATTCTCCTTTGTTTCAACAATTAGTGCATGTGTGGTACAAACTGCTTCAGTCAAAGATGAAATTATTTTTTTGTTTTTAATGTAAACGTGCAGTCAGTAGTCTTTTCGTGCTATTTCTCTTCTGATGAACATTCTCATGGTTGTGTTTCAGCTACGGTCACTGTCTGTTACCTAACTGCACACTGTACAGCACAGCCTGTGCTGTTTTGCCTGTGTGTGCCTAAAGCCACAAACGAGCTATTAAGCGGGGCTTTAGGTGTCATACAATTGATCACTCATTTGTCCCCTTTTATGCCAATGAACGATTACGAGGCCTTTTTTTATCTGCAGTTTTTTAGGGTTTAGTGTTACATAATCAAGAATCGCTAGACATGTTAATCACTTGGCATCTGTCATAGCTGTTGATTAGAATGGTTTTATCAGTCATTCAACCTGGTTGGCGTGTTTGAGAATGTGGAAATTGGTAGACAACATGTTCCAGCACTGTTACATAAAGGTCGGGTTGTGAGCAGAATGAAAGAGAGTTCGTCCGGTCTTAGCAAAGCTGCGTGGTCAGCGGGGCCTGTTTGTTCAGCCGTTTCACTTCTGTGTTTCACTATACAATGACATTTGCTCCATATTTCTGCCTGAACCTTGGCCCAGACCTTTACAGACCTTGCAGTAAAGCAGACCATAGGGTTTGACCCTATAATACAACCCAGGAGGTGTACCTTCATATAACATCTCAACCCAAACAATTTGACATCTCCAGGTTGCTGTTGTTATAACTCTGCCTCTTTCTTACAGAATTTGTGAATGCTTGGTGCCATATTTTGACTCAAGTTCTTCAGATTCCCGTAATGTCTCTCTGGTTCCTGGCTGTGTTTCTGTTACTTTACTCACTCCACATCCCATGGCTGGTTTTTGGTTCCACCCTCAAATACTGCCTGAAAGCCTGTATCTTACTCTTTAATATGCAGCAGGAACAAATTAATGTTCCTTGACAATGATGCAAGACGGTTGACTTCTCACAAGCTCTACACCTTAATAGTACAGTACATGAAGTTTCAGTGGCAATTATTGTTTGATCTTTTTGGATTTCCTTAAAACATTGATTGGTCAACTGCCACGTTCCTGTTTAAATGCCTGCGTGTTGTTTTGGGTTTGCTATAGAAAGGCCCCCTGCTTGGTCTGATACGCCGCGATTTTCAACTTATGCCTTGTTAAGTGCATGAGATGGTCTCACTTGACATTTTTGCTTCTGTATGAAAAAATATGTATTTGCATTTTAACAGCTAGTTTTAATATGATTCACTTAAAAGTTTCATAGGACCCAATTGCCTTGACGACCATGCATACTCACTCATGTGCAGCTTGTAAAAGTAATGAACCAAGACAGAGCTGCATTCGAGCCACGTGTACAGCTGCTCAGCTCTCAGCAACTTTGTCAGATGTGCATTTTTCACTTGGATTTTTTTTTTTCTGTTATTTGCACACAGTCTGCTTGTACTGTAGTTTTGTTCCTTTACAAACGGGGTGATTGCACTGGACTTTTACAAGCCTGAGTATGAGTATATTCACTTTTCAGAGGCTGGATTCAAACCTTAACTACATTTAATCCGCTAAGCACTTGATTGCTAGAGCTCACAGTTGTGGATACGCAGCCTGGGAAGAGCAGCTCACTGGGGGACCAGCTTTTCTGTAACACGTACTGTGTGTGTCTTAGCATGACACACATGAATTACCTACACAAACCTGCAGAGCTGTGATAAATATTCCTTTACTGCAGTAGTTGAGAGGTTTTAGCTTGAACGTCTACAGGCATGGAATGATGTCTTCATTTCCTATAGCTGCCTGAACTAAAAGTGTTTGACTTTAACCTGCTTCAATGTAGGTTATAAAACTGAGCTACCTAGATAAATAAAAACTGATAAGCCAGAGTCCAGCCCAAAATAAACTCGCTAACCTCTCTAATGATCTTCTTTCCTGTGTCAGGTTCTCAGGCAATCACTTCACAAAACATGGTCCATGGTACCAGGCAGGTAAATAGCCTGATTGTATGGATGGTAGCCAAAATCGTTTGAGCTCATTTAGAGCAATTAGAAAAGATTACTTCTCACTGCCAAAATGTACCAATTCAACCAGTTCAACCATCCACCCAGCCAAAACAAATGCAGCAGACATTGTTTTCCTTCATGTCCATGCATGAAAAAATAAGTGTGGCACTGCAGATTGCTAACATTTCCCCTTTGCTTATTGGTTTAAAACGGGACTGGAGCATCTGTATATGTTTGCATTTTGCCTGGTGGATGTTTTACCATTTGTTTCACTTATATCACATAACAGATTGCATTGTGATAATATAAACATACCATAATATCCATCATATTATTGTTTGACAGTACTATGTTGCAATAATTCCACACAAACTGTTATTTAATGTAACAGAAGGAATTTCTGAAGATTTATTGTTTTACAAGCACAAAGACTTCTGTATGATGTGACAGCTGATGACCTAATAAGTGATTTTGTCTTACATGAACCATATCATAATGTGCAGTGTATATATAATTGGGAGTGGAAAAATATTTTGACTGATTTACATATTTCAACTGTATTGCCAAGTCCTACCATAACAGTGTGAATTTATGTATTTATTTGGTTTGCAAAATGTTTCTGGATCAGGACAACTCCACTATTACTTTGGTTTTTGAATGACAGGTGGCATGATACAAAGATTTGTGAGACACCAGTGTATACTCATCACTGCCACTAACCCAACTGAAGCATCTCTCCTTTTTTTTTTAAATTTCAGTATCTGTGAGGACCAAGGAGAGCAGCCAAACATCTTCCAGGTAGAGGAGCAGCACTCCCTGCAGGAGGTTATTACAGAGGAGACCCTGAAGAGCTCCACCTGTTCCTGCTACTCCATTCCCTGCTCCATGGCTCCATGCATTGCCTCCAAGGCCCGTGCTGGCAGTGCTGAGTCCGACTCTGGCCTCAGCTCCTCATAAATACATCTAAACTTGTACTTTTCAGTGGACTTTGCTGCATGTATGCACTGGAGAGGACCAACGTGGGAACAGATGATGAAACACTTTAGGTTTGTGCATATATTCAATGATTAAATGAGACTTGAGACAAGAGTTGATTTCTCACCTCTTCCTGCACACATAATCATAAGGGTAAACACACTTACACCAACTGCACTCCAATCTGCTATGTTCCAGATTCTGTCTGTTGTCTTTTATCCACAAGAGGTTTTGTTATTTATGCATTCTTTTAAAGTAAATTGATATTTTGCCAAAATGGTAACCTAGCCATACATGTTTTTTTTCCTGTTTAGGGATCCAAATAGGCTGTACAGAGGTGGAATAAAGTTAGAAGAGTATCAAACTGGGGAAATATGATTCACAGTGTATATTTAATTAGCCAATACATTGAATCTGTTCACAGTCTAAGTGCTAAACTTAAATAGTGTAAAGGGTGTTACAGGTGTAAAAGCAACATGTCGATGCAGGATTTTATTGTTCTTCTGTCTCCGCTGTCATTTGTTTTTCTGCACATGTAGCCATTATCACGTTACGTTCATTGTCTCAAATAGGAATGAGTAATAGCTGCTTATTGCCGTTCCAGGTGGGAGACGCACAGATATAATTTGGATGTGTCTACCACATCCATTATTGGGTTACACATAATGCAGGGCGATCGTGGCGCAGGTTGACAGTGATGAATGCCCTCGGTGGTATGAGCAGATAACAGAGTTTTTAAAAGCACTTGCTTCTCCTTTCCACGCCTTCAAACTCCTGCTTAATTACTTTTAGATATTAAGAGCTTCTATTGTAAAACACATTCTGCATATTGGATGTACTGTCATTGGTCCTGTTGTATCTACTTGAGTTAAAGAAAAGCAGAAGAATGTTTCATTTGCAACAGTGCACATACATATCACAGCCTTAAGTGGGGGAAAATGTCTGGTTTTTGCCCTTTTTTTAAAAAAAAAAAAAAATCACCAATACCTCACTCATCATGTTAGAATAGACCTGAGTTGAGATGTCTGTACAGAATGAACAAATACTTCCTAAAAATCCTATTTAACTTAACAGTTCGCATACTTTTTATTGCATGGCAGATCATTTTTTGGCACAAGCAATGGTAATGCTGCATTTTGAACACAGCAAAACAGTATAGTGTCTGACAGTATATCTGCCCCATTGCACAATCTCTCAACCTCAGACTATAATGATGCATGTTCTGTATATCCGACTGAGTGAATAACAAGTGAGAATGAACGACACTAGTGTGTAATAATAACTGCCACTTCGGGACAGACGAGTGTAAATGGTTATGTAAATAAAATTGAAACCTATATTTGTTTATTTTGTCTATGACTTTTTTCTCTTTTACATGACTTGAGTTACATTTTCTTTTTTACATTTTATTTTGTTGCAGGATTGTCTTGCTAACAAAGAATGCAGACTCATTTGTTTTAAATAACTAGGAAGTTGGATTGAATCCCCTGAATGTGAAATGATCAGCATTTTGCTACCACAGTTATCTGCGCAAACTAAGCCACAACAGTTTCAAATAAAACTAACTTAATATCAATGCAACTAGTACCAACAGAACTAAAGAATATCTCATTTTTTTACAAACCTAAGCTTCAAAGAACAAGTTCACAATGTTTACACTTTGTCTGAAAGAATTATGTGCTGCTAAAGCAGGTTTTGCCAGTCCTCCTTCTCCCTGTCCTCGTTTTGTGCGAACTGGAACCTGAACATGTCAATTTTAGAGGGGAAGTATACACTGATTACCGATACGGTGACTGGTACAATCAGTTATCAAGCTTGAAAGACAGTTAACACATTATATGTGGATTGTGCATTGATGAGACTATGCAAAGGTACTTAGAAGTCTGCTGTCTTAAACAAATGACTATTAAAGAATGTATTTTACTCAAATATTCATTATATAACCTTGTGGTGACAGCAATCCAGCAACAACAAGCTTTATTTCTACATTATGTAATTGGACATAACTGAGATTGCATTTATTGAATTAACGTTATTGACGTTTGACATATTGAAACCCTAACCCCATCTAAAGTTTTATGAGGCTTCAGCTTGAGTTAAATAAACCAAATAAGTATGCTCAAGCCTTTTGAGGATGAAATCTGCTCTTTGTTATTCATGGTGTTTCTTTGATGATGTGAAAGGACAATAAAAGGACTAGCTTTTAGAAATAAAACATTAGATTTGTATAATTCAGAGGTCTGAGGCCTCCGATAAACTTTTGCATACATTGTTGCACAAAATGAGAACTGGTCTTTGTCCCCACTTAGGCCTTAGGAAGCAGTCTCCTAATGGCCAGTGTGAACCAAAGGAGCGACTGTCCCAGTGTTTCTAATGGGAACCTTACAGTTGTTACAAGACTGACCTGAAAAACTGATCCTGTCATTTAACCAACGTCTGAAGTATTTTGTGGAATGGTCCATAAAGACACTCCTAAAGTTATTACCAACAAGTCTGCCTGCTAAATTAGTGACACATTATGGGAAGATTTGGTTTTGACATTATCTACATGAATTTGTCAGTACCTTTAGGGAATAGTTACATTCTGGTTAATGTATATTTGCCAATGCTACCAGAACCATCATGCAAAAGAAATGGAATAGAAATTGAATAATAATTTGATAATAAATGTTTCGCTCTTTGCCTCTTTTCTGTTTAATAAAGTAGTTATGGTCTGGAAGCTCCTGATAGATAAAACTTTTTAAAAATCATTTAATTAACAAATCAAAAATTAGAATAGAGTGATGAATCAGTCGAGATACATACTGTAATCGTTACTTTCAGACAGTCCCTATTGATAAATTTAGTAACGAGTGATTTTAAACCACAGTGTGTTTACAGTCACTTGTGTGCCTAAGGCTGGAGTACAACACTATGACCAGCTTCACCCAGCAGGTATACACCCACTTCACACTGCCCACACCCATGTAACACTGCTGGCCCTGCAGTTTAGCCATAAGTTAATGATTCTTTTAGACGTGCACACTCAGTAGTAGTAGGCGCCACTGATGATGTGGGTTTTTTTATCTTAGTGATTGTCTTGGGCAAAAGTTATCAGCATGAACCCTGACCTATCACCGATCAAAATTTACAACAATCTGAGCTAGCTTATGTTATAGGATTTCATCCCCTTTGTAGGATTAGTGGTTTCTATGCCTGCTTAGAAACCATGACTAAGTTTTTTTTGTTGTTACAGCAGAAACACCCAGATGTTTCTAAAGAACATTGCCGACGGCTGCTCTCCAGTTAGGTGTGCCAGATCCAGGGGTGGTGCTTTAATTGTGCATGCAGACTCACAGGCATGGCTGTCTGCATTCAGATGATTTTTTTTTTTTTAAATCACCGAGCTGTATTACTGTCATAAGGAAGGGTATTCTTTTCAGAATATGCTATATTATAACACTGTTTTACTGGTGCATAGACATTTAAGCATATTTTATTGGTTGCTGGTTTAGGGCTGGCTGTTTTTTGTTACCTGCATTACACAGTTTGCACAACAATATTATGTATTTATATATGTATATGTATATTATTATTTATTAATGGTTTGCATATAAAATGTAAAAGCAATCAGCAACAGAGGTGGAAGCTAGAAAAAAATGTAACTTAGAAAAAGCTGCACTATTTTCTATGGAAATATTCACATTACAAGTACACCAAAGTCTACATATACCTGAGTAAATATTTATCTAATTAGTAACAGCTGTGTCTTCTCTGTCCCCACTGTCTACCAAATGTCTGGTAGACAGTGGCTTTAAAGACATGGTAACATCCATGAAGGACTTTTAACTTTTGCACAACCATAGTACGATTAGGATAATGCAGTGTACTTACGTCCTGTGTCGACCTGAAAACCCGACTCTCTTTAAACAATGAATATTATGGGGGCGCATCAAAATGAATTTAATTAAGATCCCTCCAAAGGAATGCTGAGTCACCTACAGTGTTTTAGCGCCCTCTGCTGTACAGACATACAAAGTACACTGATAATGTGGCATCCTTAGTGTTTCTCTGACCATAACATATTATGTTTTATTTTTACAGAGGAGTGCAAACGGCCAGTCATTTGAAATTGTGTAAAATCTATTATCGGAAAATGAAAGTACGTAAAATGTTTATTTTGTGAATTTCCTTTCTATGTTACGTAACACGGGATGTAAAAATAGCTCCGCGCTTCACTGGGACTTGTAGTTTCTTTTGCCCTGAAACCAACTGTGTTTGTCACGTAAAGGACTCAAACTCCCGCGATGCCACGGGACTCGCATTAGCCACGAGTTGGTGCACGCCCACGCTAAGTAAACCCGTCGACTGTAATCCTCGCTGTACACAGCGGAATCCTCTGCGGGTATTTTCCACCACACTACGAGTTTGTTTTAAAACAAAGAAGAAGAAATGGACAACTCTGGGAAAGAGAAGGAAGCTATTCAGCTAATGGCCGACGCTGACAAAAAAGTCAAGTCCTCTGGCTCTTTTTTGGGAGGGATGTTTGGAGGGTAAGACAGCACTGCACCAAAGAACAAACAGCTAGCAACCGTTAACTGTCAGCGGTAAAGTTGGCACGCAGCCTATTTCTATGTAGACACATTCAGTCAGTCATCGATAAGTCAGTTAGAAAGACATTACAAAAGTTCAGTTAGCTATTAAAACAATGCGACACATGACACTTAGTGTAATAATTCCTGTGCAGCAGTTAGCTAAGTTAGCTGTTATTATCACTGTAAACAAGCCAGCACATCACGACTCTCTCCTTGAGCTAACGTTGGCTTGGGAGCTGCGCAGTAGATTGTTTTAGCTCAATTACAAGGTGAAGGCGTTTACTTTGACTTCACCCAGTCTCTATATCATGCAGGGTGACATGTATTTCGACATGTGTTATTGTATTGTTTGATCAACTGATTTCTAAATGGTTGCATTTAACTTTAACCCCAGGTCTTACTTCTACATGTAGATAAAGAAACACTGTTTTAATGATGGAAAACACCCTCCTCAGAGTGAAAAACCCAAACACATTCTCCTCTTACCTGAACGACGTAATCCCCAAAGCAGTGACCGTGGATTTATTGCCATTTACACAACAGTATTCATATCACGGTTCAGATGCGTTCATAAACACATGAGTTAATCCCCCAAACCTATGGACCCAAGGTCTGTCAGAGGTTAAAATCTCCATGATGCTGTGATAAGATTCATGCTGAATGTTTCAGAAGCCTCACACGGCCTGTTTTTGTTTCAGATTGACTTCTTAGATCCCTGTTGATTCTACAGACTAATCTAATATACAACAGTGTAATGAGAATTGCACCAGAGTGCAACAAAAACTAATTAAAAAGGGGCTAAACATTCCTCAAGAATGCACATAATTCACAATATTTAGCATACTTGACTAGTAATAAAATAAAATTAGATGATGGGTCGACAAATAGTCATTATGTTCATTATGTCTGCATTCTCACGTTAAAAATGTGTTTTCTAATTGGCAGTCAGTACAAAGGCTGCAGACACCTTGATGTGTATGCCAGACGTCGGGGAGCTCATCAGTGTGTCGTCATCTAAATACCACGCAATAAGGACAAGAGAAAGGAAGGCTGTGTTTGTACAGGCCAAAAATCTAAAATACCAGCAGTGACTGTGACTCAGTCGTTTTTCCCCCCACAGCTCTGTCCTAGGTGACCCCCAGATGTTACTAGTTGGCAGTTCCCAATGCGTGATAACTCTTGGCAGGCTTTATAAGGGTAATTCTGTGGCTGACCAAGCAGTGATGTAATCCTCTGCCGTGATTGAATGGCCAGAGTATTATTACAACTACAGGGTGCTCCCGGGGGTCCACTTCTTGTCACAGAGGGAGGGAGATTTATACTGTCTGTGTAGAGGGATTTATTTAAGCCAGTCCACCAATCTGGGCATTGCATCTTACTCAGAACTGCAACAGCTTGGCACCTTGTACAGTTCATCACCCTGTGGTGCTATTTAGACATAATTTATTATACAAAACTTCACCATGTAGATCACATGATTGATTTTTTTTTTTCACCAGTGTATGCCATGGAGCTTGTCAGTGAATATATTCGCTTGGTTGCATCTGTTTATGTTATTGTATCCGTTCTTTGTCTAGAGGACATCACAAAGTGGAAGAAGCTTGCGAGATGTACTGCAGAGCTGCCAACATGTTCAAGATGGCCAAGAACTGGAGCGGTGCGATAAGCTGTTTTTCTACTAAAGATATCCAACTTATCAATTTCACCCCACTCGAGAAGCTGTAGGATTATGTGCTGATTTTCTTGGCACTATTACTGCAAAGCGCAGCACTTGTGAAGGTGCCACACTTTAAAAAAAAAAAAATAATTAAATGGGTGGAATTATGTGCATAAATTACAGTGTTAGCTAAATGCAAAGCAAACAGTGTTTGTGTGTGTAAAAGTTTCCGTCCTTCTCTTCTCTCCTCTGTCTCCAGCTGCTGGAAATGCATTTTGCAAGGCTGCCCGTCTCCATATGCAGCTGCAGAACAAACATGACTGCGCCACGAGTTTCATTGATGCAGGAAACGCTTACAAGAAGTCTGACCCTAATGGTGAGACAGTGTGGTGATTAATCGAGCTGAAACCTAAAATCAAACCACAACTTAACATTTTGCGCATGAAGTTTTATTTTCCTTTTTTAACTAAATATTTGTGCTGTTTAAGCAATGACATGTTGACTCTACAGTAACAGCTAAGACCGTCATTGCTTTCATTTCCATCCATGACTAAAACACCTCGTCATCAAGAGTGTTTTCATGAATGCTGCTTCCAGTTAAGTCGACTAGCTAGAGGATTCCCACATCACGCAGTGTGGAAAAGAGGCAATACACAGGAGACACGTCCTCTAATGGAAAATTAGTCAAGTCTCCAGAGATAAGTCTTCATAGATATTTATACCTTAGAGCATTTTTCTAGATTACCAAAACATTTTGTGTCCTCAGGCTGAATTCTTTCAGTTTAGAGAGAAAAATAGGGCAGTTTACTACTGAGTATCTTTAACTTAGAGTTTGTAGCATAGAATGAGGCAGATCTCACTTTTTACAATAAGTCGCCGTGCTGTTGACACTCAAAGCGGTTGATGTGCTGGAGTTATTGCCCTTAAATTGCATGGCATTTACCACTGGCTGATTTACAGTGCTCTTTGTACTCTCTGTGGCTTCGTTAAGCATTCCTCTTTAATATAGATTTACCCATAGGTGTGATGGAGGGTAGTCGGGTGATGTATTTGTTTTGTAGATTAAGAAAGAGGAGGGTCTTGCTTGTGATCTTGTATTTGTGCACCGCATGCAACATACGAGACTTTGATTGTATTTTCCACCTCATTTCACCCTGTTGAACTATCACAGCATGTAGGCTGATGCAGAATGACAGAATGCCGTGCTAGGTTCTCTCGGATATAAACAAAACTAACTTGATTTCTAACATTTCCCTCCTCTTCCCTTTATGCTGCCAAAAGAGGCAATCAAGTGTTTAAATGCTGCCATCGATATATACACAGACATGGTAAGATGAGCGTAGAACGTGTCCTCTGTGTTCTGACCCACAACTGTAAATTGGGCCATATTATTTTTTATTTTTATAGCTGAGAAGCACTGAGTTGTGATTTCTACTTTCCTTTGACTTGCAGTGTTAGATTTGGAAACCGCCTCATCTAGATGACTGAAAATCTTCATATACATTGATGTAACAGACATTCCCTCCCTTCCCTCCCACTCCCAGATTTTATTTTTGGGTCCATATCAACATATTCACTGCACCCAAGTTTGTTTATTCAGCACTGATACCTTGATCAAATTGCCTACATGTAATTCCCTTTAGCTATGATTAATTTCAAGAGCTCAAACCTTGTAGACATGAAGCCACGGGCTAGTACTTGACCTCGTCTCTCTGCACAGAGCCTGTAACACAACACTTTCATTGACCTAAGCGGCGTCTGTGCATAGATCCAGTTAGTAATGATTTCTCCCCCTCCTCCTTCAGGGAAGATTCACCATCGCAGCCAAGCACCACATCAGTATCGCAGAGATCTACGAGTCTGAGCTGGTGGATATCGAAAAGGTAATATAACATTATTAGAGGTGTCATGGTCAGTTAACAGATCTACTACTACTACTATTAGTTTTGAGGAACACACACACACCAGCATTTGTTTTTCCTTTTGTGAAGGCTATTGCACATTATGAACAAGCAGCAGACTACTACAAAGGAGAAGAATCCAACAGGTACTGTTTCAGCTATTTTCTTCACTAAGATAATATATTGTTTATTAAAGGTTTGCAACGCTTGAATCAGATAATACCACGTTTTTGTAAAAAAAACAAAGCAAAAAGTTTTTTTTACATTTCTGAATGAATCTATGCATTAATTGAATGATTGAAAAAATATCTGCATGAAGCTCTGACCATCTATGGAACTGCTTACTCTAGTATTTATCACCCAAAATGGTAAATAATAGCAATGGGACTTTTGTCTACAACTCGATGCATCAATTCCAGTTTTTCATTCTTAAATCTTTTTTTTTTTTTTTTATAGTTAACAGTTTCAAAAAGTTTTTCAACTGAATGGGACTTGTTGCGTGTTGGAGAGCTTCTATTTGAGTCTCCTCCAGAATCACAATTGCTCTCGTTCGCAGAAGCTCTCTCTGCCACGTTTCGACTTGATAGCAGAGAAAGCACAGCTGCCACTAATCACCCTAACAAGCGCAGGAGCCAACATACACAGCACCCGGGCCCTGGCTCTGAGCACGTGGATTGCAATGATTATCATCATTGATTACACCTGTGTTTTCCCATCACACGTCAAACCATCTGCAGCGAAGGAGAGCCTGTCTGCTTAATTATACGAGTTCGCTGCTCTGATTAGAAAGGCAACGTTTACTTCTGCAACCCTCTCTCTCTCTCTCGGCAGTGGAGAGTTTGCAGTGTTTTTAAAAATAGCTCACCTTCAGGTGCACCTTGAATGCTAGGAAAAGTCATGAGAGTGCACACATATTTACATTTACTTCTCTCCTGCCTCGTGCTTTAAAGACTGTTATAGCTAGAGAGTTGTTATGAATCAAGAGTTATACTGGTAACAATCGGTTTAACAGCGGGAAACACACAAGTGGAAATAATAAAGTTAATGATGGCTGATTCTAATTTATAGCGGCTGCTTCAGTTTCAGGGTCTTTGTATTGTGCCTGCTGGCTCGCTGAGGACTCTTGCACAGAACGGCTCCATTGTTGATGTTATTAGTTCCACCTGTGCCTTTCCTGCTCTGACAAATCGAAACGTTGGCCATGAAAAAGCCGTTAACTCAGAGCGCCCCTCCACTTCTGAGTCACCGTTTCATTTAAATAACGTCACACGCTATTGAAGTGCACACTACAAACTTTTGAAACAACAGATCGACTAATATCACATCCTCTGATAGTTGGTGTTGGATCAAATATGCCGTGTGTCTTTTGCAATTTTACGTAGCTCCGCCAACAAGTGTCTGCTGAAGGTGGGGGCCTACTGCGCTCAGTTGGAGCAGTACCAGAAGGCTATTGAGATCTACGAGCAGGTGTGTATGACTTGTATCAGTGTATCATGCTTGCACCTTCTCAGTCAGCACTGACAATTCAAATCCATTCTGGATGATTTGGTTGTACGTAGGTTGGAGCCAACACGATGGACAACCCGCTGCTGAAATACAGCGCCAAAGAGTACTTCTTCAAAGCCTCCCTTTGCCATTTCATTGTCGACGAGCTCAACGCAAAGGCGAGTTCATACCTTTGTGGTTCAGTCTCAGGATTTGGAACGGGGAAGAGTGTTAGACTTGTAACACGCTGTCTCTCCACAGATTGCAGTTGAAAAGTATGAGGAGATGTTCCCGGCCTTTTCAGACTCTCGAGAATGCAAACTGTTGAAGGTAACTCGATGCCAAGAACTCTGCGGAATCTGATGGCTTACTTTTCCCGCTTTATCTATTCAGTTTCTGTGAGTAACCTACATCTGTTTTTGTCTTAACAGAAACTTCTTGAGGCTCATGAGGAACAGAACAGCGAGGCTTTCACAGAGGCAGTAAGTCTTGTATACGCTGAAAGTTCTCAGGTTTTGAAACAAGGCTCTTGGGTAGTCCCAGCGCTTCAGCTCTTGTAGTTTTGTTGGATCCCCTTGTGTGTTGACGTTGAAGGTTGAATCTCAGGTATCCTGTCAGTCTCCCAGGACTCCCAGTGTGTTTATATGGCACTGGTACAGACTGAGGAGTGCTTAGCTGTAACCATATGTAGCTGAGCCCCTAAAAGATTTTTCAAAGTTAACTCAAAGCCAGATATTTTCGATTCAATGAGAGAAATGCATCACAATAATATCTGTGTGCAGAGGTTAGAAATTAGGTCTACAGCTAATGATTATTTTCATGCTTCATGTCTGTAAAAGGGCAAAAAGATTGCAGTAATGAAAGAAATAACTAATTGTCTGTATTTTGACCGATATTGCAGCAGTAACATCTGAAGGTATTTGATGGAAAAACCGATTTCTTGGTGCACGGATCTGTGCCAAAACAAAGGTGTTGTCTGATTTCTGGAGATGGCAGGACGTCTCTGCACTGCAACGATGTTTCATTCAAAATGATATTTTCACCTTTAATATCACCCCCAACGATGGTAAAACTGCAGTCGGCCATATTGGAAGTGAAAAATGCTAAATGGCAGCCCAAAACTGTTAAAGACTCTTCATTTATTATTGTGAAAAAATGACTGGAACGATTGATCAGTTGTCTGAATAGTTGGCAGCTAGTTGTCTGGATGTCTAATCAACTCAGTTGTCACAGCTTAAGCAGACGTTGAACATAACTGAAGTATATATTGGGCATTTCATTTGGAAAATAACAGTAATACGTAACAAATTAAGATTAGTGATCACGACCTCCAACTGTACTTCTGATCCGCCTGCAGGTAAAAGAGTTCGACTCGATCTCACGCCTGGACCAGTGGCACACAACCCTGCTGCTGCGCATCAAAAAGACCATCCAAGGTGATGAAGGGGACCTGAAATGAGAAGAAACCTGGGGGAAGAAATGCAGCACGGAGGGACAAATCCATCACGCATGCTTTTCCACACACACAACACACACGCACAGACACTCACACACAGTCTCCCACTCACCTCACTGTGTATAGCATCTGGAGTTGAGTGTCTGCTGATGAGTTTGAATTATTCCACCGCTCACTGCTATACTGTCAGAGTACTATCTTTGCTTTCCTTCCGAGCATATCTGAGTCTAGTCAGAATGTAAATCCTCTCGCCCTCACCTCTGCCCAGAGGATTGCTGCATACCTTTTCTGCTGAAATCTGTCCCGGGGGATTTCAGAGCGGTATATTGTATTGAAACTGACGTTGGTATTGACAACAAGCACTGCATGTTTTGTACAATTATTGTTTCCTAGTCAGATGCAGCTTGGTTTTTTGTTTTTTTTTTTTAAATCTAGTTTATTATATATTTAGTTTATTTGTTTCAGTCTGTTGTACATAAGATCATCACAGAGTGTATGGATTTCAAGAATGTATTAAAATTTCCTTTTTGTTGGAGTAGAGAAGAAAGGATCAGACTAATGCCACAATTTGTTTCCCATTTTATCACCAGTGGGGAGAGACTCTTCTTGAGGAAGGGCAATGTTATGCACCAAGTGTAGACTGTTAAACATTTGTATCTATTGGCTACCAGAGACATTCATACTTCAATTGCGTTATGATTGTTTATGATTACTTTATTAGTTATTGATGTAATAATACTTTTCAATGTTTGAATCAGTACGCTGTGATTTATAGTTTGCCTGTGGAGAAATGTATTTTTGGATCAGAAGCACTGACGTGGAAACCCTCGCTCCTTATTTCCAGGGATGTAAATCTATGGGGGGGTAATGCGCATCATTAGTCAGTCATCTCGTGCCGTGTCGTGATGTGAACTTCTCATTGAAGGTTTACTTCTGCAGTGCACCTTCCAAATGGCCAGTCGCTAAGCATGTCATTGTGTATAGTTCAGTGTTGTGTTACATTCACTAGTGTGAGCCAGACCAAAGTTTTTACAAAAGGGTCAGTCGCCCTGCGTATCCAGCTTCTTCCAGGTGGAATGACAATGGACCTTGGATATGATCTGTATGCTTGTGCGAATGGACAATAAAGATATTATATCCCTGATGTGCTGCCCTGCCTCTGACCTTACCTCTGGAGCAGCAGGGTTACAGGTAATAAACTTCCATCTGCCTTTAAAGCATCCTTTGGGTGCATAGCCCAACAGTTTCCATATTATATAAATGATGAAGTAACTTGACAAGAGTGACACAAACTGTGAGGATCATTTTTAAGAGCATTATTGTATTGGTTGGCTGTATGGTTGTAGACCCTGAACACAGTTCAATCAATTACAAGTCATGGACTAGACGGAGGAGGAATGAAAGTTTATTTTAAATGATGCACACTTTCACATCAAACCTATGAACTGTGTTACCTCGGCCTCTATAAAATACCCATGTCTTCTAAGTACGATACAAGCTCATCTTTACCAACATAATGTCTTTGTGCTTTGAGGCTCATTACTGAGAGCTGGCTCTCCCATTTTAGCATATTGATTGTAGAGCTCTAATTACATTTTATTAACACCTCCCAAGGGAATGTTCCAGTGCTGTGGCTGCTTCCAGTAGTGCAGAAACCTACATACATTAACTATTATTCTTTATTTAGCATGTCACATGGGCCACTCTCATTGTTCCAGGAGGGGAAAATGTTTAAGTAGGTTAGCTTACTTATTTCATCACGAGTTTGTTGTACTCCATTTAAATTGGTAAAAGAGGACATGAGGTGATATCAAATTGATATGTTCATTTATTGATCACTATTCTTCTGTGTGTCATTCTTGCTGCTCCCCTGTCAGACTGTAAACTAGTAGTGAAACATGACCTTTTAATTGGCAGACCTTGCTGCAGTGATCAGTTAAAAAGAAAATCAATCAATCCAGTCAGTCAGTCATCTCTTACAGTGTACAGTGTAACCTAGTTCTGCCATTACTGTCATGTCCTCACACAAGCTCCAGTGTCTACTTTATGTTTACTTAGCACTTCCTTTCTCACGCCCAGAGGCCACTACACTAAGCACCAGAATGTATCTGGTCTCAGCGAGCCTAATAGTTGTTATTATTGTTTGATGGGAACTGATTTATGATTCATTATCATCAACAAAAAACTCCTTGGTAAAGACCTCAGCTAATTTAAACAGTCTATTCACTTTTCACTGAGTAAACTTCAGAGGTTATTTTTCTTCATGTTAAGAAAAAGTAGAAGTTGTGTTACTGGAGGCGGCCTTATAAATCCTTAAGGAGTTTATACTGAAGGTACCCGCTGAACATGACAAACAGTTTGAAACACAGCCATGTTTATATGGTTCCAAAGAGAGAGAAGTGCCAGAGCTGTGAAGGATTTAAGCTGCTTCATTTACATTCAGACCAACACAAATCATCAGCGGGTTTGCAAAAAGTACGCTTTCATTCCAAAGGTGTATGGAGAGCTACTTGAGGATTCACTGGGGGGGCTGTTCTGCAGCTGCCAAGGACTTCTGACAAGGCTCCCAGACCATCCGGCAGAGTATCAAAGCTGTAACTCCTGCAATCCATGATGTATGAAGAACGGGTAGGAAAAGTCTAATATTAATTTGAGCGGTAAGTGCACTAAATTTGCTTTGATGTCATTGGAATTATATGTAATAAATTAATCTTCATTAAATGTATATTCAGTGTGACGGGTGCATCCTGTCACCCTATAGAAGACATGAAGATGATGATTTAATGGTTGAATTAAATCCACTACCTTAATGAGGCAGTAGGTACATCTCTAACATGTAATACGAGTGCAAACAGGCTGTTTTTTACAGGTTCAACATATGTCACGTCACCAGCAGCTGCGTGTCAGACAAACACAAATGTGTAATTTAATAAATCAATAATCCGAAAACTCAAACCAGTCAGATTGGCTGTGTCACATATGGATCAATGTTCAGCTATTGCACTGTTATTTTTCAAATGTTTTCAGAGACATTTTTTAGTGTACTGTAGCTTGAATAGAAAAAAAGTTTATGACCAGATGGCAAACCAGTCAATGTCACAGATGAACTAATATCCACATGTAACCAGACCAGCTATCAAAACAAGAGGGAGGCTCAGTTAAAGATACACACAAACCAAGTGTGACTTCAGTCTCAGCCAAGGATGCCATTACTTCACAGTATCTTTACATAGCCAATCATCATGTGGTGACGTCAGTGCTGCTAAATGTTGTATTAAGAACCTTAACGTTATCAAAGGGTGCGGCAAACACTGAACATCACATCCAAGTCTGTTAATGCAACACTTGACTTTAGATTGTAATATTGATGAAACAGCACATGGTCAGAACATGTATTTATACACTGATAATGCCAAAATAACACAACACTGGAAAGGGATTTTAATTTCCCCGCATTAACATTTACATGCATTTCCTACTCAGCATCTTGAACTTGATCCTCTGTAGGTTCAGCTAATGCGTTAGCTACTGTCCTCTGCTGTCCACCTGCTGGTGAAACGTCCTCACCGACAATCACAGTCTGTATATCAGGCTGCAGAACATGTGTTTCGGAAGTGGCTTTGGTCTCTGAAACAGGAGCCAAAATGGTCTGGGAAGCAGCAGCTTCCAGGACGGATGACGTGGCAACAGTTGGGATCTCGGAGACTGACGCCAACGCGCCATCAGAAACAGGAACTGAGAGAGTGGGCACAGACAGAGAGATGGTGGAAGCTTCAGACAAGGGGATAGGTTGGGCCATTGACACTGGTATAGAGAAAGGAACAGGGATGGATGACCCATCTAAGGAGAGGACACTGGCCCCTGTGCTGTCAGTGGTCATTATGGGCTGGATCTGTGTCCCAGGTGGCACCTCAGTGTGGATGACAGTGATCCCGCCGAGGCCGCCATGGCTGACCAGAGCAATGGTCCCATGAGTGGCCCATTCAGAGGGGAGGGTGACTGGCTCGGCTGGCACCACAATGGAGTCAGCGTGGGTTTTACCAGGACTACCAGCCGTACCAGTATCAGTACCTGTATCACCAGCAACGCTAACACCACCTTTTCTCATGGTGCTCTTTTTCTCGCCTGCTCCAGCTTTTTCCATCTTTCCCTTAGTGGGCGTTTTTGGTTTCTTGTCCTCCACATTTCCCTCCAGCACCACGAGGTAGGTTTTCCAGGGAGCATCTGAGTCATGAATCTGAACATTTAAAGAGTTGGATGTTATTCTCACAGCCATCTGAGCTAACCCCTAACTATGTTTTTTTATTGATGTTACACAGCAAGTTGATAGCTCACCATGGTGTGCCTGCGAAGGGTGGACTTGTCCGTGAAGGTGCGTCTACAAAGGCCACACATGTAGGGTTTCTCTCCTGTGTGAATACGCTGGTGCCTCTGCAGGGCGTTGAGCTGGGTGAACTGCTTGTCACAGTCTTTACAGCTGTACGGACGCTCACCTGTCAGTCAGCGCGGAGAGAACAAACAATGCGGAAAACGCACAAGTAAATATTAAGAGAAGTTATTAAGTTATCAGAGACGAACGGTTATGAATGACTGATGACTGACGCGTTTACCCGTGTGTATTTTTAAATGCTGGTGGAGGGAATTCCTCTGAGCGAAGCCTCGACCACACTGTTCACACTTGTACGGCCTCGACCCAGTGTGGATGTTTGAGTGGTGTCTCAGGTATTCTTTAGATGCAAAGCTTTTTCCACAGGCCTCACACATGAAGGGTTTCTCTCCTACCAGGAAATAAAAATAAAAAAATGAAAATGAATAATCTTTTCATATTTGGATGAAGACCTGTGTTTTTCATTTAAATAAGAGACAGGGTTAGAAGATGACAAAGCAGAAATCTGTAAAGTTTGAAATGATCACACTCCTACCTGTGTGTGATCGCTTATGATAGGCCAACATGTGCTTCTGTGTAAACCGAGCGTCACACTCGTCACATGCAAACGGCTTCTCTCCTGTGTGAGTCCTACACAAAGTAAAACAGACAAGATTAGCCCTCAGCTATCTCATCCATATAGTGATATTATTAGTTATGTTATGTTAAAGTCAAGGCATTTGTCAATGCAAGGATTACTTTCTTACCTCCCGGCTTGAAAGATTCAAACCTGTCACCTGATCCTGCTACAATCCTGTCTGTCTTTAGCATTGACAATTCCAATCAAGGATCATTTGACCAGCCATCGTCAGTGAGCTGCGTACCTGCGGTGCATCTTAAGGGCAGAGTTCTGGGTGAATCTGGCGCCACAGTCAGTGCACTGAAACGGCTTCGCGCCCGTGTGCGTCCTCTCGTGCAGCAGCAGGGCAGTTTTGGAGCTCAGTGCCTTTCCACACTCAGGGCACACATGTCGCAGATTGTTCCGCTCATGTACCTGAGAAGCAGCAGGGGACATACAACAGAAATGATGAAACACATAAGCATAAATCTATAAATTTATCATGACAATAACACTGTTTGTGACTTCTGATACAGGGAGTGTGTGGAATTTCATTCATCCTCACCTGTCTCTGATGGCGGACGACATCCTTCTTCCGTTTGAAGGTCTTTGTGCAGGAGTCGCAGGAAAAAAGCCTCTCGGTGCTGTGGACATGCTTTTGATGGATCTTCAAGTTGCTGCGGTTGGCAAAGGTTTGCAGGCAGGTCTCACAGCGATAGATCACATCTGCTTTCACTCCATGGTACGTACTGGTCAAGAGGGCAGTGACGGGTTACAGCAACATCACAACACAAATGCTCTTGCCTTAGTTGTCAAGGGAAGATGCAGTGGTAGTCATGTGACATAGACTCTAGCTTGGGAAGTAAATTTGCTGACCTTATTTATGTAAAAAGTGACATAAGGATCAGTAGGTGGCATCGGTAAATATCAAAAATGTTAAATAATGACATCACCAACTTGCAGACAGCTGCGTGTTAACTTTCCTCATGCTATCAATCAATGGATATGGTGGACTACTATATTGTGGCCTACCTGATGTGCTTCAAGTAGCTTCTCTCGTAGTGGAAGGTCCGTTGACACTTATTACACTGGAACTGGGCCTTGGATGTTCTTTTTAATGTCTCCTTGGACTGTCCCTCATCCTCCTCCTCCTCCTCCTCCTCCTCCTCCTCCTCCCTCTCCCCCAGAGACAACAAGGTGTCTTCAGGGTCACTGTTTTGCTCATCCTCCTCACATTCCCAGTCTTTCACATCCGGGACTGTTATTCCCAGTGATGACTCTTCTCCTCCTTTTGGCTGATCCTCTGCTTCAGTCCTGTCTTCATCCTCTTCCATGTCTTCATTGCTCCCTTGTTTCTCATTGATGAAATCCTCTCCTCTAGTATTTAGACGCCTCTGGAGGACTTTACGCCCAGCCACGCTCAGTTTTAGCTTGCTCTCTAGTCTTTTGTCATCCGACTCTGTGTTCCTTTCCTTAAATCTTTTTGAAGTGACTGCTTTCTCTGAGCTCTGTGGAGAGAGCCGCCGCTTAAGAGGCAAGCTTTTAGGCTGCTTCTTCCCTTTGGTCCCTTTTTTTTTCTTGACACCATGTGAGTCATCTCCATCAGTGACTTCTGATGCAGATGTTTTCTCTGTAGGGTTCTGCAGGATCCCAGCACTCATGGCCTCACTGCACACCTCTGACAGAGCTTCACAGTCCAAAAACTGTGCCGCCGCTTGAACATCACAGATCTTGTCTCTGGCGACTTTAACTTTACCAGTGTACACAAACTCCAAAAATTTGGAGAAATCTTTGACTCTGATATTCGAGAGTAGTAATTTGTCTCTGGCAGCATCCTGAGAGAGAAGGATCTTCTTGAAGTAGCCGCTGGATGCCGCCAGCATCACCTGGTGGGCCTGAAACTCCTGCACGTCTCCCTCATAGTCCACTTGCACTGTGATATCAGTCAGCAGCCCCTGCAGCCTGAGCTGATGTAGAGAAGAGAGGATGTTTTCATGGTGGGACTTCGAGGTGAGCTGGATTAGTTTCACCCCCATAATTCATTTGGGCTGCTGAGAAAAACAAAAATTGGGGAAATGGTGACTTGCAATGCTTAATCCACTTGGTGTGTTTCATTGAAATTGTTAACACATATGCTAGGTGCAACACTGAGACTGCATTTGGAGACGTGGCCACTGAGTACCGTCTTTTCTGGGGCTACTTTGAGAACCTTGAACGTCGCATGTTAGCTAGCTTAGATAACATCTGCCGGGCAGTGGATTACTTCGTTTAGTAGCAATGAAGCAGCTAATATCAAGCAAAATCCTTGTGGAGCTCCTTAGTACATTTCCATTTCCAACATACATGGTACATGTAAAAAAAACAAACAAACCCTCAAACCCTAACACATAAAGCCCAACTGCAGTGTGAGGTTATATGTTACTGCTTTTGTCTTGATATTGTTCACTGCTAACAGTAGCACCGCAGACATGATAGTAAACAAGCTAGGCTAGGTAACAGGACCTGTCAGCACAATACAAATTAGTCGAATATACGATGCTAAAGGTTGAATGTACAGCACGCGCAGTACAGAGCACGAGAGAACGTACGGCAGCCAGCTAACTGCACATCAACACGAAGCAAGTTTCCTTACCGTAAGGTCGGTAAAATGGCAGCCCTTCACAAATGCTCCACAGCGAAAGGTATTTCCTGTAGAAATCGCTCCCGAAAAAAGCCACTTGCCTTTTCAATAGCCGACATCCGGTACACAGATGACTGGTCTTGGATCAGTTCTACATGTATGGTCGTCGCGTAATCTGAAAAATTACCGAGCACAACCTCCGCTATTGGGTCATTTTAGCAGAGTTATGGACTATTAAAGTGCAGAACGTTATCGCTTTTAAAATAGCGCCTCTGATGTTGTTTACACATTACATACACGGCTTTACAGCTAATTTAACTATTTTTAAGTGTATACGTTTTGGGATTTGCCAGACTTATCTCTAAATGCGGCCTTTCCCGATTTAAACTTCAAGTCCTTCATATACACAGCTGCTCGGCTCACTGGTGTAATTCTGATTTTATTTGAAGTAAAACTGCCTTTCATAGCAAGCTATGTGTAAAACTTATAACTATTTATTACGTTAACATACTGCAGTTTGATTATTTTTTAAATATTGATGTAGTAAAGTTACGTACACTACCGTAACACTAATAACTGAACTGGGTGTTTGTTGATGCATTGCTGCATCATGCCCGCACGGGGGCGCCATTGCACAGATTGTCGCGAGGTGACATTAAGCTACTAGTGCTGAATTCAAAAGCAGCTCAGCCTGCATCTTTAAGAGCCATATTTGCATTTTCTTCAGCGTTATCGGTTTCTATACAGACTACTCTCTTTCAAACAGATAGGTTCACTTTCAAAGCAAAGAATAGTCGTTTACTATCCATGCCATATAATAGAAATAGTCTGATGTAGTTGCATGAGAATGGTTCCAAAAGCAATACAAAATAGGCCAACACACTGAGGGATTTAAACTAATTTATTTACATTCAGACCACCATAAATCATGAACAGAGTTGCAAAAAGCATGCTGCCATTCCAAAGGTGTATGGAAAGCTACTTGAGGATTCACTGGGGTGCTGTTCTGCAGCTGCCAAGGTTTTTTTTTCTTCCAGAGGAAATCCATATACCTTACATTTGTCTTAATGAATTCTGCAAGCTAGCAATCTGCTCTGTTCCGGTGACTCATGCTGCTCTCTGGACCAAAGCTGTGCAGACTTCAGCTCTGACCTGGAACACTGTGTTCGTCTGGCTTTCATTAACACTACTCCTCTGCCATACACAATACCATATTTGATAGATTACGCTTTCCGTACAGATATTACTTCTTGATTCATCTTCATATTAACGACACACCACATCTGCAGATGTAATGATCTGTAACTGTGTGCTCATGGGAATCAAAAGTATTTGCATAGATATTAATATGGTGTAAAGTATTACTGTGGAAATAAGCTTAGAGTTTAATGGAATTATTATGTGCAAATTAATGAGACAAGTCTCACCAAATTAATTCTCAGTAAATTAACATTAGTAGAACTTTTGGGCACAGTATAGTGCAAAAGTTTTTTCTAGAGACTAGAGAGGAGGAGTCTATGTAATCAAAAGGTTGGCCACTCAAGTAAACCACTTTACTAAAATTAGCATTTTTGCATCACACTGGAATATAACACTTATAAAAAGTTCCTGTTTAAGGTAATGTGGATGGTAAACCCAAGTTGTGGGTTTTGATGCTTTGTCAGAATGAAGACATGACAGAGAAACAAACTTGAGGTTTCTACATGTCATCCCTGGTTGTGTAACCGTGGGGGTGAGCATATTCTGCATCACTGAAATAACAAAAGGTCAAACAGTCATTACAGAAGCATGCCATTGTAATCTACTTTCAGTAGTGTCAATGGTTGACTAAGTGACCCAGGGGCATTTTGTGTTCCTCAAAGGTGGCACAATTGAGTTTGGGAGAGAGAAAAGTGGATGTCATGTTACTGCAGTCAGAGGTTCAGATGTTGCCAGGCATAATCACTAACCAGCTGCATGGCCAGGCTGCCCAGCAAGAAATTAAATTCCCACAGATACATCATCAGGTTGTCACTGAAGACGATGAGGTGCAAATGCTCGCTGAAAGGTGACGGGATCAGCAAACAAAACCCCTTGCTGACGCTGGGTCGTGTTTGCTCTGCTACGGGTAGACTCCTCCACACAACTGAAAATATCCGTGCTGACGTTCCACAGCGCACAAACAACATGACAAAATGTGCAAGAGAGAAAAAGCAAAAGTCAAAGCCAAGGCCGATTTTAATTTGAGGCTACAGAGCGCAGACTCTGTGCAAAAACACAGTGGGATTCAAGAGTTTGGTTGTGGCTGTGTTCGGGCTCGGTTTGTCTAGTGGAGTCGTGCAAACACTTTTATTTGGATGCACCGAGGGTTAAATCAGTCAGTCAGTGTCCTTGCAGGACCTCTCTGCAGCTCCTTAACAGGGTTGACTCATAATCCCAGCAGATGAACTGAACCAGCGATGGTAAACACCAGAACATTACATGGAAGTGCGGACAGTGGTGGTCCAAGAATAACCGCAGCATTCTCTTTGTGCTTGCCCATATAACCACACAGCTGATGCCAGACCAATCAAAAACCAGTCCAACTCAGTAATCTGTGGTGTCTCTCTCTTCCCCTCCAGTCAGTGAACTCGGTTAACATGTTGCATGAATTTATCTTTTCATGCTCATAGACTTGTATTTCAGCAGACATCAATACTTTTTCTTAACAATGGCATCTTTCTGTCCTCACACTGAGACACACTTTCTTGATTTTATGCAGATTTGGAGGGTTTGTGAGAGTTGGTTTAGGTTGTTTTGGTAGATGGGCATGATCCGCCCAGATTTATGTAAGGAGGAAATTGGGCAGGAGTCAAATATTATACGTGTTTGTGTAGTAATGTCAAGGCCAAGTTTGTTTGCCAGAATACACACAGCAGCCCAGCCTTGTCTGTGATTGGTAGTCTCTCTTAACACTTCATCCTAACTTCTCTCCCCTTTGCCCTTCTCTTTCCCCTTTTCACTGGCCGGACGCCACACCACATTCTGCCTGTCCAGGATATCGCTGAAACCTCTAAAACCTCAATGTAACATCAGGACATAAGAAACCAATGATTCACAAAAATTGCAGAAGACTTTTCGTGCCATTATGTGGAAATGTTCCTCTTTTTGGCAAAGACTTATGAGAAATTACAGTATTTGCAGAAGGACACGACCTAACGCGTGACCAAATATGATCATAAGCAGACACGAAAGATTCAAATGTTTTAAACGACACGACTCTGTCGCTCAGTCCATCCACCTCTTTGGCCTAAGCCCAGAGATTTCAACAACTATTTGGATTCCATGAAAATTGGTACTGATATACATGTTGACAACAGGATGAATCCTAGTTTTGTGATGCCTTGACTTTTTATTCTAGCATCATCAGTTCTAGCATCATTTGTTTGACCAAACAAAAGGCATCAGCAATTGCTAGCACGCTATAATGCTCAACAAGATAGCAACAATGGTAAACACACCTTCACTGTGAGCACAGCTGGGACAGAGCAGCTAGCATGGCTGCAGGCTAGTTCTGAACCTCTCTCTCTGCAAGTGCATTGTAACAAACAACTTCTCTCACAGTATGTGAAGTAAATATAGTGCAAAAATAACCTGTGAATGGTATCTGTCCTCTCCCCCTCAAATGGGCTCCATTTCACCAAACAGAGATGTTTTTCTTCTTCTTAGTTCAGAAAATACTTTCCTTTCATTGATGAAAAGATATATGGCATTCAGAGATGAAATTACTTTCCAAATGGCCTCTGACTCACCATCTCTATTCCCAGTGCGCTCTTGCGCTCACCCTCCCTCCCTCGCCCCTTCTCCACCTTCACTCGTCCTTGTGCATGTTCTATCTATTGTAACTGTATACAGCACTTAGCACTTCAGACGGCAGACAAACCAGCTCAAGGACAACCGCCCACTCTTGCCATGCTCATAAATAGACTATTTGTCCAGGCTTACCAATCACCTAACCCACCGAGCTTGTGTGGGTGCTTGTGGACATTGTGTAGCTAGCACCGAAATAGATCTCTGCTGCTGTGTGAGGGTGGATTTGGGCCTCCAGCCTGCAGCGAGAGAGACCGGTTTGCACAGGGAAAAGGATTGTTGTGCTTTTGAAAATTAACAATAATGACTCACAATGTCTATCCCTTTATAATGTGCGATTTTATCATCCGTTTGCAATCTGTAGCACACCAAAACAGGTGGTGTCACCTCCGCAGAGCTTCCCAGAATGCAACACTCTCCCCGACTGTGTGGGACATGACCGTCAGCACATTCCTGGAGAGCTGGATCCCCAGAAGCAACAATTCCTCCTTCCTTTTCTTCCCTCCCTTCCTTCCTGCCGCCCTCGTGTCCTCTCCTTCGCTTCCGTGGATTGCATCACTCGTCTGCCTCCTGGCCTCCTCTGCTCGGACCCTTTAATCACATATGGCAAACACACACACACACAGACACACAAAAGTAAACGTGCGCACACCACAGACACACACAAATGCAGACACACACACACCCATTGTGGGCAGGAGGCACACTCGTCAGTCCTCATACTGGTTTCGTGGCTTTGGTTGGAATTTTATGGTTGGTTTGTGCAGAGGATTCTGGAGGCTTTCCAGCTGCCCTCCAAAGACTCCGCTCCTCTCTCTCCATCTCTTTGTTCCTTCCCTTCAGCTTTCCTCTCTCTTTCTTTTCCTCCTCTCTCTGCCCCCCTCCCTACTTTACCCGCTCGCCCTCAAGGTCAGAAATATCCTGTGGTTTAGGTTTGATCCGCTTGGATATGCCTTCACTCTCTCCATCTTTCTGTCTCTTGCTTTCTGTCTCACTCGTGCTCGCTCAGGCACACAGACGCACACACTTACCGAAAGCATACAGCACTACTCTCAGCATTCCCATACAGGAAACACATGCTGGGATCAGCATAGGCGGTGTCTGTGTTCCTTGCAACTGCACATACACACACACTCCCTCCCACCAGGGGTCAACTAGCTCTCCGAACACCATTCAGGAGCATTCAGGGAAAATATGGTCATAGTCCTCTGAGGTGAAGCTGTCATCACTGAAGGCCTTGTCCATCTTAAATCTGAAGGTAACAGTAAATAAAAGAAACTGATCCTCAACTTTTTCCCATGGAGTCACAGCCAGTTGACTCTCAGTGTAGTGAAGAGACAGCACTGGCTACAGCCAGGTTAACCCTGTTCCTCTGGGTTCACCTATTCTCCGGGTTGCGTAACATGGCACAGGTCCAGCACTTGTGTAATTGCAGGGGCCTTGGCTGGCTGAAAGAATGCCAGTTCAACCAGTCATCCTTTCAAACACACTGGTTAATGGAGGAAAACAAAGTCTTGCCCAATTAAAGCCCTGAACCCTGAGTGTCCTGAGTGTGAGCATCAGTCATGGTCATACAGATGTTGACTTAAAGATTTTACTGGAAAAGAACTTTAGATCTTGCCATGAGCAGGTTTGTTCCTCATCTACTTAGAAGTTTTACTTAATCCAAACTGACAGTTTCAGGACAGTGAGTTTCATGTACTGTACAGATTGTAAAGTCCTTTGAGGCAAAGTTATAATTGGTGATTTTGGGCAATAAGAATAAATTTGACATGACTTGGATTGACATGTCTTGGCTTGATGTGAAAGAAAACAGCAAACCTCCACTGTCCCAAATATTCATATAGACGAAAACAGTTTCAAACATATATGCCTTACTTAAAGGTATCCGCGAAAACTTCTGTTTACATCCAGTTTCTCTCTAAGATGCATTAGGTGCATCTTGTGATATGTTACCACCATCTATAGATGAGTGAAACTGTGTGAAACCATTTGGAGGAATATGAATTGTGTCACTTCAAGACTTCATGTGCATGTGATTGCTAACAAACAAAACACAGACCCGCTCACTAAAACACTGCTCCATAGCACTGCTAGTGGTCAAAAACTCTACAGGGTATCTTTAATCCCTGCAGATAGCATTCAATAATAGCTAGATTATGACATCATTTTCACATGGATTTTTAAAAGGGTCCAAATCTGTGACATGAAGGTTTGCCACATGCATTTTAGCTTTTTAAATTCATCCATTGCTCCTAAAACCTCCATGTGCATAACACAGATATATAAAGATCTAATTACTGACCTTGCGTCTGTGTAAAACAACTCTTTGCAGGGGCACTTAGAGAATTTTGATTTACAAAAGTAATTCTTAAAGAAAAGATAATATAGTAGAGTAAAGTTATCTTGTGATTATTAGATTGTCTTCTGCAACTCTATGGGACTTTTAACTTTAATTGGTATTACCAGCTTGCACATACAAGGGCCCCCTGGCATGTGAAACACTTTGCTGGTACATCTGGCCTTGAACTGAGTCATTTACTATTTGGGACAGGAGCTTTGACAGGGATTGCCTTAGAACTGTTACGGACTGACACTTTCACAGAGAAGAGGAAAGACTCACCCAGTAAAATAAACCACAAATAGTTCTCGAGAAACACTGCACCCTGCTGCTTGGTTTCAGCTTGTTGACACAACGGCTCAAGACAGATTGTTTTTCAAATATGCAACCGGTTGTCAAATATACAGTGTCAAATTAACTTCAGGGTTGCCTCCCAAAGGTCTGTGTTCCCCATACTGAGTTCGTCCGTTTTCTTTGGGTTGTATCCCAGAAGTGGAGGAGACCACAGACATGAAAATACCTATGTGTAATGAAGCCCAACCATATGGCTAACTTACTCAAACCATGTAACATAGGCTGTCTGTAGCCATACAGTAAGATGGCTGCACTGTTTTTTTTAACAGTATTCTCATCATGGCTTAATTCTTTATATATTGTTGTTTTAAATATACAATATATTGTCTTGTTTGATTTATGCTTCCCTCATTATTAGCTTTAGAAACGGGCTTCATAAAATAATAAGAGTAGTCTTTCACACTGGGTGAGAAAATGAGGGAGGTATTCGCTGTATGGTTTCCGAGTATCGAAGCCTTGAAGTAAGTTCTTGAACCATGACCTCCTCCGTTTTGACTCTTTGTGGATCACCACACAATCCCGGTAATCCCAAGAAACACAGCTTTGCTTTCTTTTTGCATGAGCCCTGCTTTCCTTCAACATCCCTTTGAAAATGTCCAAAAATGGTGAGGGGAGAGGAAAAAAGACCACGGTTGGGGGGAAGGGAAGGATCTGACGGACTGCTCCAGAGATGAGACCCATGACTGACACATTTACTGTGGAACAAGACAAGTATGTGAGTGTGTGAGAGCGATAGACACAGGGAGTAGGGAGGACGAGATAGAAATAATGGCTCTCTCTCTCTTACACTCACACACACAGACTGATACGTTGGAGTGTCTCTTTGTGTCAGCTGGGTGAAGTCACGGGACCGAAGCTCCAGTTCACTAATTTCATTCCATCCAGGCTGGCGAGGAATTTTGCAGGGACACAGGCATCTCAGCAGGACTGCAGTCTCTTTATATCTCCACTGTAAGCCTCGCCACAGACACTGATGTGTCACTTTTTCCATAATGAGCTCTCGTTTGATCTGTTGCCTTCGAAATGGCCTTCCGTCTGAGACAACTGTCACTGTTTATCTATATTATGATGATAACAGGGCCATCTTCTGTGGTTTGGCGGTGTCCAATGAGTGGAGTGTGGAGGAGATTGTCAGAGAGGAGGAGAGTGATTCATTGTGTTGCTCTATAATTGAATGATCCAGCATTCATCGTGGGCATGATGGTGAGATCATCTCCCACCATTAGACCTATGGGTCTTGGAGCTGGACTACAGGACAGCAGGGTTGTGCACAGACATTTAAAGGACCATACCAGTAGTTTTGCAGGTCTTAACCTTTTAACTCTTGTTTGCAAGTTTTTCACTTTACTTACATTGATATCCCACCTTACAAGAAGAGTCTGCTTTCCATTTCACTACATTGTGAAAGTCATTTAACGGCAGCACCAAACTTAATTGAAACAGTAATCAATCGTACCAAATATTTACATGTCTTAGTGTTTTCGTCAATGCTACTTTCCTTGACAGTGCGTTCAGGACACGAAGACACTTGAGAGATTTGTGATTTGAGAGTCAACGTGACGCTTTTCGCAAAAATGAATGTTTTCGCTTTGCTAGTCTTTTTTGAATCCCACGTATTATAGCAGCCAACTCTCACAACGAGGATTTCAAAAACACATTTGGCACAAAGTCTCCACATCTCACACCTGCATTACAATCAAGTTACTTTCACAAAAATAAAGGTGTTTATTTCAACGGACTGCCAAACTCTGGGAGGTTTCAACAAATGAAACCTTTTGAAAAATGACTGGCAATAAATGTGGCATGACTTACAAATAAGATGTACTCCTGCTGCTTTGTATTGCACTTTCCTAGTTGGTGAATTTGTGACAATTTACGAAAAGAAAAGTAAAATTTGTGCCATTAATATCTTTTAGTACCTAGAGAGTGTGGGTCTACCTCCAAAAATGTTAAATTCCACAGTTCCCATAATGCAACCCCACAGTTTGTAATAAAGGCTGTCTTTTATAAAGGGCTTTTCAGTAGTGCTCTTCACGATGAGTAAACTATTCCTGTATTAAATTTTTGCAAATCAACTATTATGGTCAAGAGCTCAGGTGAAATTCAAGGAGTGAGGTTACACTGATAGATACGTTGTACTTCAAAGGCCCAGTCTTTAATTTGAAACCAGCATTTAAGCTAAATTCACAAGTACATACAAGTAAAGCCTGGATAATACACACTGAGATGATGTAAACAAACTTTTGACAGTGCCAGGAAACATTAATTAACTTGGATTAATTTGTTTCCAAGGGTTAGCGTGGATGTTTGAAAATCTGTCAATCATTTTTAAGCGAGCGATATCAGGTTAAAAATTGCTGTGGAGGAACAACCATCAATTTGTTTCACGTTTTGATCAAAGATTAAAACTCGCACGGGCATGATCTAGACTGATGCAGTGACTTCTGAAGATTGTTTATGAGAGACACAAGATGAAAGAAGGTGCTTGACCTCCCTTAAGAAGCCATCTGTATACTGTGTGTGCCTCCTGTACGGTACAGCCTGTCCCTAATGTTAACAGCACAGCTACTAATACTGTCAGAGCTTCACAGATTAGCTGGTGACACTCAGATGATAACTACGCTGCAATGCTAAAGACATTTTAAGCATCCTGACAGATTTGCTTTGAAATAATGTCTGGCATGCATTCAAGCATTATAACAAACATAAAGATCCTTACAGTTGGCAAGGTCAGAGGGGAGTTGATTGATTACACTTAATTAGTTGTACAGAGTGCTGCTGTGACATTGTGAGTACATGTGTGTTTGCAAAGCAGTAGCAGAAGAAGTGTGGGGGTCACCTTGACATTGCCACTGCAGTGCAAATCAGTAAGTTAGAGAAGGCAATCTTTTTCACATTTGTCTAGCGAGTCTCACATCAGAGCACAGAGAAGCAATTTACCCTCTCAGCATTGCACAAAGTAAATACACAAGCTGCAGTCATAACCCCCCCCCCCCGCCTTCCTCTTTGTTGCACGAGTGATTAAAGGCACGAGGACGGGAGAAAGACTACTAGGTACACAGGTAGATGGACAAAATGATCCAGTTTGCCTCATTAGAGAAAAACGTTATGTTCCCGCCGATCCTAGCAGAGCATGGTTGTCATGGAAACCAAGCAGCATTGTCGCAGACTGTTTCCGCGGGGTTCTTGTCTGTCTGCCTCTCCACATTTGCTCTTCATCAGGGACACTCAGATCACTGATATTCTACACCACGAGGCTATGACTCATGCACATTTTTTTTTTTTTTTTGCATCTGGAACAAAAAGGGGTGGGAAGAACATGATGCACACGTACACGGCGCACATACACACACCTTGATATACTAACACACATGTGCACATGTACTTCGAGCATATGTAAACTTGCACAAAAGTATGTTTTTAAATCACTTGGAGATTATACTTTGCAACATGGACTTTAGGCTACAAAGGTTTCCCTCTAAAACCTTTTTCATAGCATGACAGATGTGCACCACACCATGTAGACCTCATCTTTGTGCCTGTCTGCCCTTGCGATCTGAGCTGTTTCCCCTCATTATATATCAGGTAGATTATGTGCTTTAATCGCCCTTTAGTCTCACAGATCGGCTGATGTGCTCAGTGTGCTTCCAGCTTATCTAGGCCACCAGATGTCAAAATTTGGAGCCTTATGGAAAGTAGGAACAGCATCCTCAGCGCCGGGCAGCCAGAGAAGATGACTGATGTGGAGGAGAATGCCAAACTTTGTAAGGAGGAGAGGATCTGTGGAGTGTTTGCCAAAGATGTTTCAGGTACACCAGGTGATTTCGATTTGAGTTGAGGATAGGGAGCCCAGTGTACTCACACCTTTGTAGGACACACGGGCGCGCACGCACGCACGCACACACACACGCACACCCTGAGGTGCAAGGTAGAACAAAGTGATGAGTGACCCACTGTCTCATCATTCTCCTGCCATTTCCTACAGCTGTTTCATCAAAGCTTTTCTCCTGGCACCTCTTCATGTGCCTGCCGATACACATTCACACACACACACACACACACACACACACACACACACACACACACACTCTCCCTTTCTTCCTTGCTCTCCCCCTTCTTTAAACTGGCATTAACTACACATGGCTTAACTATATTCTACATTCCACATATGGATCTATGGATGGGGGATAAAAACATGTTCAAGACATTTGATGTGGATTCTGTGCAGAGAGAAAGTCTTTAATCATTACAATCCCTCCATTGCAGCATCGTCTCTGAGTTGCTCCTCCTCCCCGCTTTAAGATCACGCGCTTTCAATGTTAATGATTCTCAAAGGATCCATGTGCAGCGTTTTCAACCCTCTGCACATGTACCAGGTGTAACATTATATTATACGTAGACCAGCTCTTAGAACCAATTGAAATATCTTTGCAGAATGGATTTTAAAACTTTAACATGCATTTATGTAAATGAGTCCATGGTTGCATCAGCAGCATTGTAAGCATCCAAATTTCTCAAACTTAAGAGAACATTCTCATTAAATCTTGCTTTCTGTTGTGAATGCTATGCTGCAGCTTGGACCCTGATTTGTCTCCCTGCCTTTGCGTCATGGTTGCTTGCTGAAGGATAAACATGTTAGCCGTGATTTTTCAAGCCTCCTTTTATTTGGTCCACTATTTGCCATTTCAAGCTGTGCGGGGGGAAAGCCTTTCGGCCTCCTGTACAGTAAGAAAGATTCGTTGCAGAAATCTTACAGAATTCTTTGGAAACTGTCTCATTTTATCAAGGTGAATACTCTGTTCTCCTAAACCAACCCGGTAAGAAATTAGTTACGTGAATATCTCAGCATAACACCTTTAATTGTCAATCTTCACCACCACCTGTCTCGTACCATGTGCGTATTTTTCAGCATCCACCTGTCAATTGACCTTGAAAAGTCCGACTTTGCTCTATTCATTTATTTATATCTTGCTGTTCTCAGCGTGTGTTCAAAGCTTGATATTAATCATGATAATTCTATAGAGAGCATCTTTAGGAATTCGCTCAATTAAAAATCAGTGTGGTTTTACATTAATCTTTGAATCAACCTATTGTTGTACCTGATGAAGCAACAAATAATAGGAATCTGGAATAAAAATGGTTAGATGACCTTGACCTAATAGAAAAGGGCTCAAGTGGTGGCACACATTCAGAGTTTTGCCAACCGGTGACTGCTTCTCTCCAAAACCATCTGTATCCATCTTCCAATGCATTAAATGAACTAATGAGGTGTGAAACTGGCTGTTAAAGTCACTGATTGCAGAGTGAGGGGCCGCGTCCATAACAGAACAGCATGTAACATGTAAAGGCAGCTATTTTGCAGCCAACTGCAAATCAAACATCAGTTAACAAGAAAGTCAGAGAGTCTTGTATGAATCTCACCGGAGTCTTGTGCTCAGTGGTGCATAGCTGATGAGTTTCCTGCCTAACTGCTTCCAACCAGCCAGCCGCTCCCTGGCAAACCAGCCCGTGTATGACTCATCACATGGAGCATGTGATAGTTCTTTAAATGCACACAGGCACGCGCACACACACACACACACACACACATTTACAGTATCTGCAAGGGGCTTCCCTTCCCCACAGTGCATTATATGCGTTATGACAAGCATACAGAAAAGGGAAGCCCATTGTCTTTGAGTTTGTGTGTGAGTGTGTGCACGTGTATATGCATGCGCATCTATGTTTGATGGTGTTTATACTATTGGCAGTGTGAGTGGATGTGTGAATGGTAGTGTGTTGATTTTTCCTACAGGGCCACCGTTTGATGAGGGATGAGTCATCCGGATGGAGACCCCGAGGAAGACTGGCAGGTTGGTGATTCACCCTGCATTAAAAAAAAACTCTGTGTGTGTGTGTGTGTGTGTGTGTTCCCACCAGTATCTCTCTCTCTCTTTCTCTGTCTTTCTATATATATACATGTATGTGTATATATATATGTATATATGTATATATATATATATATACAGTACATATCCTGTGTGTATATATCCATATTCATGTGTATGTATGTGCAAGTATTAATGAGGGCGTGTGCAAACATATGCTATCATAACAAGTGTGTTTGTGTACGTGTGTGAATGCACTAGTGTGTATGCATATATATATATGTGTGTGTCCTATGGGTAGGCAGCTTGCTTTGAGCTGTTTTTGTTTATCTTCCTGTAGAGTGGGGCGAGTCAGTATGTGCATAATCAGAGAAACGCCACAGGGAATTGTTGACTCCATTAATCCAACACGCAGGAGAGCGTCCCTCATTCCACACCACACGCCCCCCCAGACTCACACTCTTATCAGCCAGCTGAAACAATATGAATAGCATAATTCAACGCGGGTGCAAGCATCTGCATTTATGCACAGATGTGATTGAAGTGATCTCATTATTTTCTTGTCAGATATGTCTGTACGTTCAAAGCGGGAGAGAGCAACATTCAGCAGCAGAGAGGACTTAATCAAAGATATCAGAGACTCGGAGGACCAAATTTGATATTCTGGTGGCTCCAAATCTGCATCTTTTTCTATTATTCAAAAGCCTTTTGTATCTGGTGAAGAACATCCTAGATTTTCTGATGGAACTGCATTGTTAAGAGATTCATTTTGATCATTGAGCTTTGCATCTTTCATGACACCATTTCTGTGCGAGCTCTCCATGAACTTGGCGATTCTTACTCGCAGATTAAAACAACTTGAAAGCAAAGATAGAAAAGAAGCAGTATGAAGAGACACACGTAAAGCTTCATGACAAATAGCAACAATTGTTTAAGGTCAATAAAGGCCAATAATGGCCTGTTATAGATGTACTGTGTACATCATAGCATTCGCAGGAGGAGTTCACAGAAGCCATAATGAGCGATCATCAGATGAATGCAGCTGTGGTTAAAGCAGTCAGAGTCTATCTCTTTACATTAAGATGATTGATCAGCGAGGCGGGACGCTTGGCTGATGATGAGGCAGTTATCTAGAAGAGACAACAGCAAGATCATTAATCTTCCCCCGTGATGAGGATGCAGGGGGTGTGTGTGTTGTATGTGTGTGTGCGTATGTGTGTGTTTGTGCATCAGGATGCCAACGTGTGGCTTTTTGATTGGTGAAGGCAGCACTTGTTTGTTCGCAGCAGCGCTGATGAGGATTTATCAAAAAGTGGGAACACTCTGTCTCTGTAGGACTCTCATACTTGCGCGCGCGCACACACACACACACTGATTTTCTCTCCCAAGGGTCACCTTGAGCTGCACAAATTGGCTTTGGTTGGTTGAGGTCTCAGCGCTGGCAAATTAGTCAGGCGCTGCATCTCTTTGAAAGTCTGAACTTGCCTCACTCTCCCAACTGTCTTTCCAACATCATGCTTTTTCTCTTTTGTTCTCCTCCTTCAGCCCCCCTTCCTCCCTATTTCTGTTTTTTTTAAATTGCTCCTGCTTGTTTTCTCTTTTTCTTACTAATTCCCCTTTGCTTGCCCTTCTCATTCATCAAATCTGTATCTCGTTCTCATTCTCATTTTATTTTTGTCTCCTTCTCCCTTCACTCACTCATTCCCTGCTCCCTCTTTCAAAGCTGATGAATGAAGTGGAAAGTTCTCCCGCAGTATCACTAAACGCAGCTGCTGTGGCATTTCTTTACTCATTCATTCAGAGGGCTGTTAAATACAGTTCCGCTTTTCAACTGTTATTCTCCCTTCGCTGTTTATGTGAATGCATTACTTCAGCTTTACTTATCGTCGCAGTGAATGGGCTTGTTTGCTCGGCCGACATGCAGGAACTTGGGAAAGTGCTTTCATTTAGGATGAATGATACTGCTGTGTCACCAAAGTAGCTGAGACTATTAATTTCCCACAAACTACAATGTCAGTACAAACAAGAAACCATTTTGTAACTGACGTCAGTCTGTGTGTATATTAAAATGGAGAATCAGAAGCGTGTTATCGGGTGCGTAAATGAAAAGTGCATCAATAAAATCCCTCCCACTATCAAAGACAACGAGTATTAATTACACGCTGAGAAATTAGCATGTAAACACAGCTTATAGCTGCTGGGTTTGATTTAGCAGCTAATGTTTACATCCCAGTCACAGCATTTTGTATTCTGCATGTGATCTGGACTGGGTGCATGATACTGATTGCTTTTTCACAATAGTACCAGAACTCACCCTTTCTTCTTTATGTTTGTAGTGTTGAATATTTAGTATTGTATTTGCCTGTTTTTCTAATCACTTCATGCACCTCCAGATCTACCACTGAACTGGAGCTTTTTGAGTCACACCTTAATAAGACTTAACTTATTAAACTCTACTAACTCAACTATCAATTCAGTTTATCAAATTACATACAGCTGCGATTTGAAACTGCATATTCACATTTTTGTGTTAATTACAAATGTATATGCTGCCTTTGGTGATTTTACAATAACCATAAACTGCCCATTAATCTGAGTCTGTTGTCACCACATGTAGCTTTTAACAGTCCCTTAAAGACCAGTGAGCTAGTAAATAGAGATGCTAACAAATAGTTAGCTAAAAGTATTGAGTAATGAGTGAACTGTTAAAGTAAATGATGACAAAAATTGGAACTGTTAGTTAAACAGAGTAGGAGACAGTTGAAATCATTTGCTGTGTATTGGATAAATGATGAATAAATGGTTGAAACATGAAGTGGAAGCTGTATGAATGCAAACGTGACCCTAAATAATTATTAATGTATCCATAACATGTCTGGAACATGACGTCTCGTGCTGCTAAAGGGTAACTTCAGCTCATCTGTGCAGGGCTGTGGCGGCACATCTGACGACATACCTCCAGTATCTTCTCGATCGGTTTCAAAACATGCCAGATAACAAGAGCGACAGACTGAAGCAGTAGTCTCTTTGATCGAGACCAAGTGAGTCCTCATCTTTTGTCTTGCCACTGGCTGCGTTGGCATGGAAACCCCGGCAGAACGGGGAACACTGTGGTCGATCAGCAAATAGGTCACATGGAGAGAAAAACAAGCAGAGACCAACACACAGACACAGATACTTAAAAGTTAGATGGCAACCCCCTTAGCATCAAGTGCAGTGTTACAAAGTAAAGAAACCCTTGACCTATTTCACCATCTAGAGAAAAAAAATGAGCCCCTTTCTTTTGCACAACATGCTTATGTCGCAACACGCTGTACAGTTAAAGTATAAGCCGTGAGCCACATGTTTCACTGAGTTGGCACAAGACCTTTTGAGTGATTGCTGAACACTGTTTATGTCACTCAACCTTCAAACATTAAGTCGTTTTTTAAACTGACTTAATCGTAAACGGCTGTCAATCGAGAGGATGTAAGAGCCATTTAGAGGGCAGGTGCAGAGAAAGGTGTCTGGAGGAGCATTTGTAAAAATTAACATTTGACTCACTGAGGCTGCCTCAGCTTCCTGCTGGTGATGCCGAAGCAGAAGGCAGGAAGAGGGGAAGGGAGGCACCGGCCTCTCTGTGATTGCCTCCTGCTTGAGGACAGCCCTGCACGGTGACTCATTACTGGTTGGGAGGGAACACTCGCTGCAGACAAAGGCACAGGATGTGAGGAGAGGGAAGAAAAGGCGAGGAGATTAGGCAGGAGAGAAGAGAAGAGTGAAAAGAGGTCATGACAGATCATTCTCTGACATTCATTCAGATCTCTAACTAGATGCCCTCCTGACCGATTCGCAGCCTGAGACAGTGTGCACTTGGCTCCGAAGGACTTTTCATTAATGGTCCACAAACCGGTCAAAGATTTAGCGTTACAGGAGTTGTGTGTGCCTTGGTCCACTGCCACATCTTGGTGACCTTGTAAAAGTATCTGCAGGGCAACGTGATGCAATAAAAGATCATGTTTACTGCAGCAAAGTCTGCGGAGGCAAGAGGAACATCGCAACAGAAACTAACTTCTCTGTCTAACGACCTTTTGCAATTAGGAGTAAATAGTGATACAAGTGATGTAAAGAGATATAAAGAACGTACCCATACACATGCAGACACACACGTTGCTGTGTGTGTGTCTGGCTGGCTGGCTGGCTGGCTCTCCTACTTGGTTTAGGGCTGGCATTCAGTTACATCATTCTTCAGAGAACGGAAGCTCAGATTACAGGAAAGGCAAACACAGGCCTCTGGGGTCTGTATGAGTGTGTGTGCACTTGCTCTCCCTGTATGCTCTTCTTATATAACCAATCAGAATGCCCGACACGTCTCTCTCTATGGATGCGGTTTCGTTTGGGTTCAGATTTCATCATTCAATTCAACACACAGTTTCAGGGCTGTTTGTATAGTTGAGATTTTGGTGATGTGTTTGTCTCTGAGCAGTGGACTCGTACGCATCCTGCTGAGATATGCCTTCTTAATGGGGTAGCACACGCTTAATTAGCTGATTGGGATATGTAAAAGAAGTTTTGGAAATCCATTAAAAATGTATTTTTTGGTAATATTAAATGCACTTGAATGCAATACCTCCATGTTTAATACAAATTCACATATTGCAGCATCAGCATGGAGGTAATACCAAAGCTAAATGAGCCAATAGTGTGCAAATATATTTTGGGGCTTAAATGAAAGGCTGGTGAGGTCATTCGAGGTCCTTGCACCTTATCTCATAAGAAGAGCCCTTGCTGTATTTACTGCAAAATCCTCTGCATAATCTTAGCTGAGAGGCAACATATTAGTGCTGGATTTCTTCCTCAGTAGGTAGATGATATTTCCAGGCATCAGAGCAGTTAACCACGCAAAAGGCCTGCATAATTACCATGGAGACGTACAGTAGCTGAGAGCGTCATCGTCGGGCAGGTTAAGCAGGAGATGTAAAGTAGACGTCAGGGCACAGAGCTCCACAGTTCACCAAGCATCCCTTCCCTTGTCTTTGACGCTGAGCATGTGAGTTAAATTAGTGCTGTATAATTAACACGACCAAATGGGCTTGCAGATGTTCCAAAGTCAATTGAACATCAATAACTCCAGCTGAGACCGGCGACTCTCTCTGTCTCTCACTTTAGCTCTCCCATCCCTCCTGTCTTTCTCTTTGTTTATAAGTCAAACCCTGTCCTTCCATCACCACCCTCCTCCCCACCCCTTTCCCCCACTCCAACTGTGGAGCCAAGATGGATTTCACAGTCTGTTTGAAGCTGCTTTTCAGCCGTGTGGATGGATGGCTACAGTGCGTTTCTGTATGCTGCTGCTGATGCTGCCATTTCTCTCTCGGCATCTCCGGAGCTTGGCGGGCTGTCACATATGTCGGCTGCTCTCTGCTCTCTGCCACTCAAACCTTTCATGCTCTGATCACAGCGATTTGAGCCAGCCGTATTGATTATGTGTATGTACGGTCCAGCGTTATTTAGGAAGCGTGCCACCCAAGCACTGTTCACATAACATACTCTAAGTAGACATGCTGCCCTTTAAGGCTCACATTTGGACTGATATTACCTCAGACATTTTCACTAAGAATCAGGCTAAATCCAGCTAATGGATTTTGTTATTCTGCAGCCTCCTCACCCAAGTGACCAAAAAACAGATTTTTTTCTTACCTCCCCCATTTGCATTCTAACATGCTAATGGATCTGAACTTATTTGTTTTGAGATATCTGTCTGTTTATTCATATTCCTGTGCACGTGATTGTAAACAGTATGCAGGTTTCTAACATTCTGTAGGTGTGTCTTGATTGCGCAACATCTCAGCCACTCATCTCGCCACCAAAATAGATCACAATCCTGGAAAAAGTGTTTACATGCCAGAGTATCTCAAACTGGCTCATCCCGGCTTCTCCAAACTGTGATATGATCTTATACAGGTTTCTGAAACCAGGACATGAGGTTTACTGAAACAATACATATTACAAAAACCTTCTGTCTCTGGGTTTTCACCGAAGAAATGGTCCTGAGAAACTGCCAAAAGCATGTTTTGTGAACTATACAGAGTGACTTTGTTAAATTTTCTCAAACTCAAGGCTCACTTGTTCCTGAGCTTTCAGCCGTATCCCATTATTTAGCAAATAGACCTTCACATTGTACAGAACGCAGATCACATGATAACAAGTGGTCAGATATGCGACCCTGTCGCCAGACAAGAATGTCTCTGCATAACCCCAAATTACATTTAATGGCATTGTATCCGCACATGGAAACTATGCTATAGCATATATATGAAATATTAACAAAATGTAAAATATGTGCACACAGACACGATTCTTCCTTTGCTGTGTCATTCAGTGCGACTTTCAAACTAATAAGGATGAACATGATACTGGGGTAACTTTGGGTATAGTTGAGGAAATATTGTTGTAATGCCAAATGACATCATTAAAGGAAGAGTTTGACATGTTATGCTCTTGCACTGTAGAGAGTTAGAGAAGAATATTGCAGCCAGGTAACACGCCAATGCCTCCCAACTGAAATTGAGCCTTAAGATTAGAAAATGTAATCACAGACACTTTTACCAAAGCCAAGAAGTCTCTTTATAGTAAATTTTATGATGCTGCTGACACTTTTAGATGGTATTTCCAATGCTGTGAGCAATGCACACACAATTTCCACTCACCTTCATTGTATTGGGAGGAAGGCAGCAATCACAGAGTACGTGTATAACTAAAAACCTGGAGAAACAAAACCCAAACTAGCTGCATGGCCAGATACCACTGGGGATAAAAAAGATGTATGTTTTTTAATTTAAAGTTATTTCTAACTCTCAGCCCACAAGGCATTGGGAAATTCAGCTTACAGAGCTCAAAATGTGACACTTAACACTCCAAAATGAGACGATCTCATAAAACTCTCTGCCTGCATCCACACGTTGATATGCTGACTCGATTTTGCCCAAACTAGGCCAACATCCCACATGACTTCAGAGGCTTGGAGAAAAAGAAAACACACACACACACACACACACACACACACACACACACACACACAATGTAGTTTTTCTCAGCAAGGATTCACTGAGCATTACAATCTTTTAAAATTTGGCTAGAACAGCAAGTTCTGCTCTTAATTAGTTCAAGAAATAGTGCACTTCCACCCTAAGGCTTTATTAACAGAGAATCAGATTGAGCCATGATTAATCTGTGCCGTGGTATAAATTGAAGCAAAAGGGCACAGCATTGTGCACTCGCTGAACTGTGCTGTGAGACACAGGCTCGACGAAGTCTGAAGGCTAATTCACAGGAGGGCAGGACAGAAACTCCCCCTTAGTGAGTGCAGATTGAATTCACCCCTGCCTGCAGAAGATTGTCTCTCCTTCTCCCCTTTTTTCCTCTCTGGAGTCTCCTTCGCTCACTTTCTATAATGCAATTCAGCAAGGTGACAATAATGTGGCCCACATGCAAAACCTGCTGGCCGTATGCAAAACACAGTCACTCAGCTCGGAGGAAGACAAAGCTGATAAGATGGCAGTGATGCAGGAGCACACGCTGATGGCTAGAGGTTGATGCTGAGGATTCAAATTTCAATTTCCTAACTCTTTCATAAATCATAGGCGGTGATAGTTATCTCCCAGCCTGCCACTGTAGATGTTGTCCCTGCTTGTCATTTTCTCAAGATGACCAGGCACAAACACATTGTACCTCTGTCTGTCTTCTATTCTTTTCTTCCTGTTCAGTTATGCTATTTTTTAATTGTAGTGCTCTCTCTCTCTCTCTCTCTCTTTCACTCTCCCTAATGCAGCCGCATGACTCATGCACACTGATAAGCTGACTGACTGTTCTGTGCCACTCTGTTCCGCTTTTCCATGAAACATCACAAGTATCATGAATTTTTCCCCTCCCCAGCTCAGGCTGGGAGAGAAGGGAGATGATAAAAGGGGAGAGTAATGGAGGGGGAGGTGGGGGTAGATTGACAGTGCCATAGATACACACTGAGAAAGACAGAGATAAACTTTGACTTTTAGCTCTTGGATGAATAATCTGAGACGAGGGAAAAGCAGACAGAATAAGAGAATGAGTTGGTGGGGGGGAATATAAAAAGCCCTTTCTCCTCCAGGAGCTCTGTGATGTGGCGTGTGAGCTGAGTCGAGTCCACGGCGGTGAACAGCTCTCTTAGCAACCAGGAGAAGGTGTTCAGCCAGGCAACAGGATATAGTCAGAGTAATGTTGGTAAACGAATAACCCAAGGATGCTCCCCGGTGGTTTCAGAAACATGTGGCCTCTGATAACATGACATTAAAAACGCTTGCAAGCTCCGCTCCACAGTGAAAATACAGTTTTACAAGCAATCGGCTTTTCACAGTGGAAAAAATGGGGTGTATTGTTTCAGACATATGTACATGTTTACACCTGCAAAACAACTGTAATATTAAACCCACAATAACTGAACTTTTGGCCTTTTTTTTGCAAACAAGATACAGTGCAACATTAGCTTTTTCATTATAGTCCTATTTTTGTCTCCACCAATTAAAATTAGCTGCCAACTTCATCCTTCCCTGTATTCACAAGCTAGTTGCCAACTTCAGCTCTTTGGTACAGGTCAAGTCACACACAAAGGGTTCTCAGAGCCTTTTTGCTTCCAGTTGCAGCCAATTAATTGCCAGGAAACGAAACAATTAGCTGCGCAATGCCATAAAGCCCCGTAGAGGAGAGGTTAGCGGCAGAGTGTGGTGGTGATTTTCTGTGGGCTCATCACTATGAGCGACCCCTTTCATATGGAATTATTCATATGATCCATTGTTCTTATAAAAAAAAAAAAATGCTGATTATAGCAGCTTTAAAGATTAACCTCAAATAATAGCAAATACAAACACACACGCTAAATACATGTATGCTTATGCTGCAAGAGCACACGCTTATCGCATATATATATATATATATTGTTGTCATATAAGTATATAAAACCTTTGAAGCTCAGTTTCTGTAAAACCTGCATCACTGTGTGATTTACACCCTGTGACTTTGCCATCGTGCTGTCTGTGCAGGTGGATCATTTCTCAATGTCAAATGATGTAAATCTATGTAAAGTGTACGCAAACCGTCCTGGAGTGATGCACTCGAGCCACCTGTTAACAATCATTTGTCACTTTGCAGAGTGTGTGAGAAATCAGAGCATTTTAGAGGTAGCGCTCTGTAAATTTGGGGGTTTAACAGGTTTGCATCTGCAAGAAAGAAACAAAGAGGCAGAGACCCAGTGAGTGATGTCATGTATTGAACGTTTGGAGGTTATTTTTTCTTTGAAAGGATGAGCAGTTTGTACAATCCTGTCACTTGTTGGCTATTGGCCATGCTTTACTGCAATGCAGTATATCACCACTGCAACAGCGTAAAGGAATCAAACGTTTAGTTTTCTGTCTCTGTGATAAATATTGGAAGCAGAGGAACTGAGACCAAATAAATTTAAAACTGTGTCGTCTCAGTGCTTCAGAAGACGTTCGAGGGCTGAATTATTCACTGAGGCATTCCTGATTAAAAAGTGATTAATCAGTCCATCCAGACCGGCCCGAATGGAAACACAATCTTCAAACACAGCAGAGAGGTATTAAGGTTGGTTGGAATATTTGACGACAATCTCATTACAGAGGCCAACAGCATGTAATCTCCTCTTCTTTTTTCTCCCTCTTTGTCTCCCTGTTTCACTCTCTTGCTCCCTTATTCTTGTTCCCTCAAATATGCAAAGGAGGCATTTCCTCCCGTGCTGTAATTAGCACAAAATATGCAAAGCAGATCAAAACTTGGAATTTAATAAGTTTCATATTCACAACAAATTAGGTTTTTATTGAGGTGTCTCCTCCCCCCAGTGCAATACCTTTATGAGTTCACTCATGTTTAATTGCTGAGCCTCAAAGCTGACCTTGAAACAATGAATTTATATAAAAGTCACAATTTTCAATACAATTACACCCTTCCAGTGGAGGACTGGATTATAAAGCTTGGGAACAGAAAGGTCAAACACGAGCAGGTTCTTATTTTTATCATGCTAGGGATGATGTGTAAGTACGGCAGAGCCTGTGCTCTCTGAACTGACTTAACCTCTGCTATCTGCGCTAAAAAGGTCTAATGTCTGTAACTCTGAATCGTTCTTTCAGTGTGTCAGCCCTAAAACCCACATTCATTTATTAAACTAGGCCTGCTGAGTCATACCCACACACTGATACATACACAAAGATGCCTCAGGCTGTACTGTTTGTGTATCTATCTCTGCGTGTTTATGAGCAGTATAAATGTGTAGGTGTCAGCCAGTGTGCATGCACATGTACATACATGCATGCCTGCCTCCTTGTGTGCGTGTCAATGGGTACTCATCATGTCATTATGAAGACACACATCACGTATTCCCGAGATAATTTGCTGTTGCCAAGCATGAACCCTCAGGGGTAATGCATTACCTTTAACTCATAAAGTATATTGCTAATGAGTCAGGGGCGATGGTAATGTTCCTCTTGAGAGGGGCTGGGTTTTCAAGCGTTTGAGTATGACTGACTGGTTTAAATTCACAAGAGAAAGTTAAACATTTTAAATGCTGCTGTTCCACTTTTCATTTCAGCATGACCCAGAGGATGACCCCAGCAGAACGGCGTTATGGACCGATGGCAGGAAACTGTGGTAATGATTCTAACTGCCCTCGTGAAAAAGCAAAATTTGGCGTTCATTGCCAGAGAGTGCATTGATGGGGGGGGGCACAAACAAAATCCGGAGGCAAACATGTTAATTTCGCGCCCGGTAACCACGCAACACACCCACTCGCACGCCCTCATCACATTCAGATATGCACACGCACTAGAGCTTGTGCACACACACATAGTCCCAACTTTCATGGGACTGAATTAGCAGAGAAGAATCAGTTTAAATTCTCTCCTCTGAAGTACTGAGCAGCAGTTCATATCTTGCCTCTGCCTGTCTGAGTCGGAGGAATGAATCCTGTCATGGCTTCCAAGAAAAGAATCAATTCCAATCCAAGCGTTAAAGCCACCCTTAAAATGAAGTGGTTGAATTCCAGTGATGTACTGGGACAGATGTATGCTAAGAAAGAAGGTGATGATTAGTGTGTCCGTTAACGTGGGCACACGAGACGATTATAACTTCATCTCACCACTGTCAGGCTCATGTTTTGAAGATTAGCATGGAGCCTCGGTTTGATCTTCAAAACATCTGTATTCATGCTTTGTGTCATTGTGGCTGCAACTCGTTGCTGAAGGTTGCACATACAGTAAGTGCTTGTGTGTGTTTTTTCTTAGAAATCATGGACCATCTTTACCGTCTTATTGGTTCAAGAATATCTCGTCATGTGCCTCGTATCTTTTCTGGGCTGGAACGCAGCTTGGTGTCTGAGTGCCTCGAGTGAAGTCAGCCCTCATCAGCAACAATCAAGGTGAGGTCCCTCTCCCCAGGCTAAGCCGAGCCACCAGCCACATGTTTCTCACTCACCGCCCTGCCTTGCATCATGTTCTGATCATAGCCACAACAAGAGACATAACATTGGAAAGACAGCGGGCTGCAGCGCTCGGGGCTGAGGCAAAAACTGCAAAACTTTACATCAGAACTTTTTCAAAAGACTGGGTGTGTCCAAAAGTTCCACAGAGGTAGTTCAATTGAATATAAAGGCTGATTACATGCCAAACTTTTGTGATTTCCTCTGTTGCTACATCTGTAGTTTTTCATAATAATTGATCGCCACTCTTCTTCTGGCTTGACACATGCAGCTACATCATAGGTCTGTCTGCTGTGAGTCTGTATCCAGCCGTGATGAATGGAAGCGCTCTGGTACTCCCCCATAAGGAGACAGGCTTTCCTGTGGCCCCGTCCATTAATGCATTATAAATGAGCCCACTAGCATCTTGAGCGAGACATGTGAGGCATGTGAGACACCACAGACCAGTGCTTCCTGTCTTCCAGTAAGGAGCAGCAAATACCGCGTGACCTGGCCGGCAGGAAACCATGTGACACAGCAGTCCAGACCACCAGACCGAAGACTGACTTCAAACTGTCAGATCAGCAACTCCATACGGTGTAAAATCATAAAACCAAATGCTGCAATTACATGTTTTAAATAATTTCTCAGCTTTGTTTTGACTGAACCGTGAGCAAAACTATCAGCAACTATAGCAATTTAATTTAACAGTCCAGCAACATTCAGAATACAACACTCACTGTGCAGCATGCATCATATTTTTCTAGCCTAATGTAAATCAATCAGTAAGGCTGTAATGACAGAGCTTGCATGAAATTTTCATATTGCTTCTATCTTGCAAGGAAGTCACATGTGATTGGTAGACATGCCTGTCCTGTTTGAGTGACACACCATAATGGCTGGCCTCATTTGGCTCGCAGAGCTGTATCAAAGGCTCGATTTTGGGATATTTTCTCCAGGTATCTCGCAGTAAGGAAAATCCTGTCCTTTTCATCTGTGGCAAAGTTACAGTGATACCACGTTTGATGTCTGAGCCAAGAACTCTCAGCTAAAGCACTGCTGCACTTTGAAGTTGCTTGTTGTGCAGCCACAGTTGAGAATTCATTTAATGTTCTGATAGTGTGTCACATGATGGGTCTAAGCATGAAAGCCGAAGCTCTGTAAGGGTGAGAATAAAGATTTCTCTTTTTAAACCCCTGGCTCTGCGCTATGTGCCACCATATGCTCTCTGATGCTTTATGCTGCCCCGTGCTCACGGCTGCCGCTAGCTATCTCTTGCAGACGTGGGGCCTAAATAGAGCACACATCTACATTAGCTAGACTGGAAGAAAGGAAGAGAGATCGTGCTGTGATCCACTTTGGTTGGTGAAGCCCCAGAGCAAGCACCATGGTTATATGAACAGCAGCACACATACTACACACACCACAAACACACGTATAAACACACACACCTGCACACACACGCAAAGTTGCACTGGGAGAGTGGGAAGCGCAATGGAAACTCTGAGTCATGCGCACTCCTTTGCCATTCTGAACCTAAATCACTGTGGCATTGAGTCACTACAGGGCTTCCTGTGTGTTCATTTGCGTGTCTGCGTGTGTGAGCGTGGCTCTACGGTCTGTGCTGTAGATTTAAATCAAGCATGGTTTTATTTTCAATGCTTGTACAGTTTTATCTTGTTTGCGGTATTTCCCTTCACATGCACAGTGTGTTTGCACTGCCATATACAATATATGTGATATAGGTTATGTTCCCAGTGTGTGTTTGCGTGCTCGTGTGTGCACGTTTGCATTCGGCACCAGCAACGAGAGGAAACCCCTTTTATGAGAGCAGTGCAAAACTGTACATACTGTATCCTGTGTTGCTGTGGTGAGGTGTTGCAATGGTTATGTGAGGGAGAAGAGAAGCTAACCTGTACTCTTCAGCATAAACTTCAGCCCAATCACGTGTCTGGTGGGCAGATTCTCTTACAGATGAAGGGTGTAGGCAAGGATGCTACAAATAGCAACACAGAGGGGGATTTTTCTCTCTCTCTTATTACCGTCTCGCACATCTTTCTCGCGCTCACCTTGCACGTCTCACGAAACACGTTTCCCTCCGTTCCTACAGTACTTTAATTTTCTTAAGAGCGCAGCTCAGTCTGTGAGCTTCAATGCATTCTGATAGCACATAACAGGGTTGACATGTCAACACAACCCTGGTCAGCAATCACGCAATTTCCATGGAGATAATGAGGGCTTTTAACATTCCTGTTGCACCAACAAGATTGTGCAAATACACACAGGTACACACACACACACGCATACGCAGTTTAGGGGATATGCAGAGGGCATAATGACCTGCAGCAGCAGTGAGATGTGTTTGTGGTTGCAGTGGCTTGATAAGCAGGAAGCCTACATGAAAATGAACGTGATAAGGCATTGTACATTGTACTCCTGCTTGCTAGCTGTGATCCACTTCGATTCGATGCTATCACGCAACTCTTGGCAGCCAGCTAGCAGTCGGGGTAACACAGTTGCCACGGAATTTAAAGATAGCATTTATAGACCAGTCACCACCCAGATATATTGCAGCTCGTGCGGATGAGAAAAGAGCTGCTGGATTCTGCTGAAGGAATGGAAATTTTGGATCAAAACAGCTTTGTTGAGTTCACATTGTGGCCATTCTTGGTCATTTTAAGCAATCATAGAAGATTGTGTGGACACCAAACATCCTTCTGAGACCACAGTGAAAATTTTTTAGCCGTGACAATTGCCAGTTGTTGATTAGAAGTCATCTCAGTCTGAGCTGGGGCCCGAACTGATTCGAAAATCTGTAGGAGTGATTATGAGACAGGAAGGTGGGAGGCTTTGAAACTGAAACCAGCCCAAATGGAATCAGATGCATGTTCAGCCAACCGCCATCAGCCCACTGCTGACTGCCTAAAAGCTTCTGACCTTTGAGAATTAGACGGATATGGAAATTGTTGCTTAACAGGTTTTGAACACACACACATACACACACAGGGCCTGCATGAGTATGCACATGAAAATACACATGGCTCTGGTGACTATGCAAACACATTGAAAAATATCTACACAAATATGTTGCAATTCAAAAGCACATACCAGCACTAATTCAGTCTTAAGTATGGTGCATGTTGGAAGTTGTGCCGTATTATTTGCTTTCTAAAGGGCATGATACCAGAGAGAGCAGGTAGTAACTGAGCATTCTGACTTTCCTCCACTTCAGGCAGGCAGACCAGGAGGAATGAAGCGGCTGGCTGCCTCAGATGACTCATCCCCATTGATGAGCTTAACAGCCATCAATTCCACTCTAGGGAGCAGGGCCCAGCACTCTCCCCCACCCGCTGCACTTCTGCCTGGGTTAGGCTTCCTCTACACTCCCCCTCTCTCCCAGCAGAAGGCCTGGAGCTTAAATTAGAGCTCTGGCAGCGGGCCATGTGAGAGGAGAGCAGTGAGCAGGCAGCAGCCATTCATTCCTCTGGAAGCCTGAGTCAGATTCATTGTAACACAGAGACAGGGCTGGGGGCTGGCTTTGAGTGGGCCTGTTAGTTTTTCCACAATGGAGTAGAGCTAGTCTTCCTCTGCAGAAACGTTCCATCACAGTTTGAGCAAAAACTACCATCAAAATGCAACTCAGCACAAACTTCAGATTCGCTGGTGGCTTTTTGAACGAAATCTGTTGCTGGTCCCCGTCATTTTTTGTGCTTCATCTATGGCATCCATAAAGAACTAAATGCTCCATTGAAGCAAACTATATGCATCTTTTCATTTCTTTTTATTGCACCTTAGCAAAGTAAAGCAATTTACAGTAAAAGATGTCATGCATGCAGGGAGACATTCACAAACATCTACACAAACACACACACACACACGTACATACTGTGTGTATAAAAACTCCATACTTGGCATCGCAGTGGCCGAGGGCAAAGATGCATACCATATACAATATACCATATATAATGCTGCTGATTCAAATCTGGTCTGGGACATGCCCACATAACCATCTACTTCTTAAATATATAATAATAAATAAAAACTTGTGCATAGTAGAAAGCTATAGGTGATTTCTGAATTGACAAAAATCATTAAAAAAAAAAAAATCAAAAAGAGAAAAGACTAAACTGTTTCACATTGAGCAATTCAAGTTGCAATGAATAATAATGGATGAAGATGTTGTTAAAAATAACCAAAATGAGAATTGTGAGCAATACGCAAGAAAGAAATGTGTTAAGAGCAACCTAGAACAAGATCCAGGCCTTAAAGGCTTCTTAAAAAGCCAAGTAATACCAAGGCCATCACGAAGTTTCAGAAAATTACTTGGAATTTTTCAGTATGACTCATGATTTAGTCATTATCAGAGTCATTATTAGCTTTGAGTTATTTAGCAGCTGGTTCAGAGGTAAGGACTCAATATGAAGGTGACCAGTAAGCTGATTCGCTGCTATCTATGAAAAAATCATGACAAAACATTTAACAAAGTATCTCTGAGGCACTTCATTAATTGCCAGGTCATTACAGATTTGTCCTTAGTAACTACTCAGTTTATTGTGTACCTTACCCAAAAGCAGTTTGTGTTTCTATCCTCAACATGTTATCCGCCTGACAACTACACCCACAAATCATGCATGAAAAATATCTTGAAAGGAATGTTGAGAGTGTCAGGGCCTCACAGAAGCGCTACACCATGTGTGGTATCACATGCTCTGATCAGCTGACATTGATACAAAGCGAAAGACTTATTACACCGCCATCTGTGATCCACTGTCGTATAATATTTGATATTTTCTTTCATTCCAGTCCTTTTGTTTTCTGTGCCTCCGATGTGTGATGTTATCACTGTCTGAGGAGATTGCTTTTCGGTTCACTCCCTCATTTCTTTAGCAGTTATTACATCTGAAGTCAGAGAGGTCACCCCAACATATTGCACAGGTTGTAGAAAGCCATCTGTTAGATTTCATATAATGTAGCGGCCCGCTGGCACTCATGGCACATTTCAGAGCAATAATACACCATATCCAAACTACATCCCCAAAGTAATTTACACGGCAACATCTCTGACAGGCAGACAATATGTGCTGTGGCTGTGCCACATCTGATACAGAATTGCATCACAGTAGGACGTTCAGAGAACGATATCAGATACTAAACGGTTCATGTTCATGTCTGCGGGCTTTTGTGACTTTTAAAGTAGATTCAAATGTGTGAGCATCTCATTCCTCTAATCACCACTCTTTGCATCGTAATCATTGTAATCATCATCTTTTGCAGCAGCAGCGTAGTTGCCAGAGTCACTATTATTATCATGATCCTTATTAACATTCTTTGACATTGTAAATAGTCAGAGAAGGGCATTGTTCATTTTATGATTATGTAAAAGCAAAACGGTCTAAACCTGCTTAATAGTTCTTTAAAGTCACACTTCCTTTGGCAATAGTCGTAGCTCATCACAGCTGAATTAACTTTGAGAAAACAGTGGCTCATCAGCACAGTTAATGGTGATGTCAGTGGTCAGGGTCTGCTGTGACTGCAACATCTGTTTAGTCTGATGGAGAGCACTGTGAAGGAAATGTCTCTCCCTTCTTTCCTAGAGTACGCACACAGGAACTGTGCAAAAACAACCGGATGACTAGTATCCACTTGGGAAGAATAGTTGGCCAGACCGCTCAGTTTCCAGTGGGTTTTTTTTTCCCTCAAACAATGTACTTCATCACAACAAAGATAAAGATATGCATCCTGCATTTTTAGTGATTGATTTTAATTATGTTACAACAGTGGTTCTCATTTGCAGGTCATTTCTCTGCAGGAAATGGGTAGAATTTTCCAAGGCTGCAATAATTACATCATGCTTGTGTTATTTGCATCTGTGTGTGTGCGTGCTTTTGTGTGTCGCGTGCGAGCATGTCTGCGTGTGAAAGGAAAGCGAGGAAGGGTAATTAGATTTGAGAGAAAATGAAATCAAATGAAAATGGAAATGTGTGTGAATCTGCGGGTGAAAAACACGGGAGGGGAGGGTTTTTTGCATTCTGAACACATCAGCCTTCCTGCCTGTGTTTGTAGCATGAGAGCTGTGTTTATTGTGAACATACTGATGACCCACGATGGGGACACTAAATGATGACCTTCGAAAAACAAAGGAACCTGATGGGAATGCAAGTAGTAGGCAAAACTTTCTCTTTCGCTTTTATTTGCATACACACACACACGCACACACACACACCTGTGAGGTCAGCATTAAAAGCACAGACCCTCCGAGTCAGCAGAAAGGAGCGGCTGAGGAGCAACGCTGTGAAACTAGCAGCTGAGCTGTTCTCATCCTCAACCTTATCTCCTGATCTGTGCTCCTCTTGCAGAGGTGTGCTGCTGAAGAGGCTGTCATGCTCGTAGGAGGAAAACCATCAATGATACAATCACTGAGATGATATCTCAAAAGTCTGCTACCTATAATGCTCCACCCACCTACACCCCCTGTCTCTATATAATGTGCCACATTAAAGACTTATCTAAAATCGGGTTTAAAATGAGTTACAGGGCCTGATCTGGCAGACAATATAAAAGGTTATGGTAATGGATATCTGAACAGTCATCAGAGGGTTTTCCAGAGCCTTTTAAGCACTGAGACATGGCAACCCTTCTCATTATCCAGTTCTCTGTAAGTCATCATTTTCAGAAATATAGCAAGTAGAAAAAGAAGAAGAAGAAGAAGAAGAAGAAGAAGAAGAAGAAAAACATTCTTCTGTACCAGCCACCACAAATGCTGTGGTAATAGACAGCAGTCATTTGAGCTGTAATGATATGCTAAATACAATGACCCATGCCCAGCACTGATTGCCACAGGCATGGTTTGTTTGACATGCCAGCCCCTGTTAGCCAGATATGCTAGAAACAGATCATTACTGTCACAGCTAATGCTGCTAATGTTGCTTGCTGTGACAGTAATCACAGGTCCTTCACTCCTCCCTTTCTCTTTCTCCCTCTGTCCACCCTCCTTGTTTGCCTCCGTCAGGCATGAGGCTATTTCGCCTGAGGGTAAGGGCCTTTTGAGACGACAGTCAATTATTATCCTAATAGCCACACAACGCCAATATGTGAATATGTGCCATACTCAAAGCAGTGCGGCAAACAGCCCACACAAGAATTTCTGAAGCTGCTACAGAAAGCAGGCATTCCCTTTATGACTCTCATCATACAGCCATTTATACTTTTTGACTAAGTGATGCCTGTTCTTATCTGATATCTGCTGCCCTCAATCTAGGCTGGCCTAGATTTTTGTTTTGCAACAACGACTTCCCCGTCCACATTTCTCAGAACAATAAGGATCTTCAGTCTATTTTGATGTTTCTTAAACGCAATATAGAGTAAACATGGAGAGAGCTTTGTTTGTTTGAACTCATTGTCATGCAGCAGTTATCCCCGCTGTCTTCAACGAGGCGATGTTTGACGCCCACAGAAAAATGAGTGATTGCACAGAAGTAAAATTTCAAAGCCACCTCACCTCATGTGTGTTTGTGTGTGTGTGTGTGTGTGTGTGTGTGTGTGTGTGTGTGTGTGTATCTGCACCTGCCAGTGTCTAGAGACTAAGCTTGTCACATGAGACACAGCAGCACCACAGGCAGGAAGTTGAGCTAAAGTGATGAAGCGCGGTAGCAAGTGATGTCCTCGCCGGCGCTTCATCAACGTCTACTTCGCTGCTGCATCCCCACCTCAGAGTCTGCTGCCTCCGCGTGTTGTGTGGGGCTCATCCAGCCCGACTGTTCTGCCCAATAATAACAAAAAGATAATGACACAGTGGTTATTATTCCTCCAAAATTGAAAAGAGGAGAAGCTGCCGCCTTACCCCAGTGAATTTTCATTTGTATGGATTTCAGTGTTAATGTTGCATGGTCTAAAAGCTGTTCCACCCCATCAAGAAAAAAACACGAGAGTGAGATACTATTGCATTTAAAATGAACACTGCATAATGAAGCAGTAATTCTCTTTGGGTGATGGAAGTGGCAGTAAGCCCACTATAATCGTGCTATGATGGAGTTCTGTGACTACATCATGATACATGGTATGGCAAACGCAAAGGGAATTATGACTCCTTGCCATAATTTTCCTTTCTAAGCAGGCATGAAACGTACCTTTTGGCACAAACTGGCTCACAAACCGAGCAGAGTGTTCTTTCCCAGGAGATTAGAGCACGGGGTCCCTTATGTGTATTTCAGCGTGTGTGTGTGTGTATGTGTTCTGTGTTTGTGTTTATGTTTGCCGTCCTGTACAATATTCCCTGGGGGGATGGAGACAGGTTGCCATGGCAGCAGCTTGAACGTTGCGTGAATTGCAGCAATGTGCGTGCGCGCGTGTGTGTGTGTGTGTGTTCTCATGCAGAGGCCAGACAAGGACAGTGTGCTCTCGTCATTTCATCGCTTATCATACGCCGGCTCTGAATCACTGACAAAGACCGGTTATATGTGACCTTTCACAATGTGAATGTCCCTTCGATGTGACCAAAACGTGGTCACACATTAGACATAATCGGTGCCAGCATAGTCACGGTTATTGCATTTCATTTTTGGACCACTTTCATCCACATTACCACTCATGCTTTTTCACAAGCAATCTAAAAAAGGTTGCACGGCAAATAACACCTATGAGAAATAGCATATCAGATTTATAATAACAATCAGTTTTACTGCCAAGTGGGTTTTTAAATACAAGGAATTTGTCTGTTTCGGTGCATGACAGCAATCATAGTAAGTGAAAGAACACAGAGACAAAACGCATGACATATATTTGTGTCGTATGCTGTGATACATGCTAAACAGTGACTGGACATAATTCAAGTAATCAATAGGTATTTATTATTGAAATAAATATTACCTATGTAAATTGTTTTAGAGGCAGAAATGGGTTGTGTGTTACTGTTTTGCACTGTATGATATAGTGCAACAAATACCCCCTTTTCAGAGCAATGTCCTGGTATTTGTCCACACACGCCTGCATTGTTTCCTCCCCTCTCTACAATATAACGCAGTCGAGAACAACAACACCAATTGTTTTTATGTCAGGAAAGATTTCCTCAAATTCCATTTTGTGTTTGATACAGGGACCACACAGATTTCCTTTTTTATAAGTTCTGCCATTCTCAGTGTCCAAATCAATAAACTTCATGTTGCTCAGTTTCTACATCGCCCTGAGAACAGGAGGTGCTCTGTTTTTAATAACTGTTGCATCATACTCCCAAGACAACAAAACCAGAAACAGTCATCATTTATAATCTCTTAGCAAGCTTCTGCATCTGGACTTTAATTCCTGCTAGCATTTTATTAAACCTGTTGTAAAAATGTCTCATGGCCAGCTGCTAGTACTGTTTTTGAGTGTACATCAGTAACAACATTGGATGAAGGTTTGCGTGGTGGTAGTCTAGTTAGTCTGCTGTAGTTTACCACTCGATGAAAGAGACAGATTATTATGCTACGTTGGCAAGTTTCTTTAACTCTGTGCACTGTGTATTTGCTGCCTTTTTGATTTCAGAATATGGACTTTATATAGGAAAAATGTAAACTGAAACTATGAAGGCCTAAAAGTCATCCTTTAACTCCAAACGGAGCCGTGAGATCAAACAATAGTACAATGGCTCCTCTTGACATTTCAGATCACACTGTATGTTGGTTCTTCATACCACATTACCAAATAAAGTTGCATCAGACAGGGCTGCAAGGTGTTAAGTTCACATTACTATAAACTATGCTCTTCTTTTGACCATGTGAGGAAACCCACATGTCAACTCAACGCCCTCTTTGCTCTGAAGCTGTGAAACACTGACAACCACTGAGCCACCAGGTGTTTATTTGTAGTCTTCTCAGTATTGAAGACTGCCAGCTAGCAGACTAAACCACCAAAGATCACGTGTCTTTGTGACCTTTAATGAGGCTCCAGATGTGTTACATGGCTCATACAAGCTCTGTCAATTGCACTATGTGTGATATTAGAGAATATAATCTACAATTCCAGCAGCAAAGGGATCATGCAGATAATCTGATATGATTTTTTAAAGGTTTTAATAACAAGTAATGGGTTTACAGTAACCTGTAAAGTAATGCTTACTGAACTGCACTTCTTTTACTGTGCTGGACTCCTGTGGTATGACTCCCCTGCAAAACGTGGAGTCTTGTGACTGACTCATCGCTAGTGTATGCAGTATAATGTTGCTGCCTTCGCCTTGCGTCTCCAAAATGTCAAGTGTTTGGGAATTTTAATAAATCTGCCTGTTTTGTTTTTTTTTGTTTGGTTTTTTCCCCTCTGACGCCTCAGGCAGTTCCATGCAGGTGTCGCAGTGCCAGGAAATATCCTCTACACATGGAAGACAATATCAGCTGTCATACGGAGCAGAGAGAAAACACAAATCGAGACACCAGCGATGTTGTATTGGCTGGGATTTTCTTCCATTTTCCTGGCAGCTTTGACATGTCACGCTTGATGCCTTAATGTGTCTGTCGTTTTAGCATATACATACTGCATATCGTAACAATATAGCTGTGTCTTTTAAACAGTCAGCAATTCAGCTTGAAGGCATTCACATTTATTGCCATCTAAACCTATAAACTGTCATATAAATGAGAGATAGACGTGGTGGCGAAATGCATTTTTTTTTGCTTTGCCACAGAGCCGTTTGGAAGGCTTAAGCTGCTAAAGCTGTGTGATTTCACTTCTGCTGCTCTAATGTATGACTATTATTAACCTCTCCACTTATGAGCGAGTGAGTCACCCTGTCCAGTGACAGAGCTGCCACAAGTCCTCACTCAGCTGTCTGACTTCATGAAGGAGAGATCCAAGCCAGTGACGCCAATCCTGTCTCCCCCTCGAGCCAAGATCCTTCCTCTCCACGCAGAGGAGGTCTCGTCTGCGTGACCTGCCACTCACAGCCGCTTACACTTCCTGCCGCCTCGGAGAGGGAAAGAGGGGAGAAGAATGTCTCACCGAAAAACTCCTCAGGCAGCGCATCCTGAATTCATCAGTACAGGACATTTTCATTTTGATGTCCTTTAATGTGGCAGCACATAAACTGTTGGTCAGAAGCCAGCAGGTTGAATTGAGGTCAAGGGAAGTGCCAGTGTTTATTTGATCTGCTGAATTATCCCCCGAGGTTTACCCTGATGCTGACTGGACATATTTTCAAGCAATGTGTTCATTAATTTGCACTCAGACATTTCCTGTACTGCCTTAAGTAGACAAAATGCATATGACGGTAACGTTTTGAAGTGCTGCGAAGGGGTCGAAGCCAATTGGCGTGCATCATTTCTCTTTAATTTAAAATGATAATTTGGCCTGCCGTGACATTCAGCGTTCTCTGAGGATAATATGTGCTACAGTGCAGAGCACAGCTTGGAGTTCCCTCCGTGTCTCGGTTTCTGAGAAGACACGATGACACTTTTATGAACACATCCGTCATGATGAAACATGGCACTTTTGATCCTCTTAGGATATAGAAAATAATACCATGCACTTCCACAATTACCGGTCCCTTTTGTATAACGTGTCATTTTAATGTGTAAATTGATACTGAAAAACAAGCTCGCAGGTATAATTATGTTTTTTATGATTGCAATTGTGGTGTGACGAGCTGCAGATTCTTTAGAAAGAATGGGGAGAAATGTGAGCGTTGTCGTATCATCAGTGAAACATTATCTCCCCCACTCCCTCCTTTCTTCCCTCTCTTCCCTCGCTGTCCTCGAATACACGGCTCTATCCCTCACTCTCTTGGTTAAAAACAGGCCTTAGGTCCCAAAGCGCCGCGTAGAGCTGAATGTGGCACATGTACCCATCCCCAAAATAACTTGTTTTTTCGACTCACTTGAAATTGAGGGGTATTGCAGCTGTTGCCCTGTACCAACACGCTCATGAAGGGTCATAAAAAGAATGAGTATCCTGGGAATTTGTATAATTCTCACCAGTAAATATAAAAATAAACCTAAAGAATCCATGGGAGCAGGGTCTGCAGACAAAACAGAACTGAGAATACCTCTGTCATTAACTTTATGTCAGCCCTTTCACCAGAGTGTTTGTCATGTCTTGTGAGGCATCTCTGCCTTTACGTGGTCTGATTTGGTGCCCTTTACTCCCACATATTTCTGCACAATTATGCATTAAACATGTCGTTCCTCTGCTCAACTGTCCAGCTGGCATCTCACTGCCTGACACAAAGTACTTCCACTGTTTTCCAAAGACAACGTTGGGGGGGGGGACAACCCTCTCTGTCACCTTCATCCCTATTTTCTCCTCCTTCTTTCACTCTCTCCACCGCTCGTCACGTTCTCCTGCTGCCTGCTTTTCCATCCTCTGTCCTCCTGCCTCGCTCTCCCACACATCATCTCCTCTCACTCTTGCTGAATGATCTCATTCCTCCTATGCCTCTGCATCTAAATTCTCCCTTATGATCGAATTTCTCAGTGGAAGTTACCCGCAGGGTGTGGATGTGACAGCGCTGATTCTTGCTGGTGTCAACATGAGCTGGCTAGCTGTGTTGCTATGTGACAGTGGGAGATTGGCTATTTTCTGAATGTGCAATGCAAAGGAAAATAAATCTCATTTGAGTAGCTTTCGTTGTGCATTTTAATGATTTTTATTTGATTTCAACCACGGTACAAACACCATTCATCTGGGGGACTTAAACCCTGAGGCCTTCGTGTAACTTCAACATTACAAAGTACACCTTAGATCATCTTCTACAGGGCACCACAGCCTATTAGGAAGTTCCTACCATCATAACATCACTCCAGGTATTCAGAGATGCTCACCCATCCTCATTGACCTCTGTAGTCTTCCAGCACATCTTGCCTCAGTGGTATACACACACATACACACACTCACATGGAGTCATACTCTCGCTGGAAGGCGCTGCTGGGGCAGCCTACCGTTACTCCTCGGCATGTAGGCGTGTCTGGAGAGCTGATGAGCCTCAATGGATTTTCTCGAGTGCTGCTCTCCACTGAGAATGAGTCACACAGTATACCAGGGAATGGGGGCAAAAGGACTCTTTGGGGGATTATTATTCTGATTCATGCACAGCTGTGGTTCAGGCTTAACAGAATCCCTATTTGGGGTTAAAGTGATGGGCAAATGTAGTGTTGCAAAACAGGAATGGTCACATATGCATTTTATCACTGCATTTATCCAGGATGCACTGTAGTAATCTGCAACATTTCTATAGTTCAGTGGTATGTTGTATTATTGTTTTCAACTGAAGTGAGACAACAGAAAAAGCTTTTGTACGGTGAAGAATGCTCCAGTATTCCAACAAAGAATAAAGTGGGTGGCTCACAGAGATTATATCACAGAACCCAGAAACATACATACACATAAGCTTGAGGAGTGGGATATAAAAGCTTGTGGGTGCAGCCACATTCTGCAACTGTGAACCACCGTTTCTGAGATGAGAGGCCCCTGTGTGAAAAATGCATTTCCATGTTGCGGGGGTTTATTCAGGCAGGCAGCGAGAAACGAAGATTTAGAATAGTGCACGTTTGTGTATGGGTGCGTGCACTGCTACTGCCTGCAAGCAGGGAAATAAAGGTTAAATCGAACACTTCTGTCAGTGTCTTGCGTCCAGCTGCAAGCATTCCTCTCACCGCCCCAGATTCCTACATGGAATTGCACAATCCTGCTGTCACACCCCCTGGTAATCTAGGAAGAACAATGAATAATGAACCTCTTCCATCCTTCGCTTTGTAATGTATTACAGGGGCACAACTCGGCAAGACAGGAATTTGTTACAAGAGGCGTCTCAAAAGCACACAGGCCCGTGCCAGCAATCAAATCTGCGGTCTAAGATCTTTTTTTCGGACACTTGGCAAAAAAAACCAAACAAACAAAAAAAATCTGGTATATGATCCCACATCATAGCAAAAATAATACCACCCTTGAACATGTCACCTAACACCTAACACCTAAGCACTTAAGCATAATTTTTTCACGGACGCACCTTTAGCCTTTAACCTTTCTTCATCCTTGCCCTCTTCTTTTTTGTTGTGTATTTTGCTGCTATGTTCCATCTATGTATTGTATTTTCAATCTTTTTCAGTCTATTTCCTATATCTTATCAGAATGATGCTTACATAACTTTGCACAAGAGGGACCTTTCATTGTCACACTCCATAACATAGAGTAATCAGTTACATGTTTTATAACATTGTTTGCTGCATTTTCAATATTCAAACAAATATAGTGAATTCTGCATACAGTGTTTTCTTTGCAAACGAACATCACGCCTGCATAATTGAATGAATGGTGTCTATCTGCATGCTGTTGTGAGAGAGGGATCCCCCTCGCTTTCCCTTGAATGACATTTCAGGAGGAAACACATTTGTAACACAGCACGTACAGTAGCTATACTCTCTCTCTCGCATCACCGCCCCTCTCTCTCCCCCTCCCACCCCATCCAATTTACCAGCGTGCGATGCATTTAGATTCCTGGGGGTGTAGCCACACTACATGGTTCTCACATGACTGCGCCGCATATTCTAACTCAGGTCTGGAGCCAATGGGGGTTCGATATGGGAGTGACGTCAGGGGGCGGGTCGGTATTTTCGTGTATGTGTGAGCGTGTGCGTATGTGTGAGCGCGCGCGTGTGAGTGTGTAGAAGCCCCCCTCAGCCAGGCAGGCAGGCAGGCAAGCAGCTCTCGTTCTGTACAGGCGCAGTGAGTGCAGTGTGTGTGTGCAGCTCGGCTGGCCTCCCTCCGCACTGAATGGACTAGATTCCCAGCCACGTAAGAAGCACAGCAGCACCACGGGAGAGAGGATGTCCTGCTGAATCAAGGGATAGGCCTGGGAAAGTCGGCCGGCCGTCCCTTCCTTCCTTCCAGAAGCTTACAGCAGCAGACATACAAGACAGACGACACTTTTCCTCCATTGGACTAGACCAGGAGAAAGAGAGAGGACGTCGACTCCCGCACACAAAGAGCCACAGCAGGTTTTTTTTTCCGGATGGGGTTTTCTCCTTATGTGGTAGATGACAATCTCCGTGCATGGATATGATCCGGGAGAACAAGGCCGTGCACTGACCTGGTACTAGTTAGCAAAGGAAGCTAACTAGTTAGCTCTGCACCTGCTAGCCATCAGTTGTCCGTCAAATTTCGGCTAAATTCAGCAGCTAACGTTAGCTTGTAAAACTTGCTTTATACGTTTCGCTTGTGCATATATATTTTCGCTTTCCTCGTGCCTGCAAGCTGTGTCCAACAAATTGTTTCCGTTTTATGAAACGTGCCATACATATAACCGGCGAGATAAGCTAGCAAACAAGCTGTGGGTTAACTTAGCCACTCTTCATTCATTGTAAAAGCTGACTTTTGGTAGCCTTTGTTGCAGTTGTGTCGTGCCTGCTCGCGCCGCTAACGTTCATGAAATTGCAGCAGGTCTGTGCAAAGTGTTTTCAGTCGACTCCGGGCAGCAATCCTGTAATTTTAGCCTGGCCTCATCTCTTGAATGGAAAACAAAGGGGGGCAAATGAACAGTTGAACTCTGCAACGCAAATTAGACCCCTTTTTGTGTTGTGTGAAAACCAACGAGCCGGCTTCTCCCGTTGACAGCCTGCCACGCTATCCAGCAGCAAGGTGCAGTTAAACCGATCCTTCATTTGTATTTTTAGTTTATTCCAGATTTACTGAAGTGTTGGACGATTTGTGATATTGCACTGAGTTTGCAAGAAAGTGGTGCTCTAATCCAGGAGAAGATCAAGGAGGAGGAACCCCACCACCACAACCACCCGATTTTGTGGAGTAATCGCACTTATTCCTCATGAACATACAGAGGTCAAATCCTATTAACATTTCACGTTATGGGAGATCGCGGCACAAATCGCACGATTTCGAAGAATTGTCTTGCTTAAGGACTACAGAGTCGCACCAGAGTTTCAGTCCCAACCTCGGGTCCCCCAGCCCGCCGGAGACCCCGGACTCCTCGCACTGTATCTCCCGCATCGGGGACTACCTTTTGTTGGAACCACTGGAGGGAGACCACGTTTTCAGAGCCGCCCACCTGCACAGCGGGGAAGAGCTCGTATGTAAGGTTAGTAGGCGATGTGGTAGACATATCCTACCTTTCTCATGCTTTCAGAATAGCTTCTCAGCCCCTTTACGATTTACTTGAAACCGGGGTAAGCAACGCGTAAATTATATTCAGCACAAAACAAAGTTCTTTTGCAGGTTCCTCACCTATAGCATGCACTATAACGTGAGTGCTTATGGCACTATTTCAAAATGCACATAATGTCCAAATGAACACTGAGTTAGTGTCTACGGGTTGCCCATTGCAGCAAGTCCACACCCTTCAACTTTTTAATAATTGCTTGAATTGTAAATAGAGAGCTGGCACAGCAGCCTAATGGAAAAAGTGAATGGGGCGAGCTGCGTGGTTTGGATTGCATGATGTAACGTTGACAAAGGAGTGAGTAACCACGCACACACTCCTCTCCGTGCTATTCTCGCTTACCCATGGCTTCTCTCTTTCACAGTGCGATGCTATAATCGTATTAGTTCTCTCTTGGTTTTATATTTGACGCATAAGCATTGCCATATTGTACTTTTTGCACCAAATATTAATAGGATTGTGATCTTTTGTTTGCATTGAGAGAAAAGCACACAAGGCGAGGGAACTTTACAAGTTCAGCCAGCTGCTGTGACATTGGCTCCAGTGTTGACCCCTCTAAGCATAAGAAATAAAGCACTTTTCCATAAAGGTTGAGGGCACACTCTTTCCTCACCACGTTTATGGCCCATATTGACTTTCATATATTACTGATTATAAGGGCAGTGGGGCTATCCCCGAGGCGCATTCCAGCTTTAAGCGGGCTTAAGTGGCTTGATGAAATGAGACGATAGTTACATGCACCGTTGGACTCATAAGGCATGACATATCCAATAACCCGTACCTTTTGACTCAAGATAATGTTTCGTCATGGCAATAACAAATTAACAGCCTTTGGCACAGCCTGTGAGCTATCTGCCTTTTGACCTCATCTGCCTTGTGTTGGTTTCAATACAGCACCAATCAATCCCCACTTCCACCATTGATCATTCCTCCCAAGCTGGAAGCCTAGGTCAGAACTTAAGATCTTGAGAGCTGTGGGGTGTATTTGTATTGACTGCGAGGAGAGGAGCCCTCTCACCTGAACTGGTTGTACTGAAAGTCAATTGGTGGTGGTGGCGAGGGGGGTGGATGTTACTATGGAAACAAAAGAGACACTGCAACCCCCAGGCTGCAGCACAATGCTGTTCACTGCCACGATGTTTTCAGTTTGCCTCTGCAACCTTACTCCCTTCGCCAAAGGAGTAAACACGAGTTTGGTGTCACAAGAATGTGGTAGATTGCTCACATTTTGCGTAATTACAAGACAACTCTAAGCTCTGTGAGTTGGATTTAATTGTTTGTCTCCAAAGTAGAAAAGGGGAACATTTTGACTGTGGTAGATGTTTTCCATGCTAAGATCCTGACACAAAAACAACCATGTCATGAGACGGTAACACTCATAGTCACCCCAGATTGCTAAATAGCTACTCGACTGTAGATATAAATGCTTTGCTTTCTTATGATTGCAGGTCTTTGACATTGGCCGATACCAGGAGTCACTGGCGGCCTACTTCGCCCTGGGCCAGCACCAGCATATTAACCAAATCCTGGAGATCTTGCTCGGGGAGACTCGAGCCTACGTGTTCTTTGAGAGGAGCTATGGAGACATGCACTCTTTTGTCCGCACCTGCAAGAAGCTGCGGGAGGACGAGGCAGCCAGACTCTTCTATCAGATAGCCTCGGCTGTGGCACATTGCCACGACAACGGACTGGTCCTCCGTGACCTCAAACTGAGGAAGTTTGTCTTCAAGAATGAGGACAGGTGAGCTCTGCAGAAACGCTGGTCTCTCTGTTAATCATTGACTATGACTGCGCACTATTTGTGTGTGGAACGTTGTATGTGATATAACAAGTGTCAGTATTATCTGTGCTACTGTATATCTCAGCTTACACCGAGGATAGGGTAAACTGACACGATGCAAGACTGACTTGCCCCTCCCAGATGTTATGCAGAGTACAGGAAACATAAGCCTTTTGTGTCTCCCCAAGCTATTTTTGTGCACACGGTTTAGTAGTGGAAAGGCACAAACCGTATAAATAGTGTATATAGTGTATGCTATAGCACTTGGGGAGGATTATTGCAGTGCATTTATTCCAGTAGTGTTTGAACCTAAAAGCAGAGACAGAGAAGTTACCCCGACTAGCTTCAGCATGACAGATGATCAATTAAAGTGAGCTTTTGCCACTGCTGCACTTCTGTAGTGATCAGCAAGAGAAATCTGTAGAATCACTCTTACACAACACAGGTTTACTGACCCCTGGTGGCAGCATTAGAAAACTACATGCGTAAAATCCTGGCATCTGTTGCCACAGCAACCTGAGAGCACATTTTTTTATTAATGAAGATATATATATATATATATATATATATTTAGATTTAGATTTTAATAGCAGAAGATGATTCAGACTCAGAACATTTCCTACCCTTTTACTTCTGTCAGTGCTAAAACTGAAGTTTCTTAGGGAAACTTCTTAACAGTCAGTTCTTATTGAACACTCATGGCACAGACTGCACCTTGGTGCCCTCTATCTAAAAGTGTGATGTCATTCTTTGGCGCTAACTGTGGAAAAGGGAAGTTGAGCTGCCTCACATATTCACATATTCAGTACGGGTCCGATGACCTTGAATGTTACACCAGACTGCTCATGAGCTGGGATGCCCCCCCTCATTTTAATGATTGATGGCCAGTGAATTTTAAGAGTGATGGTGCAGGACAGTATTGGGTCACATTTACTATCCTGTCAAGAATCCAGTTACACCTTTTCGGTCCTCCTGGGTCAGTGGACGGAAATGAGAAGACTAAGTTGCTTTAGAGACTCAGATCTGCTCTGGCTTGAACCCGATTGTGAGACGAAAGCCTTGGGTGAATGCACAGAGAAGAGAAAGAACAAGACCAGACATAAAACGATACCCGAGCAGGCTTCCTCAGCGCGTGTGAGCTTCCTGAGTTGATTTTGTCACACCGCTGTTAGCCTCTGACCAAACAGCAGCCTGTTAAAAGAGTGTCGGTCAAAGGTCGGCGTCAAGTAGAGTCACCGCAGCTACTTAAACAGGCCCTGTTGATCTCCTCCTCTTACAGTTAGCATATTTTAGGATCAGCACACATTGCGTCTCTTACAGCTTAAATATCGACAGCGTGCTGGTACTTTTCTTTTTAAGAATTGGCCAAGTTTCTTTTTGTATTTCTAAGCCCTCTTAACTGTAATTGCAGGTTTGAGCATGTCCTCCAAATGAGCTGTTATCCCCGCAGCGATATGCAGTATTTAAAAAAGCACATGGCACTTTATCTTGCAGGGGAACAATGGGCATTTGGCTAAAGGAAACAATAGAAGTTTCTTGGTTTGAACATGTGAAAACGTAGTACAGCATAGCAGTGAAAGCAAATTACTACTACTGACAATGAACCCCTGAGTGGGCTAATGTGAAAGTGTCGGCATGCGTCACAGATGGCCAAAAATACATTCTTGAATATGTTGAAGCCGGTACTTCTCGGTTTCCTTTTTCCTCGTGGCTCCCAGCAGATACTATCACACGCCCCGACTCTTTGTCTGGTGCATCATGTCTCATGGACCTCACACGCAGATGGCAGCATTTGCACAGCCCCACAAGTGTCTCTTACCATGCACGTGGAACATTTTCTTGCCTGAGCCCCTCAAGATTCTTTACTGACAACGCTCCTGAACAAACAGCCATTATTATCAGCACTCTATGGTATCATAGCTGTTATTGTGGGGGTTTAGAGAACAGTACAGATGCTGCTCTGACGGGGAAGAGCGGGAGGAAAAAGAAATCCACATTGTCAGGTCTTTAACTCTCTGAGCGAAACAGTTCAATGCATGAAACCTAAGATGATCAGTCACCCATAATTGTGTTTCTTTTGAATCGAGGAGGTCTTTTGGAAAGCCTATTTGTACGTCGATGCTTTTTGGCTGGGCTTTTATCTAAGTGAAAGGAAATGTCAAACTTAAGCCCGGGGCATTATGTGCTCTATTTCCTCTGATATCCAAAAGTGATGGATCTAAAACACTTAGGATGTCCATCAGAGCAAATTACCCCCACTTCAGTGTCCTTTGTATTCAACTTTTTGTTAGTTGGCAACCATATTGGAGCTATTTAAGTAATTTTCACTTAACATTCGCATTACAAAATGATTCTATGTGTCCGCTCTTCGTAAAGTGGTATCATTCATGTTTAATGTGTTTTTGTTTTGCTTGTGTGTCTCCAGAAGCCTCGTGAAGCTGGAGAGCCTTGAGGACACTTATATCCTGGATGGTCACGATGACACCCTGTCAGACAAACATGGCTGCCCAGCATATGTCAGTCCTGAGATCCTCAACGCCAACGGCAGCTATTCGGGGAAGGCAGCTGATGTCTGGAGTCTGGGCGTCATGCTTTATACCATCCTCGTGGGGCGCTATCCTTTCCATGACGTTGAGCCCGGCTCTCTGTTCAGCAAAATCCGCAGGGGCCACTTCAACATCCCAGAGACGCTCACGCCCAAGGCCAAGTGCCTGATCCGCTCCATCCTCCGCCGGGAACCCTCAGAGCGCCTCACCTCTCGGGAGATTCTGGAGCACCCCTGGTTTGCGTCCTCCGGGGCACTAGGGGGCGGTGTGATGCACGGCAGAGGAGAAAGAGAGCAGGAGCAGATGGTGCCTGAGGTGAACATGGAGGAGGAGCTGGAGCAGTTCTTCAGCTGAGCAAACACCAAGCACAAACGGATGACTCCGCCACGGCCGGCTCGCCACGCTCACAAGAGGAGCCAAAAACAGTAGTTTAGAGATTAATAGGTGAACATTTGTCACTCATAATAAAGGTGTTTCCATCTCGTTTCCTTTTCCACCATTTCATGGAAAACCTTGAGCCTGGCATGACAAATGGCATCTATACGTCACCTGGCGCCGCACGCCCCGTTGAGGGGACGTTGCCGCCAGACATGCAAGTTGCAAACAATGTAGCAAATGTTCTTTTTGGATCTGTTTGGTTTAATGTGGTGCTCATAAAAGTAGACACGTTCACCATTTTTGACACTATGGAAAGCATGAAGGGACATAAGAACACAGGAAACCAAGGAGAACAATTTAAAGTGAACTGACAAACTGCACCACACCTTTTCTTACAGGTTTTGTTTGGGTTTTTTTGTTTTGTTTTTTTTTGTCATAGCTTTAGGTGGTATCAGTTTCAGCCGCAGACCCAGGGTCAGAAATCACAACCCCAAGTTCTGTTTTCAAGTAAATATAAGGTGATCATCCCTGACCTGGGACCATTGGTTAATAAACGGAGCAGCTTAGGCTTTCTTTCATTCATCAACGGTCAACCTGCGTCTTTGTTTGTAAGATTAAGTTTTGTTTGATGCGTCTCTCCTGTCTCAGTTTTACATTATTGATCATTGACATAGTCCTTAACTCCTTATTGACCTTGTTTTCTAAGTGGTTTTGTATGTTTTAGCCTCCTCAGTCTTTTAAGCCTTTATTCACCACCACACTTTTATTTTTCTGTCAACAACTTTTATAAACTGTTTTTTTTTTTTTTTTTTAAGCTATTCCACTCTGTTGTTACCTTTTTTATCACTCCCTAAACCTCCAACCTTAAACTGTTTTTCTGTTGGTAAGCCTCCAAATGTGGCATCATGCATGATGTGTTGGAATTAATGGACAGTTTCCCTGCTTTAAAATTAGCTTCCTCTTATTTAAATTTCATTCTTTGAGATTGTAACATTTATTTAGAATTGTAACAACTATATATATATTATATATATAAATAAATATATATATTTAAAACTACATTGCAGGGTTTTTCTTTATTCAGAGATTCCTTTTTCATGTATAATGTAGGCAATATCTTGACACAGGACAGGCACAAAGAGGAAAATGTCTGTCTGAAGTTTTAGAATACACAATATCTTGTGTGCCAGTATTCTGGTGCCCCGACAACCCACGACGCCCGGTCTCCCTCATTTCTTTTTAAAAACTTGATACGAGATATTCAGTGATAGTATTGCTATGACATGCTCACTCCAGGACCTCATGTTAGTTTTCTACTGCCTGCGTAGGTTCTGTGAAACGATCATGCTCGGAATGGGTACCAGTGGACATGTTTTGTCGTATCTCAATGTTACTTGAATTTGTGTTTTTATCTAGTCATTGGCATGTGCCCCATGAATGCTATAGCCTGCCTAGCAGGGGGAGGGGGATGGGTGGGGTGGGGAGGGAGGAGGGTGCTTGTTTTTTAAGAAAAGTTAAAAACATGAAAATTCTCAATTTGCTACTTTTCTGAGTTGCTTTTCAATAAAAAAAACAACCTTTGCTTTTATTGTTTTTTGTAGACTGAGCTACCTTTTTATTTAAGTTGGTGCTGATTTGGTGCTAATGTTTTAGTCCTTTTGTTTCATGGAGGGGGGTGGTGCATGGTGGGATATCTGCCTCAGATGTTCTGATTGTATCGTAACAGATTCTGGTGTTTTGTCCAAATTTATTCAGTAAATAAATTGTGAACCGCTCTTTGACTTTGTTGTTCTTTTCCTTACACTCGATCGGCACATAGACCTAAAGCTATAGATAACACAACATGCAGCATTACACCTTGTCATAATGTGTCCTGTTAGCTAAACAAAGATGGTTTTGTTTGTCCGCTATAAACCATTTTCCATTAAATTGCGGTATTCTACTCATATTTTACAAGGTCAAACATGACCACTGACACCTCAGTGAGATAATCTGTAGAAATACGTTTTGATGGCTTGTCAAAGAACTAGAAGGTGAAAGACTGCTGCTCATCCACAGCAGCCACTTCTCAGTGCTTCCAGCTCAGTGATTTGGAGATTTCGCAGTCCCTTACTACTTAAAGACACGTATCAAAATAATTTTTTTTTTTACTTTCAGTGCACTCTCAGCCAGCGTGCCCTAACAAAAGCACTTCCCAGTTCATCATGAGATTGCAATCACAGCCAGAGCTTGAATAGACTCCAAATGAGCAGGGAGAAAAAGGTTTGTGTTTCGTCTAAACCGCTCTGTCAACCCCACTTCATCTAAATGATCACACACACGAGGCACTAGGAGCAGGCTCTTCAGTCGAATAATTTTCCTGGTGGCACTCAGCGAGAGACCCTTAACAGGCCCGCGGTCTTTTCTTTTTCTCTTGCAGCGCAGTTCTGCAAAGACAGCCGACCTCCTCCTCTGACCTCATCCTGTCTGTCTGAGGGAGAAAATCACTTCAGATTCCATTTGTTCCTGCGGCGCAAGGACACGTGTGTATGTGGACCAACATCTGTGCACGTTTGTGTCTGTGTGGGCCCAGAGCTGTTCCACCTGTCATGTTCAAGCAGAGTAATCCTGATTAAAGTTATAGCCATTAGACAGGGCAGACAGCTGCATGTAATAGCCCAAATGGACGCTAGCTTCCTGTTTAATGAAAGAACGGCACAAAATAGCACCGATCTGATTCTCAGTTAATTAATACTTAAAAATTGAATTTGTATAGAATGTTTTGTGCAAGAAATGCAACTCAGTGTGTTACAGCAGTGTTTACAGCAAAGTGATCACATGCACCAAGTTGCTTCACTCTAAAAAACCCAGAGTGAACATGAAAACAGGGATGGAACGCTATGGGTGCTGCAAGATGGAAAATAAAGTGAACTGAATCACAGTAGTAATAATAAAGATCATACATAGAATATGGAGTGCAAAAAAATCCATAAGATCAGGAAAAAATCCATTTTAAAAGTTCATATGATTCTTTGCACACAGAAATACAAGCCCTGTCTCTCCTCTTGCTGATTCCTCAGAGATGACAAAAGGTGAGACGTTCTGAAAATGATTTCACAATAGAGTTACTGTGAGCTCTCAAGGCCAAGGTTCCCTTTTTCTTTGTAACCCGATGTAAAACAGGTGGATAACTTTGGCACTGTGTGCATTCTGATTCCTGACTGCAGCCCAAAAGCAGGGCGCGCCTGAAAATGGCAACCTTGCTAATAAAAGATGTGAGAACAAGAGCTGTGGCGGCAAGCCTTCATGAACTTCAGACAACAAATGCTAGCCTGACCTCTAGTGGCAAGAGCACAGGAAGTAAAAGGGTAAATGCATTAAGTGAAGACTATTAGCTGCAAAGCAAGTAACATCGGCTGATTCAGTTTTACATTACCATTGCAGCTTTATTCTCACTGACAAAATCAAATGTGGGTACCATATTCTAAGAAGGGGTTGCAAGCTGTACCTCACTAGTTATCAGTGTCTGGTAGATAATGTGAAATTGTTGGAGTGTCCCTTTAATTGCTTACAACAGATATATAAAACACATACAAAACATTAATCATTCTATTTAGCTTCAATAAAGCCACTTGTTTCAGCTTATAAAGCAGTTATAACTACCTGCTTCCTGCTGTTGGGTAGTTAGAACAATCATAATCGATTATATTGTATGATCTAATCATATGTTTGGTACATAAATCCTTGAACAGATGAACTGTGGTTTCTTTTGAATGCGTGGGTTGTTTGTGTCAGTTGTTAATGTGTGATAAGTGCGTGTTCAAGCTATGTATTTTTATAATGTAGGCGAGGCTTGCATTTGAATTAGTGAAAGCAGTTTCGATCTCTATACCATGCAATTACGTCTTTGACTAATTAGAGAGCTTCTGCTGGCTACACAATGTGGCAGTGGCAGCTTCACGGTGTAAACAACACTTCCTAGGCAAACCATATTATTGCCATTTCTATTTTTGGGTGTGTAAATTTAGAAAATTCTACTTATAAAAGTCATTGCTGGTTGCAAAGATAGAGATTTAAAGTCTGGTGCAAGCCAAGACCAGAACCGTGCACACAGCCACATTTCCTCCCCCTGCTTGCTTGTGTTGCCTGTTGACAGGAATGATTCATCTCATGTTTGCACTATTCATTCAGTGCTGCGCATTTCCACAATCTGTCAAGCTGACAGTGAACGCTGTTGACATTCACAAACTTTTTTTTTTCAAGACTTAGAAAACAGACTAAAAACATCTCAGACTCTGGTTCTGTGTGAGCTAAATAATTGATGGGTGTTTGCAGCTTATTGTAACGCCCGGACAGCGACTTAGGTTTTAAGTTAAAAGTGGAAACAACATTCAAATCGTGAGCTTATTTTTCCTCTTTGGCATTTTAATGCGTGCACGTATTGTCCTCAGCTCTTCTGTCAACACAACAGACCGACGTACAGCCTGGAAGTGTTCCATTAATGCTGAAGATTAACTTCGGGGACAGAGACAATTTTTTTTTGTCTTTCTCTGAAATCCAAATAAATAACATTTGCTGCTGCTCCTGCTGCTTCCAAGACATACATGGTGACCTGCTGCCCTGGAAAATCCTGCTGTCACAGTAATCTTCTTTTGCAATCCAATCTCCATGGAGATTAATATGAGTATGAGATAACGGATTTAGGAAGGAAGCACTGTGGGCTATTTTCTCTGATGAATGGGAGATATTAATAATGCTATCTCCCTACTGTGGTAGATAGATAGACCAAACAGCCTCAAAGCTGACAAATGGAAAAGAAGGCTGAAATTTAAGATATTCCCTGTTATTATTTTCCCAACATTTGGAGAGGTAATACACATATATCGTAAGACTTGCTTCAGGATGATGGAGGAAGGCCAATGTTTGCTCTTGAGCAGTGGAATGGTAAACTAGACATGTGATACTGTGCTGTAACTGATCATGTCAAGATGTTTATTCAGGCTTGGGGCTAAATTAACATTGTTAAAAGGTGAACAAACAAACTTATTTAAAGAGCAGTTTTACTGGGCGTTATCCATGTGTTGCTTTATGTCTCCTCTTACCATCTGTGTGTGTTTCCAGGGCTCCGCCCGTTCACCAGCAGCTTGGGAAATTCAGTGGTGTCGTTGAGTTTACCCAGAAAAAGAAGCATTTTCATCCTAAATGTCGTCATGTTTCTGTGCTCATGTAGTGGCCTTACCGTTCTGTCAGACAGCAGAACCAGAGAATGATGTCTCACTGTCTAGCACTTACTCTTCAGTTACTCCTCAGCTCCTCAGCAGGAATATAAGCATCGAGCAATTCAATTAACTCAGCCTGAGATCAGTTTCGACTTTATGTAACTCAGGGGAACAACATTGCTGTCTCAGAGCGCTGAAAGTTTTTCTGTGTTCCACCAAGCTGCTCCAATTAAGGTTAATGGCATGGTTGTGTAACGATCCCGCTACAACAAAGCCCTTTTCAAACACCGCAGCTATTGTGTCTAGGCTCTGGCAAAACACAGGCGTCCCCCGATGGAGCCAGTAGGCTATAAAGGTGCTTCAGTGAGCCGGTCCCCAGGCGCAGCACGGTGCACATGGGTACCCTTGGGTGTTCTGGCAGCAGAGTTTTGTGGCAGGGCACCAAAGAAAACACACAGACAACAGATGGCCTCTGTTGTCTTCCACCCAGCCATGAGGCTTCTGCTGGCTCTGGGTTACAAAACCCACTGAGCAGCAGAGAGGCAGGGAAGGGCCTGGGACTCAGTCAGGTGGATATGTGAGTCATACGCGAAATAGCCCTCTTATACCTAAGTAATCAACAGGCATTATATAACTGTATATTTATCATTCATTAAGTCTATCTTGCAGCTGGCAGCAGTTTAACAGCAGGTACATATCATTTGTATAATTAAAATAGAAACATATTCCAGTGGAGGTCACAGCTCATAAAGAACATTGTGAGGGGACCAAACAGCTCTCTCTATGGAGCGGATGCAGTAAAAGCAAGCTGTGTCTTTCTCAGGTGTTTGTAAAAAGACAGACTAATAGAAATAATTGCTTTCAACACTAGATGGCGCTCAGCAACAGAGGTTTTGAGTTGATAAAGTACATGGACAGTTGCCTTGACTCAGTCTCTGAGGACTAAAATGTGTAGTTTTTGATTCTGTAGTTTCTGGTGAAAGAGGGGTTCCTTTCAAAACTCATACGCAGATAAACATAAATACAATATTTGGTGTGTGTATATCTCTATCTTGCTTTTATGTAAATGTGGGATTCAAAGGTACATTTACATTATTTGTTTTGCACAAATAGTTCATGTTTACGTCCTTGCAGAGTTGTGCCTTGATGTTTAAGTGAGAGCGCCACTAATCACCAAGAGAGGTTATATTCCACCCAAAATTGTTGGTTTTAAAATTTTCTTGTTATGTTAAATATTAATGTCTAATAAAGCATTGCTCAGAGTTAAACGCTGAAATGCTCTTTTAATCAGTTTTATTTTTTTTAAAGGTTTAACAGTCCAAAACTGATTGACACTGGCAACATAAACACTTTACCAACCGTCAACAGATTTTGACTGAATCCTGATTGGTGCACTGAAGTCACCATTTTCAGACTAGTCCCTGCTCACTTCAAACCAGTGAAAATAGAATAATCTCTCATGTGAGGAGACCAAATCTTTTCACTGTGACAGGTTGTTTTGTCTGTGTGCAGGACCATGTCACTCATAATAAAAAGCTCCCGCGCATGTTGGCTATAAAACCTATGAAATGCTAACCGTACACGGAGTGATCACCGTCCTTCTAGTGCTTGTGAAGCCGAAACCATGATTAATCTGGTAATTAACTCTTAACAAGCCGTTTAGTATCAGCTTACACCCAGGGAAGTGTGAAAACCCACTATGCCTTTAAAAAAATTGCTCAGCCCACTGAATAACAGTCCATTCAACTCCAGGGAGCCAGGAAGTCACGAGCGTGTCAGGCCTCACGAGCAGTTACAGGAAATGGGGAAGCATCATCCAAATTAAGTGTTCGGAATCATTTTATGCAAGTTGCTTATATTTGACGCTTCACCCTAAAATGTTTGTTTTTATCAAGCGTTGCCCCAATTATCTGGTCAGTAAACAGCATAATCAGAGCCTCAAGATGACAGAGTAAATTGGAGAGTGGTCTTGCATGCTGTCTTTGCCTTTTTACACTCTTTTGTCAATACCCAATTATCCTCTCGGTTGCTGTTCCCACTGATAGCGCATGACTTAAAATAGGTTTTGGGGGCATTGTTTTCTAATTGCAACAATCCAGAGTGACTTGACGCATTGATCAACCATTAATGGCTTTAAACAGCATACGGGCGAGGCTGAGCTGGAGCAGAGGCGAGATCGCAGAATATTATACCATAGGGTCACTAGGAGAAGGTATTTCTTCGGCTTGTTTGTTACTTTCTTCCTCCCAGCGAATGGTTTAACATGGCGGTAAAGCTACAGTGAAGTATTTTCAGTGGTCCTGATTTCTGAGGTTGCCATATTGACTGCAGGCATCAGCTGAGAGCATTGGCTTTTTTATGGGGCCTGAGCACAGAATCTCATACAGTAATTATTGCTAACGCTGTCCACTGGGACTTCGGGCATGCGTGAATCAGTTTTGCACCATCTAATGTTTGCAAAAACACTTCTCCATGTTGTCAAGGACATTTTGTTTGTCTTGCTGCCGATAATCCCTATTAGTTATATATGTACGCATGTATTTTCGCATGGAAAGCCTGTCTTCTGGCTTTTGCGGGCATATATATTGATTCTCTAAGCTGTAGAGTGTAAGATATATCTTTCACAATATAATACACATTTGATTATGAGCATATTGCCAATATATTTACCCAGCAGGTGCGGAACAGCTCTCACCTGTCACTGTACGGGAGACGTTGCTTTACAACACTTTGTCATCACTCGAGTTATGGTTTTCGCGGGGTGAAAATGAGGAAGACTAGAAATAACATGCTATTTCTGTCACTGCAACCTTTAGTGGAGCAACTCGCGCTGCTAAATATCAACTGAGAATCACGGAGCAGTTTCAGTCCTAGTGGGTCGACTTGTGGCCCCCAAAAGCTTTAAATCATCTGGCTCAATGAATCAGAGTCTTGACTGAGCCAAATTGCCTGACTGTGCCCTGTGGGAGAGATAATTGGGTGAAACAGGTTGTTTTGTGCCTTACTGAGGTACAAGAGAAGCGGGAGAAGTGAGAAAACAACATGGACTTCTCATTTTAGATAAAACCTCTGAAGCGTGCAGCGTCTGGTTTTTGCTCAGGCTGAGTTTCGTCTTTTTTTCTTTTTTTTTTTTTTTTCAGTCAGGAGACAGCAACATCCTACATGCCTGCAAATGGCTGGGGGCTATTTTTGCACATGAATATAATTTGGTAAACGCATTAAAAATACAAGCTTTGATCAGTCTAAAACCATGTTAAGTTAAACAGCCAAATGTTGCGATGTGATGAACCACGCATGGCCCGAGAGAATACTGCATTCTGACAAAATCTGAATCAGCTGCATTCATGGATTAGAACAAACAGTCGTCTCCACCCAAAGCATCACACCTTTGCTAAAAACCTACAAGAAGTAGGGCCGTGGGAACAGACAGTGACGTATTATCACCTTTGAAATGACTAACGTGTTAGCAAACGACTAACTATTTGCCAGCAAATCCTGAGCAACATTAGCATTCACTGGGAGTCTTGTTTCTCTCCACTTGACAGATGTAAGTTCAATATTTACTCACCTGCAGGCTCTGGTCTTGGTCTCCTCCAACTCCCGGGGGAAATATCTGTCTCTTTAGCTTTAAATGCATCACCATGGTGACCAGCTTGACGCTTAATTTCAACCAGCTAGTCGTTAACTGCGTGTCAACCGGACATGTAGCACACAGTGGCGTGTTTCTTTTTTTTTTTGTTTTCTGGATGGAGTCTGCTGATAATTCTGCGTGGGTTCGTCACTGCGTGCTCTCCCCCTTTCACATTACACACAGACATTTGATCCTTTGTTATTTTAAGAATACTAATTAGAGCAGCTTTAAATCGATTTGTTAATTGCAGTCATTTTGTTTCTCCCATTTGGGCAGTTTACACACCATTTATTTATGGAAATGTCATGTGCCAGCTCATACAGATAAATACAGAAAAAAACATGATATCATTTGAAAAAGCTACAAGAAAATAACAGTTAATTACTGGTATGTATGTAATGGTCCAGTGATAAATCTGGCTGGAACTACGACGGGGCCTGTGCGGTCTCGCAACCCCTAATTAAGACTTGAATATTTTTAAATCCATACTTTTAAAAATAAAATGATTTATATCCAAATCCTGATGAACTAACTCCAGAACAGCACACACTAACACACCACCCATGTGCACACACATCCTGCTGTAATGCTCTTGGCCGGCGCCCACCTCTTTCTGATAGGGGTTTGGTTTCTGGGCTGGTCCTGATTGGCCACTGAGCAGGTTTTGTCACACACAGACCTTGTGGCTCAGGTTCTCATGATTTGAGCCACTGGAGGATTTAGAGTTTCTGAATTAGATGGTGTCTACAGATGAACACCCTCTTTAGCTAGTTTCTAACTTTCGCCTTAGCTGCTGAACATTGCATTAAAAAAGCAAGATACCATTAAGGATTCTCAGTTCCCAGATGACTGAAGCACACGCCTGTGCTGTAGCGCGTTCCCTTTACACCGTACAGAATAATCTGACCCACAACCACCGCAACCAGTTTCACTGTCATTGTCTAATTTGCACTCTGGATACATGTGCATTATAGCAGTTGTTTTCCTTTAAGTATCAAATGCACAATGTAGCCTGTTAAGTGCTCAGTTTCTGTATTTAACTGCTGGGAACTCTTCATGCCAATTATCATGCCAAGTAAGAACGAAAGTTTCGTCCCTTGACCCCACTTATCATTCTGCTGTGTTTATATATTCACACTCTGCAATGAACAGTTGCACACACACATACACACGCGCCCACACACACAGGCGCACACCGACAATCAGACACAATGAACGCCAGACAACTCAGCAGAGTTGTGATGTAATTAGACTTGTTAATTGGAAAAGAGCCTTTCGCCACCTGCGGCAGCAAGAGTGTGGGTTTGTGGTCATCTCTAACAGAAATAGTCCTGTTAATTGTTTTGGTTTCCAGGCATCCGTGGTGGAGGAGGAATGCGACAATACACTTTCTAGTTGCTCTCAAGTTACACCTCAAACTGCAAAACCTGCTGGCATTAAGGGACATTGTGATCAATTTGCAGGGTTTATTGTCATAGGACTGGCAATTGAATTCAAATTGCATGCGTATAAAAAAGCCACTCGAGCATCGGTGCAAGAATGGCAGCCATTCAGCCACGTACCAACCACCTGTGCTCACTGACAGGCTCAAAGATAAGGAACATCCTGTTAGACAGGAGAAATATTTTACATCAAAAAAATCTGTCTTAAACAAAGACAAGGCAAGAAATACTTTGATAGTTCCAGAGCAGCATAAATGTCATTATGATTTAACGCAGGCCAAGTACCTCCACCCAAAGGCCCTCTTTTAACAACATTTGCATTTCTGAAAACTTGGCATTGCCGCGCCAATCTCTTCGCAGGAGCAGAGTCATCCTGAATATAAATTTTGTTTGATGCGATGTGCTCATTTTTGCTGCCAGTCCCTTTTTGAAGATGCCCTGAATGTACCATGTTCAGGATGCAGACATTAATTGATTTTCCAAAGGCTGATCAGAGAATCACAGCAGCTAATTAATCATTAAAAAAAAAAAAAAATTCTTTGGTGGTCAGACTGTGATTTGCGAGGCAGGAGTGGTGTGGAGACTTGAACTTGAACGCTGTTTGATTCCCAGACAGATATGGATTTCATAATGGATAAACTCAGACTCACTGTCTGCTTCATTTCCCTCTAATAGGATAAATGTGTTGACTCTCCCCTTTTCAGTAATTCGACTTAAAACAAGTCTCCCACACAGGGGTGGGGTCTGTTTTATACTCCTTGCTGCTTAAGACAAGAAAGAGCTGTAGGATGTAACGCTTGTAAAGTTTACCGTGCAGAATGTTCGAAACACATGAACTGAGAAGAAAATGAAAATGTCTTTTTTTCCCATATTAAAACAAGACAAGTCTACGTGTTATCCTCCAATGTTTGGCAATATAATTTACTATAACAAATGTGGTTGCTGCAATTAGCGCAGACCTGATACAGTAACCATTGCTCTTAGTCTTTTAAAACCTTGTATCTTCAAAGTCTCATACTCTAAGTTAGTGTTGCTGCTTTAAAACAGGTTTCATTAACCCCAGTCTTGCTGATATGCGTCATCCCTGTATGTGAATTCATAATACAAGTATAAATAAATAAAATAGATTATTAATTCTAGCTCCCTATTCAAATCACGTTCATTACATTTTACATACATTTATGGGGAAACATGAATTACTTTTGCATAAGAGCGCTACAGTTTCAGTTGTTTACTCCGATTTGTTTATTCTGAACTGGGCTCAGACAGGATTTGTTGTTTTTCCCAGTGGATCCGTGGATATAGCACTGATTTCTCCATTTCCCTTCCTGTTCATTCAGAACCACTTTTGCGCAACAGTTAGAAATGCAAAAGTTGCACCAAAGCTTGAAATTGTTTTGTTGAGGAACAGACACAAAAAGACAGGTACACAGTGTGCACCTGGCAGACTTTGGACAGTACAAACTACTGGGATCATAGAAACGTTGCAGACCAGACACACTGTTTGGCAGTGATGCGCACTGACTCTAAGAAGAAAAGCACTGGAGCAGGAGCCCTGGCATGGCTGGTAAAAGAAGTAGCACCGACACCAAAGTGCAAAGTACAACTACGCTGATATATGGGCTGAAGTAAATAATAGATGGATAGAATATGATTGATCGTCTGTGGGTTCCCAGGTCCCCCAGTTTTTACAAACAGCAGCTGTAGTTGTCTTACCCCTATACAACTTCTTTCTGTTAAAAAAAAAAGTTGGTCTAGGCAAAACTCCTGCATGGAAGACATTGGATTTCAATTTTTGGCCTATTTCTATTCAGTTCCTCTGGATTATACAGAAAATAAATCCACAAACAGCAGGATGAAATGATTAAACTCACAGATGCAGTTTGTTTTCGCCCACTGCCCCCTGAGCCCAATTACTGTTGTTTACAGGCTCCAGATTTTGTCACATATAGGGTACGGTTAAGGGCATGAGTAACACACTGCCCTGCAGAATCCCTGGCACTCTAGGTAAGTAATTGCAAAATAACCTGTGACGGATAACAAAACAAGTTTCAACACGCCTACACAAATGGAGAATTATAGAAATGATGTATTTGTATTCGGATAAACCTCCATCAGAAATGGCTCCACTTTCAATTTCTAACTAAAATAAGGATGGTATTTACTGGCAACCCTTTTTACAAGTTCTTATAAAATTGCTTCTTTCTTTTTCTTCTTTTTTATTTCAACACATTGGCTATGTGTTAAAAAATTACAACTAAAATAACTTAAATCACTTTTTTCCCTTTATAACAAACAGTAAGAGGCTAATAAAGTTTATCTAGCTCCCCATCTGTTCCAAAACCAATGCTCTCACATTACCCAACACTTTTAGGTTATCTCTTTGCTGTCACTGCAGACACAGATACTCTACAATTTTGTTAATTATCAAACAACAATGGCCTATTGTTGTTCTCCGCTTCTTACAGATCTCTTACTGCATCTTCATCAAGGCTGCCACTAACCGTGGAGTTGTACTGCCCGCCCTCCTCATCCCTGTCTTCCCCTCTCCTTGATTTCTGGGTCATGCAACTGAATGTAAGCCCATCATCAGACGGTCCCGCTGAGCTCGCTCCATCATTGAATATGATACTCATTTTCCTGTGGGTGAGTCGCTCCATAAAGCCAAGATCTCAGATAGGAAGCTTTATTTGAACAATGTAAAAGTCCTTTTTAATTCAAACTAGTACCTGCCGGCTCAGATTAGGCTCACTGGGCTGTACGACAAATTAGTACACGCCATCGCACCCCATTTCACTTGCTGCCATGGCTGAAAGGCACAGCTGGGGGACTTGTGAAATTACTGCAACATAGAATTTGACCCCTGATAAGGCCCACTATCTATTCTGCCAAGTGTGACATTTTGATGAAACACTGGCTGTCTCGGGAGTGGCGAGCACTTAAGTATTTTACCCAGGCATTTTGGAGTGCATATACTTAACTTGTATGCCAGTGAACATGATATTTATGCTCACACAAGTGATTACATTGCTGTTTCAAACACCATCGTGACTTTTAAAAAAAAAAACAAAATCAGACCACAGCCAATTACACAACACGGCTAACCATTTCACACACTCCTACATGTATGTCAAACAGTTGGGTTTCTCTTGTTAGAGGTTATTAACCATTTCAGGGCTGTTCTATGAAACATACACTCAGCCATGTACTGTACGTGTACAACTTTGAGGTGCTAGTACTTTAATAATCTGTATTTCCACTTAACTACGTGTCATTATTCTAGTTACTTTGCAAATTAAAGGCTCCGCACATCCACACAGGTGCCTCTGGTTACATGGACCGCTAGTCGGATGTAAAGGTGCATTCACATGCTCCTCGGATGGTCCCATTTCCCAGTTTGGAATGTCACTCATCCCACTTCAACGAGTTCATGAGTTTTAAGTCGTTATGTGGAGATCAACACGGACGCTTCAAAGAGGATGTGGAGACTAGATGAATTCCATTGTAGATTCATGTTTGTAACGAGTAGCTCACCTGAATTTCATTTTTCCAGGAATTTTAATGAAACATTCGTATTGCACAAATTGTATGTAGCTATGCTGCGAATAATGTGACGTAACTAAACTTTACGTACTCGTTGTTCTGCCCTAACAGGCACAAAAAGCCAAGTGTGAGTACTTTATGCACAGTCCTGAGACGAGGTAGCTGGCGTAAGATGCTGATGTGAATGAATTATAGGTGCGCAGGGGCTTTATCTGTTTAAACTATGATGCATTATTATTGATTAACCTACCAAAATATGTAGTATTACAAAACTATAGCACTAAGATGGTCCAACTTTTAAGGACTTGAAGTATATTTTTAGTGCACCATATCTTTTAACTTACAACTTGTAATAGAGGATTTTTATCCAGTGGAAATGCTGGTATTACTTTACCAATAATTACTTTTGCCCACTGTGTATTCCTCCCTCCCAGATTTGGATGATAACTGTCACTGTCACAAAATGCAACTCTAATGCAAAAGCTGAACATAAGTCATTTTTCATGGTATCTCCTTTAAGGTGGCATGTACAGTGAGCTGTAAATGACTTTGTTCCTACTTTTGGGAACATATCTACCAAGAGTGAGTCTCCGTCCTGTGTACATTCTATAGTAGGAGGTCATTGCAACACCTTCAATGCTTGTGTCATGTCATAAAAACATGATACAAGTAACTTAGGGTTGGATATAATAGCTTTTTCTTCAACAATTAGGCCTCAGAGCAGCATTTTTATTCATCCTGGTAGGAAAAGCAGAATAACATCAACAATACTGTGATCCTGTTTGAGTGTCAGTGTGATCGTGAGCCAGCAGGCACAACACCAAGATCCGGAAAGTGAAGCAGCTTCAGGGATTGTATTTATTTTACTGTCTTATTGGACTGCATTATCCTTATGCTGGAAGTGTTAACACGGTTGTCACTTGATAGGAACCACTGTGATGTCACCAAACACTGTGCACTCATAAAAATGACAAAGTTGTTCTGCCCAAACAGGGGAATGATAGAGATGTCAGTCAAACAGTCACCGCACTCCCACGCAGCGCCGAGAGGAGGACTAGTCAGGCAAGATGAGTGAGAACACCTGTGTGGGTGTACAATGGGCATTACAAGGGTAAACCACCATTCCCAGATGGGTTCTGCATAATGTGTCACTGATAGGGTGATAATCTAAGCACAACTATCCATTAAACAACAACTGGAAAGCTTCTGAAGGGCTTGGGAAGATACGGACAGTGTGTGTTAGAAGGTTCCTGTGTTCATTCCTCAGTAGATTGTCCTGCCAGTGACCTATCTAAGAGGCAGTCCAGATAAAAGCTGGACAAATGGTGTAATTGTTTTTGAAATCACAGCTGATAAACAGAATTTAGCTTTTGTTCATTTTATTATTAACATCTGAGACCTGTCAATAATGTCCTTAGTGGGGAAAAAAGGACAACTCTCTTCTTTTCCCAGTGTCATAATAATTCGTTCTTCACATCTGTGCTTGACCGCCACCATTCAAATTTCTGCCAACCATCATGTTTCTCATTGTGGTCCTGGAAAAGTGGTTAGAAAAGAAAGGAAAAAAAAAAAAAGAACATTGATTTCAGGCGATTTGGATCCAGCCAGAGAGAGCCCTGTTGATTTTCATTTGAGCCTTCTAATCAGGGGCTGATTTACAACCGGGATGCAAAGTGAATGTAATTACCAGCATTTAACTATCAGGTAGGGTGGAGAAGCAGCAGTGCTCTGGGTACTGCAGGACCAAGAATAAAAACAACAACCAGCGCTGATGGATCATTTGTTGAGATTTTGTAGTGTAAAGAGTGTAAAGCACTTCTTCATAGACATCTAAATGCAAATTAAAAAAAATTCCATTTAGAGAATAAAACAAAAATCTCATCATAATTTGGAGCTGCACGAACCTCCGGGACTCCCTCAGTGCGCCCCGCTGATCCCAGTACCCTCTTATGAGAACGACTTTATTGTCCGTACTGATGCTGTGGAGCGAATCCAGCTTTGCGGGCGCGTGCAATTGCGCGCAGTGACGGGTGGGAGGCGCTGTAGGGCTTGTGTGAACCAAACAAAGTGAAAGGGGAGGAGCAGCATCGGGAGAAAAGTGGCCACACGGTGTGCCAGCCCGTCCAAGCAGTCGCTTACATCTCAGATCCGCCGCCGCGCAGAGAGCACAGCAAGACGCGTCTGCCAAGTCCTGTCCACTCCACTTGGTGACGTGCAGAGCGGTGCGCAGACAGGCCACTTACCGACCAGCACACAGCCGCTACCGGTGCACACTGTTGTTCCTTTTGCTGTAAAATGCAACAGCAGTCTTTGCCGGATAAAGACAGCATTCATACATAAGCAGCGTCGTAGCGAAACAAGGACAAACGCCGGGGGACAGGAGCAGCGAGCGGCCGGGGAGGTAAGCGCACCAGGCAGCGTAGGTGGAAACAGTCGCCACGCTGACTCCATGTACGCTTCATTTTGACATGCTTTGTGCGAGGCAGGAGTTTTTAGACGGCACACGGGCACTTGTCCTATCACGAATGAATGAGAGGAGGACCATCAGTTTCACTGCCACCCCTTTTGCTGAGGACCATAGCCTACCAAATGGTGTGTGCGGCGCTCACGTTGTGCGCAAGCGCTCCTGCACGAAAAGAAAAAACAAACTTCACGTCTGAGAGCTTGTGACAGAAACTGAGAGGTTCGGAGAAATAGTGAAGTGGAGATGGGTGTAAAGGTCAGCATCCTAGGACAAACAGATGGTGACAGCCACAGCTTCATTTTCCATGAAAAGCATCACGAAACGCATCTTAATTTAATCCAGTTTAAAGGTCTTAAGAGAAAGACTATAATTCATATTTTAAAACGTGGAGATGTAATATTTAGAATAGCATTATGCAAAATTGAGCATCAGGTAAACTAATATGAGCTAAATGTGGCTTTAGATTTACATAATATCTTTGAATTTGCCTGTGTATACTTTCCCCAAACAAACAACTTAATAATACCAAATAACAACAAATTAAATAGCAGAGTGTGTGCACAGATTGTGTTTGAAAAAAAAAAAAAATTCCTGTTGTATCCTAGCTGTGCACACTCTGCAGTGCGTCTTAAGCGTATTTATAAAATCCTATTATTATATTCTCCAGATGTATGTAACTTGGAGCCTGCACCACGCAAGGCTCGTCTTCCAGACAACAAAGCATTACTCATCACAGGTCCCATGTGTTGTTACAGTGAAGCGCGGCGCCCTTGGATGTGAGGCAGAGCACTGATTGTAAGGGACACCGTGCCTCTTTCTTGTGTCGGAAAGTTAGTGCTGAACGCCGAATCCAGCCAGTCGATGCTGCCGCTCGTCCACGCCAAGCGGCGTCTCATTTATTTCCCTGGCAAGTGGGAAGGTGTTGATGAAAGAATGGGGCTGGTGCTGATCATAGTATTATCACATTTAATCTCTGGGCCAAATTTAGCATGATTTATTATCAACTCTCAACACACTTGTCAATCCGCGCTGCTCTTGGCGCTGATGCCTGTTTACGAGCCCCGGCATGAGCGTGTTGCTATATATAAATAGATGCACAGCCACCTGCCTTGACTGTATGTGTTCCTGTTCCTAAATTGATGTACCCCGGTGTTGTTATTGCATTAATGGGGCGAACACATGGGGCAGGAGCAGGACACAGTTCCCCACTGGTGACATTTGAAAACCTAGCAGGCTATCGTGAATCAAGGCGGGGATTAAGGGCTTTAGTCCTAGTCCTCCCTGAACAGGCAGGGAGCTCTGCACTCGATGAGGTAAGACAATGCATTTGCCTCAGTGCTGGGGCCTCAGTGCTGGGGCCGTCTTCTCGTCTGGTCTGCTCCGTGTGACGGAGACTTGTCCCTGCATATTTAGAAGAACCCGTCACTGGAGGTGGAGGATTACGCAGCAGCAAAAATCAAGAGCTGTTTGTACGCGTGTGCAGCTACAGTAACGCAGCCTCATTGACAGGCAAGCCTCACCTCCGTGGAGAAGTATTGTGGTTTCTCCAGTTTGTCACAAGTTCCTTTGCCATAAACTCAATCAGGGATAATCCTTCTATATCAAACGTGATTTAGTTTTGGCCTGGGGAACCGCTTTGGCCTGAGGAATTCATTTAGAAATTACCCAGAGGCATTTATCCCATTAGTAAAGGCCAAGCGAAAAAGGACTCCTGTTGTTATGGTCAGCAAATTACAATACTGTTGCTCAAGGCCGTTTATTATTATTTTTAATTTCACCAGGAAGGAGAGCAGGGTAAGGGATTCATAACTTGATTGGTGTGTGTGTTTGTGTGTGTGTGCGTGTGTGTGTGTGTGTGTGTGTGTGTGTGTGTGTGTGTATGCTGGGCTGTAAATACAGTCAAAGAAGGCTGGAACGGACAACATGCTGTACAGTATATTCTTGTACTTGGATGAAATTGTGATCCACTTCTTTTGCCTCTGGTGATGGACTGTAGTTTAAAGCAGTCCAGAGAACAGAAGCAAGCGCCAGGCTCCCCCCTACAAGCACGACCGCAGAAAGCCAGGTTCTCAGTGCTTTTCATGTAACAACAGTCAGATAAACATAATGGGGCCTCGGCAGCTGGAAGGCAGCAGCTTGGATGAGATGGAGCCGTTTCCACTCCGTCCTTTTTCCAAGAATGTACATATAATGCTTCCGTTTATCTGCTCCCGCTCACCAAAGCAAAATAATAATGTGTGAATGTAGCCGGCAATTACGCTGATTCTGGTGGAGCAGTGGGTATTAGGAGGCCAATCTGGACCAAGCCGCCCTCAAATCAAAATGAAAACGGAGAGCAATTGTGCCCGCTTTTGTGCCTTTGCTAGACAATAAACCACATTTTCTCCAAGTTTAAAAGGAGTGAGTTTTTTCACATTCCAGAAACCGTAAAGCGAATTTCTTAAACCGGTTATTAAATCAGTTATTACAAACTCTTTCATTGGCTACTCTGAGTATGCGCATTTATTCTACCTATAGTTTACTTGTAGGACAAATGCAGGTCAACGCTTTATTCAGAAATGAGCACCAATCAGAAAAGCCCAAGCTGTTTTTAGCCATTTCTTTGTTGTCCACCTGCTCACCTGGCTGTAAGTCTTTTTTTTTCTTTTTTTTTTTTAGGAACTGCAAGGACAATTATCACGCGTACGGAAATTCAGAAAACAGCTTCTCAGATCTCACGCTCTGTTTTAATTGAGTGCGAGATCTTAGTGTGTGGAAGCTGTTCTTTGTGGGTTTTTTTGGTTGGAAAATTTTCAGTGGATTGAAGCAAAAACTCAGCAGTCATTTGCACTTTAATATCTGTACGTCTGCCGTTGAAAGGCTCGCAGCCAGGTAACAATAAGTGGCATTGGGAAAATAATGTGAATCTTAAAATGATCAAGGTGTTATATCATTTTTCCAGCATTAATTATGCAGATTACGCACAAGGCTTGTCTGAATCTTTTACTAAATTTGGATCAACTAGGCTTAATTTCTTTGAAGAACAATACTGATATATATATATATATATATCTACATCTACATGCAATTGAAAGGGTTAAAGCACCTGCAGAATACTCCACAAGAGTAGCTACACACGAATGTGATTTTGATGACAACAATTAAAACTATGCAGTGGCTGCATTCAATAAAAGAATAGTTTATAACATCTTAGGAAGTGTGTTTACTGGCTTTGTTGCTGAGACTTCATGGTGCTTGGTTAGCTTAACCGCATGACCCTCTGCAAAGCAGCAGCATGTCATTTTTACACTTAAGTTTGTACAAAACTTCAAGAAACAAGGTACGCAGATGCTTTAGAGACACTTTTAGGTAGAATCTGTGTCCTTTAGACAAAGCCAGGCTAGCTTTGTCCTTGTTTACCGTCTTTGGCAGCCTGGTAGCTCCATATTTAGACTGTGCAGACACAAGAGTGGGATCAATTTTGTATTCGAATGCTCGGAAAGAAAACATATTTCCGTAAAATGTCAAACTATTCCATTTTATTGCAAAACTTGGTTGAATGCTTGTGTATTTCCACAGACCCCAAATTATGTTCGCCAGAATACATTTCCACATACGCGTTGCTGTTCTTTTGTCGTGCTCGCTGTTGTTCCGCTTGGAGCTGCGGTTTAAATTCCCACAGTAAATATTGCATTGAGAAATGAAGCCTATCATAGATAAATTGCTACAGCCACATAAGTGGAGCGCGCAGGTAGCTGAGTGCGGCATGCTTATCAAGGCGGTAGCATCTATCTTTCCCCCCTCTTCAGGCAGTCATGTTGAAGTGGAGAGTGCGGCAGTTAAATGAGAGCGGGGCCTAACTTAGATTACCTTTACCTGTTCGAAACAACGGGCGCATCCGAGCTTTACCACGGCTCGCGGTCGGTTAATTGTTCTGACACCGACGTCGCCGGTGTTTATTAGCGTATCAAAGGTAACATTCTTGATAGCAAAACAGCTGAGGGAATGCTTGATCTGTCTTGAGTCGGCTGGCTGTGTGCCGCTTTGATACCAAGATGATGAAGGCGTTTTCTGTGAAGGGAGGGAGGATAGGATATCTAAGACAAAGCAGACTGAGGCCATCAGACAAACACCGGTAAATAATTTGTAACTGTAAAGTTTGCCGTTTCTGTTCACCCCCGTTTCTAATTTTGTTTCCGTAGCCGAGCTATGCGGTGAGCTATCGAGAAACACCGCAGCTGTCTAGAAAAATTGTCACTGTTTACTCTCTGCAGTGAAATTGAGGAAAATGTGGTGCTACTGAAAAGTGTGACACCATTATCGAAGCATAATAAAGATGGATTTGTTCAATGTTCAAACATTTTAGGGGGAATTCTTCTATATTTTACCGAACAGTGCGGATTCAGTCTTTCGCTGCTCCCACTGCAGCCTTAGTGCTCTCTTTAATGTGTTTTGGTGACGGTGATATCTTTGCTTGGATACGCTGCCGAATATTTAGCATCAGAGGTTATTACAAAGCATAATATACTCGCTAATGTACACGGGGCAAAAGGCCATGAGCAAACGCTGCGCTTCCCGAGCTCTTTAGAGATCAGTGAACTATGAAAGGCAGTCTCTTCAGCTGCCCTCTTGAACACAGTCGCTGAAGGGCCAGTGATGCTGGTATCATGTTTCTAAAAAGCCTGCAGTTTCCCTGTTCAGAGACCCGAATGGTCTCAAAATGCACGAAGCTGTGAACCTTCTGCATCTATTGAGATTTGCTTTGGTGGCTGCCTTTCAAATCTGAGTTTGGACCCTTGAAAGTAAGGTTTTTAAATTTCAATAACATGATCAAATATGTTCAGTTAATTATAATAACTTAAAGCTTGTGGGTGTATAACTTGTACCGCATTTAGATTATCATTAGTGAAGAATAAGGTTTTATCAGATCTATCCTCTGTTCTCTTTTACTTTGTTAAATCTGTTTGCTTATTGCCTAAAAATAAAAGGAAAAGCTGCCCGTGGTGCTGAGGTGCTTTTGTGGATCCATCCACGTTGTCCAGCATTATACTCTACTGTGCACATACATGCCATATTTGTTGAGAGCTGTGCATTAGCCCATGTCCTAGTGTTATTGTGGCCTTAATATTTTCTATGTAGTCCATCAGGCATGCTTTCCAGGAGGCAGAGCCAAGCTACGCTGCCCGACAAAATGCTGAGACTCATTAGGCCGCGAGCAAGCAAGCTGACACCGAGAGCCAGGGCCAAGGGCCATACTTACCAGATAGGGACCCAATTCCAAATATACCCGTAGCTTTAACCCAGTGTGATTTCATGCGGTGTTTGGAAATATGTGGTTTCCTGCAAAAGTAAAGAATAAAAGAAGACCAGTTATCTACTTTGAGGAGGAAAATTTAAACCATTACCATAAGTTTAATACCCACACAAATGGCTTGAATTCACTTGACATGTTTGGGAACAGGGGGTTGAGGATTTGGTTTGGACTCGGGGGCCTTGTGAAGCTTCATCTCGGGGCCCCTGCAGTCTGTGAGCCTGCTGTTCGGTGAGTGGCTCCACGGGGGGCAGGTTAAGCCTGTTAGCCCCATATGATGCCACCGCAGGTCTGTTCCATGGATGGGGGAGAGATGGGAAGGGAGGTGGACATGGAAAATCTTCTCTATCTTGTAGCTCGTCGGTGCAGCCGCAACCGCCGCTGACTGTTTATGCAGGCTCCCATTAAGCCTGGCTACAGGAGTATTTCTGCTCTGCGGCTATCTGACAGCCACAGCTCCCCTGGCATCTCTTTTATGAACCTTAGTCATTTTAATAAGGTGTATTATACTATCTTATCTCTGCTTTGGAATAAACATCATCTATAATGAAATACAGAATCTATTGGAGGTATATCTGGGCTGTTAAAAATGCAGAATATACCAGACGTTATTTGAGAGTGCATTGGCCCTTAGAAGGACATGGATGTATTATGTAATAATTTATTTGAAATTGAATAATTGAATCTGCCTTGAGGAGAAGCGCAGCTCAAAAAGAGGCCTGCTGGAACAGGTTTTGAGGTGGAATGTCAGACTCAAACCAGCTCTGTCTGCTTGAGGCAAACCAGACTTCAAATTACTTCAAGAGGAAAACAAATTTCACCGGTCACTGAAGTCACTTGAACTCATTTCCCCCTCGTCTTTCTTCTCAGAAGCATGGGAAATTACAATAAAACTATTTGAGCTTTGCTACTGTCATTTGAGCGGTGCCACTGCCTAACAGCTCTATACAGTTTATGTGCTGCAGTAATTGCACTGCGGAGTGTTTTTCCGACGTGATTTTATCATTTTAAATGTTTTGAGAGTACCTTGATATCAGCCTTTCCGAGTAATCCCCTGAAATCACCATTATACGTGATAAAGAAGCCACAAGTGACAGGTTGGGTTTTTTTTTTTTTTTGCCTGCATCTAGCGATGACACTGCTTCTTGATCCTCTCCCATGTGTTTTTATTTTGAGGGGTCCGCTCATTCTGCAACTGTAAAAACTCCAGACCATTTGTCTCCTGTAAGGAATGAATACGCAAACACCGTTAATGGAAGTATACATAACGGCGACTTACAGCGCTGTCTGATTTGCATACTCCAACAGTGCAAGTTGAAAGGTGGCTTTTGAGTTAAGAGGATACATAAATCATGTGCTCGCAGGAGGTGTGATGTGCATCTGTAATAACATCCTATTTACAACCTGTTTGCTTTAGCCTGGATGCATTCTTCCGAGGACTAGAACAGCTTATAAAATACTGGCGCCATCCCAACCACCTAATGCCGTGATGCATGCACTCCAGCGTTGATTAATTCATGCTGGCAGTAGACTTTGCCCGTATAAATACCTGCAGCACAATGACCAGGGTCATTAATTGTATTTTGTAATTACTGCACGACATCTGGCGGCAAATAATAATGAAAACAGGCTGTTTTTATTTGCAGACTGTTTGCTCCAACGCGCTCTTGCTGTCCGCGTACGTGCACGTGTGGGCTTGGGGTTGGGGTTGGGGGGTTGGGTGGGACGGCGGTCCAGCTGTTGCCACTGATGCACAGCGAATGATTGTACGTTGTCACATTCAGTTAAAATGGGTGTCAGTGGGTCACCTAAATATTAAAATAGGACGAAGGGTGAAGGGTTAAAAAAAAAAAAATAGAGGAGGTGCGGGTGCTGCTCACAACGCCGCCTCCGCTCAAATGAAAAACCACCGGTTACTTAACCTCTCTTTACATCCTTACAGCTCATTGGACTGGACTTAAAAGTCAGGCGACTGGCGCTCATATCTGCAGCCAAGGAAATGAGCAGTGAAAATCAGAGAGAAGTAAACTCCCGCTTGGACACGCATGAAGGGCAACGTTCCTGCTCGCTCTCTGCGCCGCTCGTATATTTTACGCGTTGCAGTTTGGCTGTATTCTTGTATTCAAAGGCACACAGACATTTGGCCGCGATAAAACTGACCGTAATGTTAATAAGACGGCGGCTGAAGGTGGCATTGTAAAGATAGCTTTTGTCATTGCTCGGCGCCTGTGGGCCTCGGTGTAATTTTATAGCTTTCCCGAGTAGACATTTCTATTTCTCAGCATTTGCAAAGATAGGCCTATCCATTTCACCCTCTCCGGACACGAATTCATTGCCTCTCAGGAAAGAAGCCTTTTGATTTTATGACAGAAATCTTTTAAACTGTAGTTATACCAGTCAGTGGTCATTTGAGAGTCTGGCTGACACCGAGCTCCCCCGAATTACCGGTTTTTCAGAGCAGACCCTTGTTTTGTTTTCCCCACTACCGATCTGAAATTTTGATACAATAGCCGCGCCCTGAAAATGAATAGTCCACTTGAAAATGGCTCCAACAGCCCTTTTTAGAATGGCGGCAACGTGATGGCGGCCAAGTTTGATTATTAATGGCGGGTCTCAATCTCTCCGGCCCTAATTGGTCTCTGCTGATTGCTGAGCATTCTGATGAAGAAATGCCATTAAAATTGATGTATCATGTTTCCAAGTGTTTTTCACAGTTAGATAGCTCCTTCAATCAATTGATAATTACATAGATGATTTATTGCAGGGATTCATTTTGACAAGTTTACAATAATTGGCATGGTACAGCTTTTTTTTTTTTATCTGTACGTGCTGCAGATTAGGAGAGAGAGAGAAGGGAAATGAAACAATATCTTGGAGTCTTAATATTGTAGTAAAGTCCAGAAATCATTTCTTTGTTCCGTATTCATCCAAATCCTGAAAGGTAATTAATTTTTTTTAATCTATCGCTTGTTATCTGTTACTTCTAAGTTACTGTGGCAGCTTGTCGTTTTGAATATCAGTCAGTAGTGACTTTTTAGACACAAACGGCACGTTTTGTCAGTACAGATACGCTGGTAGTTACTTAGAGGAAGCGGAGACTGAGTCTGAATCTATAGGGAGAAGTCAATGAGGTAGTTAATGATTTTGCTTTGTGTGGAGTTAATGGAAAACATCTCTAATTTCATGGCAAAGCAAACATTTTTCCTCCAGGGTTTCAGCTCATTTTCTAGCAAAAAAAAAAAAAAAAAAAAAGAATAGAGAAATTTTAAGTTTTGTTTACACACCAGGGCGCCAAGCAGTGTTTTAGCTCAGTCTAATAACTGCTAATGCAGTGTTTGAATTTCATCATATTAAACCCATGCTCTGTTTTGCATTATTATAAGTTGTATTATCAGTGTTTTTGTTTAAATTATCATATTTTGTCGCTAAAGAGAGAGAGGAGCGAGAGGAACATACTGTATTTAGGTGTTACATTCATCACCGCTTATTTAAATAACCCTAATACATGCACAGTTGGACGGTGACTTTTAAGGAAATTTCACTTAGTCTTATTTTGGCACCATTACATAAACAGCCATATGTCAGAACTTTTTTTTTTTTTTTTTTTTTCCCAGACTCACTCTCGGTGCAACAGCAGACGCTTTTTAGCTCCATAAACTGATGGCGGAAAGAATTGGTTTCATATCAGCGAGCTACTGTCTTTTATCATCCTCTCGAGGAAGATTTGGCAAGGTAGCTGTTTCCATTCTTGCACAATCATCACAATGGAAATCAGACTTTTTCTTTTTTTTTTCTTTTTTTTTTTTTTTAGGAATAAAGAAACATGCCTTCATCCACCGTTTTTCATCTTAAAAAGAAAAAGGCAGTCAAGATCATGTTCCACAGACTATTAAGTCTGACGTGGTGTATGTCACTTGGAAGTAGAGTCAGCAAAACATGATGAATGAGCATTCGATAACATTTCACTTTTTGGAAAGGTTTTCTTCAGCCTGCTTTGCCTCAGACATATGGTTCTGCTCTGCGGTGCATCCTGAGACCTGTCTATAACATCAGCGTGTTGTTTTGAAGGAGAGCAGATGCTCCAACTTTTTCACAGTTTTTTAAAAAAAAAATAAATTATTTTTGGCAACATTCTTAACAGAGAGACCCTCATTCATGAAATGAATGCAGGAGTTGCGCAGACCCGACTGCAGAAATGATCTTATGACAAAGCGTGATTCATTAAACCTCCGTGTCTTGAGAATCACAGCATTACGACGATGAGGTGTTGATAAATGTGGGAGTCACGCTTCCATTAATTCTCGCTTTGGAGGCCCGGCCCCTCCAGTTTACGACGTGGAGAAGTACGTCCAAGCAGCGAACCTGTCTGACTTTGAAAAATCCAACTGAAGTAAGTAAGTTCTATTTCAAAAGGAGCTGAAAAATGCAAAACATATAATGAAATCACTGCTACTGTCAGCGGCTTCCAGCTGAGGTGTGAATGTTTAATTTATACATGTTTTATGTGCAGCCTGTGCGCATACAGTAGCAGTGTTGTAGCTTATATCACAGTTCTTTACATTTCGATGCAAAAACAGTTGTATGTTTTGCTACAGGCGCCATTTTTCAACTCTCAAAGTGCGTCACAATGAAGACGTTAAACAAAGAAACTAGACATAAAATGAACACGTGTGCGTAAAACAGATCATAATTAATGTGACATAAGCTGGCAAATGAATCCCACTGAATTATACTAAATTATAATAATAATACAATACAAAAAAAATACATGACGTGCATATTTATAATGAAGAAATGCATAAAATTTAAGACACCATTCTAAATCTCAGTATCTAACCTTAAGTCAAGGTACCCCTGTCTGCCTCTCTGTCTCAAGCACAGCCAGAGCCACTCTTCTGCATTTCAAGTCCACTCTGACTTGTGTACACGAGTTGAGACTTAATGTGAGTTCTGACTGGAGCGTCTGCTCATGTCCACGTTGAAAAAAAAATCCCGAGCTCTGCACCGAAATGACCGCGCGCCCAGTTTTCTGACGTGTGTACGGTTGATAAATGAGGCCCTGTAAGAGCAACGAAATCACACACACTTATGTAAACATGCAAGCAAATAGTCAGTGCCTTGTTCAAAGACACTGTGTCCTCCCGCTGTTGTACGCCTGAGTGAGAAAGAAAAAGAAAAACCCTGAACTCTGAATTCTCTCAGCGTGCTGCATTTCATCAAATTATGTCCCAGAAGTTATTTTTATTCCAATAAAGTGGATCTAATTTACCTTTTTGTTCTCCCTCAAGCTGCCTCATCTACTTCTACTTCACTAACAAATTGCCTACATCTCCCAGAATTACATTCAACAGCCCTGTTTTTAAGCGTGCAATACCTGAGCATGCTTGGGAATATCAGCAGTGAGCTTAAAGTGCAGGTAGCGAGGAAAAAAAAAGCGGTTATCCCGTTAATCCCAGTGAAGGCAGAGCGTTTTCAAACTATGAGAAAAGATTCACAGACTACAGGTTCAACACGGCAGCATTGCGTTCTGGTTTACAGGGCCTGTATCCTCAGGTCATTAGCTGCAGTGGAAATGTCATCAACGCTTTAGCCACATCACTTTGGTGCATCTGAAATGAGAAAAAGATGAAAATGATTCATTTTAGTTTTCTAAAGCTTCAGTCCTTTGTTTGCCACATTGATCTACATCTCTTTCATTTACCGTGATCAAGTCGTAATTCAAATAAAAGGATGTCTTGTCTTTTTAAAAAAAATTTGTTTTCAACAATAAAATGCCCTTGTACGCTGATTCCAAACAGAGGCAGAGAGCCTTTCGCACACAGACAGACACACAAAGAGCGATATGTGGTGACTTCCAAAGGCTGCCACCGCACACGAGTCAGATGATCGCTGATTTTACGAACACCAGCGCTGTTGTTAGGTTCGACAATGAGGCCCTTTGAAGTGTCATCTCCGATGCGAACCCTCTCCTACGTCGTCATCTTAAAAAGGAGCAGAGCCTTCAGTTTTGCATATAATTGTGGTACTTTTTTATTTTCAGTCAGGCATTCGTTTGCTCCCAATGCCTGAGAGCTTTCCCAACTGCAACCATATGCTTTCAGTTTGACCTTTTCCACTGCCAAATTATCCGGTGTTGACCTCTAATGTTCTCTCAGGACAGTTGGAGAGTAACGGGTGTCTCTGTGGAGTCATTTATCTCCTCTCCCGACCAAAGATTACACTAATAAATCTCTTGATGCAGATTGTTCCACACTTGAATGGGTTGTTTTATTTTTTTTTTTCCCTCAATCTTTTGAGTGAAGGGATTTTTCGTCATTAACAGATGGCGAGCGCCGGAATATCAGGGCCAGATTTATGGCCGTTTTCATTTCATTTTCAGTTTTAAAGCCGCACCATATTCACCAACTGTTATTGTTTCTGCAGGTGTAGACGGCAATACTCAAAAGATCTAATTTGTCTGTGATGAGCATCCCCATCCACCAGAGACCAAAGGTACGGTAAGATATGAAAAGCTCATTATCTTATGTCCCAATAAACATTTTATTATGCCACAGACAAGCCACACAGCGTGATACAAAGGCACAATAAAAAATGAGTCAGTCATATTCTGCCTCATCATTTTATTGCACGCTTCTGTTTTCCCCATAGAAACTACTCTGGACAGTTGTCATTTTAGTAATTGTGCTACCATTATTTTTATTATTGTAGTTAAAGATAATTTGTTCATCAGAAGAATAAACTGCATCCTCGTACAACCTGACAAATTCCACTTTTCCAGTCTTAATGTTCAGCGCTTGATCCTTTGATACAGCTTACTGAGCGTATGTGTGCATGTTCGGCGGTGTTGGCCTGGTTTAGCGGGGGGTTGATCGTCTGGAATTATTTGATATACGGCGTCATTAATTCTGCTTGACTTCCCCGCCGTGTCCAGAAAATGAGCTGTGCCCGTCTTTGTTTCTCCTCCCGCAAAGATCTCGCAATTCTGTCAGCAAGCAAGACCAAGTCGGTCTCCGAGCAATTACGGAGTTAGAGCCTGATCTCGGGTCATTGAGAGATAGGATTACTCCTGGACCGCAGGACCCCAGGAATGTACAGACCCCTCTGGTGGTCTGCTCACCGCTGATGAAATAGAATTGAATTAATGGGGTTGCCCACTGCGAGGACTGATTAGAACGACATACTGCCTTTGATCCCTGAGCGAGGTGACCAGGCACGGGCGCCACAGGCACATGGAGAAGGGAGGGGGTTGGGCTTTGTGTCTGTGTATTGGTATGTGTGTGTGCGACCGTCCTGGGTCAGTGCATCACTGATGAACAGGACTCATTATGTGCGCTCTTTGCTGGGGTTCAACCCTCACTGGGGGGCTTCAGGTGTAAAATCATTCACCGGCGTTTGGTTTGTGCGCTGCTTATACCGTGGCCTGTGTGGTCCAAAGCCGTGGTGGTCCGCCCCGCGTTGAGCTTTCACCGTTGTGCAAATTAACCGTAGTCCTGCGCTCGCTCTTAAAGCCTCACCTGCGATCACGCCTGCGGCTCGTGTTACGCGGCCTGAACCCTACTACTTCCATTTGGTGTGATGCTGTAGGCTGAAGGAAAATAACACAGCTCATGAACCAAGAACTGTTTGTTTACCACTGGTATTTCCCACTTTGCTGGTTCAAGTGCAACTTCTTGTGGCAAATTTGAAACATTGAAACATTCCTGAAGTATATGAGTTGATGAGAACCACTTGAGCATAACATTTGTGCGCCAGGGTGTCTCTACCTCAGCCGTTTAGGCACCAGTCTACTCCAAGAGAAGTGCTTCTCAGACAGTCAAACATCTTTCTAGTGTTGGGATTGGGGAGACTGCAACCAACAATTTTTATAGCCTGCCCCCCCCCAAAAAAAACACCCACTTCACCCGGTGATTGGCCAGCCATGCGGTGCAGCCCTCAAACTCTCTTTTCCCATTCTTGACTGTTTTTGACAACAGTTTGCACAAACTAGTTTTCTGACGCCCCTCAAGTTTTGAGTACTGGTAAAACTAATCCCGCCTCAGCAGTGATGCAACAACAAACAAAGATATTACAACATTAAATTACAGTGGGTTTTTTTTTTTTAGGTAAGTAGTCTTTAATTCTACGGTTATCGTTTTGGCCTTGAAATGCTGCATCACAACACAGCCATTGTGTATTTCAGCTGATTACAGAGTTACTGCAGCCTGCAGCTTCTCAGATATTTCAGCCCTTTCAGTGAATATCAGAAGAAAGGTGTTTAAACTTTTAAGGTCCACTATTTGATACCCCTGCATCCAACCCATCGACCCGCTAATCTAAAATGTCCATGGGAATATCTTATGGCCGCTGGTTACCCGCCGGCTGTAAGGTGTCACCATCCGTCTCTGTGTACCCATAAAGCTCAGAGTGGTTTGGGGTTTTTCCATTAGTTGGTATGACTGCTCTTACTCCAAACAAACTGCACCACATTTAGCTCGGAATAGGACACAGCCTTGAATTTCTAAGGCAGCCCTGGTGCGGTTATTTGTCGCAGAGCCAATTTTGAATACTGCTGTTCTCATTTGAACTAAAAAGAGTGAGTGATCCAGTTTGTTTGTTTAAACTACTCCAGACATTCTTGGTATGAATGTGCCCTAAATCATCACAGCTGAGTGTGAGAACAAAGACGTTGCATCTTTTTAGCGCAGAAAAATGAGGAAAACCAAATGATCAAACATGCCCCCGCTGCCTGCCAAGCCTGTCTCTTGGATTTAAGCTGGAACACAACACAATAAGTTTTGGTTGGGTTTTTTTTTTTACCACATACCTTGGGAAGTAATGGTCATCATCACCCTTGTTTGCCCAGCAGTGTGCTGTTTACGTTGGGCCCCCAGACGGTAAGCTGGAGCTGTCTGCCGGAATCATTCTCAAGGCCACCTCGAGTAATGATAGATGACAAGCTTCTGCGAGGAGGAAAACACGTCTCCTGGTAGCACGCAGAGCCACTCAGACAAAGGTGCCATCAGCTGGCAGCCTACCTGCTGCACTAGTTGTGGAGGAAAGTTGGGCGGGGGGTGGCAGTGAATAAAAGCCTCAAGGGGACTCAGCAGCACCTAATGAGAAAGAGAAGCTCCATCTCTGCTGTTGAGGAGTGCAGTAAATTACAGTGAGCCGTGTGCAGACTCCCTCTTGTCACTGAAACTAATAAAACCAAGTGGTCACCGACCTGGAGCTGAACAAGAAGTTCCACTTTTGTATCAGTCTACGACACTAACTCTGACTTTGGACTGAGAATTCAATACTTATTACTTTATTATTAATTTCCTATGTATTATGCAGATCTCTTCTCTCAGTTGTAATGTTAGGAGCCTGTTTGGGAGCTGTCTCTGGTTTAGTGGGTGCGGGGCCGGCATGCAGTGTGCCATCCAAAACAAAATGGGAAAAAAACCAGCATCCCTTATCTTTTATGCTCTGAAAAAAGCCGGTCAGAGGGACCTTGAGTATATTTCGTCAAACTGCTGCTGTCAAGGTCAAGAATTTGTTTTCTGTTCTTAAATTGGGCCATCAGTTTTCAAGGCTCTTCACCAGAGCTGCAAGGACTTATTATTTTCTTTATAGATTAATCTGTTTGTGATTTTCTCAGTTAATTAATTAAAGGTTCAGGTGGAAAAATAGTAAGGCAGTGTCGTTTCCAGCATCGCCGAGGCCAAAGTGACGCCTTCAGATGCCGTTTTGTCCAGAATCCAAAACTTTATGTTAAAAAGCAGCAAAATTCTCTCGCGGGGAAATCAGCATATTCTCACCCGGTGGTTATATTGGACAAAAGATCAGTGTGTCACTAAAGCCATTAAAAAATCGTCCTGCGCCATGAATATTCATCTGAAATTTCACGGCAATCTGGCCAGGAGTTTTCTGAGATGTTTTTCTCTGCGGCGCCGTGTTTCATGCACCGAGTCACCGCCTCGGGCTTTGCTGCCAGTGAAAACGTTCTTCATTTCAAAAACAAAAATTAAATAAATATATGTGTGTACACATACACACAGATGAGGTCAGTTTAGCTTCACGCGTTAGATTTTGCATACTCACTGCACTCCGTGTCCGTTGCAATCAATTAACCACGGGGCCCGTAGCCGTAATTGCAATTAGTTTTCAACCACATTAATATTTGATAACACTGAATCCATATATTTGTTTTGCACGTTATGAATGCCTTATCCGTGTTTAAAAAGGACAGTGGCACATAATTGCAGGTTGTGCTTATGCACACATGTGCCTCTAACCTAATGGACCATCCTGCTGTGAGGGGATAAAGACTTTGAAATGCTCTCTCCTGTTCATTAACCGTGGCTCATGGCCTGTCATGTGTCATCTCCCGCTGCCACATTTTTTAATATAGTTGGAAACAGCAGACGTAGCCTTATGTAATGTTAAACATTCTTTTTAAAACCCCTGCCTCTGTCTACCACCATTATGAAGGCAAGAAGAAGTCTTCGCCTGCTGACAAAGGAGAAAAAAGCCTTGAGAAGGGCGTTCACGTGGACGCAGCGCAGTGAAGTATTTAGCTGTAGAGACAGAAAATGATGGGGGGAGCTGTGTGTAAAGGCATGTCCTAAGCAGAAAAGTGATGTCACTAATGACGTGACCTCTGACCCGGCAGCCATGAGGTGCATGTGTGATATTGTCTTTTCTGCTGAGAGCAATCAGGTGTGCAGGAAGGAGGGAGAGGAGAAGGCGGGGAGCAAGGTCATGCTTTTCACAAGCCTCCCCTGCTGCCATTCATGAGACGACCTGCGGCCCTCGCAGCGTGCGGCCGCCGCCTTAATGGTAAAAATGGCTTCCTCCTTCTTTTTTTTTTTTTTCACAGGGATCCCATTCACATGCCGGTACCAGACCATAACACAGGCGGAACATAAACACACATGCATAAACACCCGAGTCTGACGCGCGCTGTCACACGCACCCGGTTTTATTCTTGTCACATAAACAGCGGAGCATTGTCTCCTGCACGCCCCTGGAGTGATTAAGACGTAAGGCACCGCAGGGGGGCGGCCCATGGTTAAAGGGGCATAGAATCCTAAGAGGCTGACGCACACAAACACACACACATACACACAGCAGGGGTTTTAGCATGGCATCTTATCCAGGCCATTGAGGCTAATATCTGTGAATGGGGCATGCTGGCACTTTTAGAAGTGCTACCAGCGTTGTCTCTTTTCCTTAAAGTGCCCTCGGGGGACTGCACAGCATAAATGCATCATAAGGGAGAGGAAAAGTATGCAGCCACTTCCTCACTAAGGAGCAGAGGAGGACAATACTCTTATGTTTTAAAGTCATTTCAGTTTAACTGTCAGGCCGTGTTTCAGTCAGGGGATAAAACTTCTCGACTTTGCAGTTAAAAAGGTGTAACACTACTTGCTTTGGCTCCATGATATCAGCACCATGTGGGCCCCGGTGATGTTTTAAGTAACAAGTTTTATAAGCTTTCTCTGTGGTGTATTTCAGATAGTACACTGTCGATTGAATAGGCTACAAAAAGGCTCCTTTTATTCATTGCAGCTTCATTATGAGCTTTACAACCTGGGGAAAAAAGTTTGAAAACGCACCGCGGTCTTGCACTCAGAAGGGCTGCGTATTTAAAGCCTGCTCTGTCTCTGTCTCTGTCTGAAATTAAAAGTCTCTCTCTCTCTCTCCCCCGATCCTGTTAGTCCAGGATGGCAGGCTGTGACGCCGAGCTAAAGACGAACAATATATGACAAATCCATCCAAAATTCAAAACATCAGGCACCTCATTTCTTTTTTTTCTTTTTTTTTAACGCCGCCAGCTGCCATTTATTGATAGAACCATGAGCTGAAGCAGTACCGGGCTTTACAAAAGCACACCTGCAATGAAAAATCATTATACTCAACAGCCAGACATCGACAAACAAGCTTCACTGCATTGAATTTATTTATTGAAAGACCCTCTTTTTAAAAAAAAAAAAAAAAAAAAAAAGTATTTTCTATTCTTGATTCAAACGGGCCACTCAGCCGAGGAATGTAAGTCATACCACGGTGACACAATGCAAAGAGAAAGCTGAAGAGTGTTCAGCATCACCAGCTGTCCATCCATCCATCTATTCACCCGCTAAATCCTGTCAGCCGTGGTTTGCCTGAGCCCTCTGTTGCCAAACCTTCATTTCCCCCTTTGGTGAAGATGTCCAGCATCCCGACCATATCAAGCAGTGGGCTTTGCCATTTCAGGGCATACACTGCGTCTGTCATGTCAGCTGTCTTATTTAAAGATATCTACACCTGAACGTCCCCTCGGATGCGCCTGGCCTCCATGCAAGTGATGCCATATTGATTTTTACGCTGGCTGTCTGTGCTCTGGCTATGTAGGGGCGTTATGGCATGGTCCATATATCAAAGCTTAGTGTGTGTCATTAGTTACCATGCTATTGTAAGACTGTTATTGCAGCAGATAAGGTATATTGTTTCACTTAATGTCTTGAGCAGCACTCAACTTGAGCATGGATATAAAACAGTGTGTGCTTCGGGGAGTTATAGGTAATTTCATCTTTGCAGAACATTACATTGTATTATATCACATTGCTCTTACTTCCTCGCACTCAGCAGAAGCGACTGTAAAAAGCTTCTCTTTTTGTATTTTCCTTTTTGGCCAATAACGTGTTTTTTTAAAATTTTTTATTTTGCTGCCACCTCGACGGTGATGCTGACACGATGCACATATAAAACAGAGCCCTCGTGCTGTGTTATGAAATATAAGAGATTCGGATACAAAGCATGACTTATCGCTGCTCCTTCTTCTTTCGTTGCTCGCCGAACTTGACTGAACATTTTAGATGGTTCAGCTGACTCAAGCTGTTTGGTGGGGGGAGGGGTGGGGGTTTCCTCTCCTTTTGCCTTGTGGGTCGAGCGGAGCGGCTTCCCGTCCAGCATCAGTTTAAGAACACACTGACATTTGCGAATAGCCGTGGTCCACCCGCTCCAGCCGCTGTCAGATTTACAAAGATACATTTGAAAGGAAGCAATTTCCATGCCTGGTATGAAAACTCCTTTTTAACCTTAATTACATCGCCGCCCTGTAAGGACCAAATGTTCTCTGCTGAAATTAATTTCCCAACAGGGACTCTTATCAAAGAATTCAGATGTACCTTCTTATCATCTGTGGTCAATGGTTCCGCGTGAAAATTTACTCTGAATTAATTGCGAGTATCATCTGCCAAGTTTTTATTTGGATATCTCCCTAATGTTGACATACGCCTTAATGGCCATCTGCAGAGTGCAGCTCATTATGGCACGTATCTCCAGCCCTACATATGTACGGGACGCCTCATATGTTTTATGACATTTTCCACTGCTGTTCACAAGTGTGACTGAGGTGCCAAGGTTAGCGTGCTCGCCTCTCCTGCTCGAGGCAGGGCAAAAACTAAAACTGTATTTTCCACTTAAACAGGGCTGCTGTCATTTATCTGAATGGTTATTGCTAAAGTCTTTCAGCAGAGATGAGAGAGCTAATACAGACATTAAGTAGTTGAGTGCTCACCGGCATGCTACAGGTCATTTGTAGCTACACATTACGCAGGGCTCTTGAAAATAAAGATTTTTATTTCCTCAGCTTATATCTGGCCTCATATCTGGCCAGTAATTATACCTCTTGATCTGCAGGTTGTCCATTCGCTGCACACCTAAGAATATTCAAAGGATCCTCGTGCAGTCTTATGGTTCAGACACATGTGTAGTGCAGATGTCAAAGCAATTCTATAGGGGGCTCGGCAGAGGTTAGCCCATACTTGTAAATGTGCATTCCTGCACCATGTGTGTTTTTCCTCTACTCTGCCCCCAAAGCTTCTTCCAACTCGCATGTCGCTCGGGCAAAACAAATCAGCTTTCAGTTTTAACTCCCGCTGCTTACTAAAATAATCAGAATTCACATCAGCCTTAGCCGCTCGCACAAGCTCAACAGTCTTTCCAGTCTCCAAGTTGTAAACTGAAAAATGAAAGTGCTGCTTGTAAAATTGATTTTGAGATTGAAGCAGAAATTCGTGTTGATAAAAAAAAAAAAAGAGAGAGGGGAAAAAAAAAGAAAACTTGACACTATAGCGTGGAGCGGGAAAACAGCGCGGTGTGCGGTGAGTGCCGAGCTGCGCATGTTGTCTGAAGTGTACTTGAGGTATCAGATGAGCAGGTGTTCTTGGCTTTGGAGAGCAGTTGAAGATGAAGCCCTCTTCCATACATACTGACCTTCTGTGGCTAGATGAGCCGGCGCAGGAAAAACAAATATGCAAGCGGACGGCGTATCAATGCGGTTGTTTTGCAGGTCTTACTTCAGAGATGCGTACCCACAGATATGGTTTAACGTATTGATTTAATGCCGTCGACGACACACAGTGTGGCATTTTTAAAGCATCCGGTGTGCGTACGCTCGAGCCCGTCACAAACCTTCTTCTCTGCCGTTGAATCTCATCGTGTCACTCGCGCTCCACCCAGCTGTTCCCGTGCAGAATCTGGTCTTCTGTTTGTCTACCTCTTCTGCTTTTGTCAAACTTACAACCGCCCACTGAGATCAGATTAAAGCCGACATGTCGAACACAACACCAGTGAGTCGCGCGCCCGGAGCAAGGCATGCTGGGATGGAGCGACACATACAGTGTGCTGCTCTGTGACAGCTGAATGGGCCGGTGATTTAAGTGTTGCTGTCTCCTGTAATTGCTGTAAATCACATTTGGATGTATGGTTCGTGGGGCGTTTAAACGCAGCCATACTGTAATATGTTTTTATGAGATTTCCCATAATCTTGTTCTGCCCGGGCTTCCTGCTGCACACTCTCGATGTTCCTCCTCATGTTCTGTGCGGTGACGAGGTCCCACACACCTGTGCTTAAAAAAGACATTATGATTTCAACATTTGGAGATCTGGGATGTCCAAAGTCAGACTGCGGTTTAATTATTACCACAAAGTCCTCTCGAAATCTCCTCCTGCCTTTATTACAGCCCGCTGTATCGCCACCGGCTCTCGTGTTTCTGGTGTAAACCGACGCTCTCCACAGCTTGTGGCCTTTTAAAATGTTAACAAGTGTCTAAAATGTCTTCAGGGGGAAACTATTTTCAAGTGGAAAACTAAAGTTACTCAGCGTCCACTTGTAATGTCTGCAAAGGCACCTTTCCTCGAAACGGCAGTCGGCTGCGAGCTGTGTTTCACGAGGAATAACAGCGGCACCTCTTCAGGCAGCGGTGGCATATTTATGACCCTATTTGTTCTCCTGTGTTTTAACAAGAAAATAATTAGAATCAATACGAGAAAAGATAACACCGGCTATTTTTCTTTTCATGCAAACCCATTTAATTATGAAGCATTATCGCGCATATAAAGTACTTGAAGTGTGCGCAGTGCATGGAGGTCGTGGGCAGGAATATCTGATCAGGATGCATATATGATAATAACTACAGCAACACCATAACCCACATGGAAGTGTCTCGTTATACCAAGCCCACTCCTTAACCTCTTAATTTCCTCTCAATTTTTCAAGAGGAAATCAACTTACATGTCTCGGCTCCGTTTTCGTCACACCAGGAAGAAAAAGTTTGGGTTCCCTCACTTTACCCCAAATATTATCATTTTTCCATCCCCATGGCAAAAACATGGAACAACTTTTTGAGGTAGGAGTTACACTTCCCCCCCCTATCATCTCTGGGGAATGAAGTTTTTTGACATGCCTGGAGTGATTTCAGCACATCCAAGCAAAGAGCTGACAGGGTCACCAATCTGTGTGCCCCGGCCCCTTCCTCTCACATTGCCACTACCCCCCCCCCCCACAACCCATGCCAGCCACACTCTCTTCTTTCTTCTTCCCACTCTTCTTTTAAAACTTTAGGGTTTTTTTTTTTATCTCTTTACCAATTCAGCCACTTCTGGGCTGTGAGGGCCTCTTGTTTTGGTTGTGAAAAATCAATAGCCATTACAGGAAGGAGACAGAGGGAGAGAGAGAGTAAAAGAGGGGGAGAGAGAGAGAGAGAGAGAGGCTGCTATCCCTGTCAGTCTGACCCTGCCTGACGGCTGTCATCTCCCTTAATTGCTTTGCTAATATCATCCCCACTCAGCCTGGATCTAGGTCAGCAAGGCCCCTCTGCTGGAGCTGACTGGAGGCTGTCCTCCTCCATGATCTCTCCCTGTCCCTGCCTTTTTTCCCCTTCTTTCCCCTTTAGGCCCCTCTCAATTAGAATAAAAAACATACAGTAGGAAGACGAGAGATACATTGTTTCGTGGTTTGGATTAATCCAATCAGAAACTTTATTTTTTTCCCCAGCTGTAGATAATCATTAATGCACCCTGCTCTATTCTGGGATGGGAAATAGGCTTGCCAGAATTAACCTTTTATATTTCCCTCAGGTGATGCAGGAGCTGCTTTTTCTTTGTCTCCCATCTCTCTGCTGTTGGCACCTTTAGGTCAGACCACAAAGCTTCTTAGTAACTGAGAGGCTTATTGTTGATAACTTCAGCAAATAACCTGTTTGCTGTTTGTTTTACATGTTAGTTTGGGTAATTAAATCAGGAGAATAATTCATTTGCGGTGGATGCTGCTCAGAGGTTTCATCAAATCGAGGCTTGGCATGACAGGATTGGCTATAAATTTAATGCGGTTGAGGCCGGAAGAATTAGCTATTACTGCTGTTATATATCGGGGGTGAGATTGTGTTTGGAAAATCTGAAGCTGCAGTCGGCAACTTGTATGCACAACCATTTATTTAGAAGCAATAAAAATAAATTGCCTGTTTGGTGGCCAAGGATGGGCAGCATGATATGTCAGAAATGTAGAATCAGCAGCAGCCCTATTTCGCTGCTGCTGCTTTTTCAGCGTGATGTATTATTAGTGTATTTAGATGTATGGAAACCATTTGACCAGTGAGAGGTCTGAGGCAGGCTTTTATCATTTTTGTGTCAGTCAATCTTAAATAAAACCTGAGGGTGTTTTGTTTTTTTGTTTGTTTTGTTTTGTTTTCATTTACTGTTTGATTTCCCCCCCCAAAAAATTAATCTCTTTTCTCTTTCACTCATATGAAGCAGCTCAATGAAATCTGGGAAGCTAACTGCATCCGAGTTATTGTTCCAAACACGCCGTGGTGTTCTGTCTCAAATCAGTCAATGCTTCAGTTATTTTTTTTTTCCTTTTACTATCAAGGCGGTTTGCATAACAGAACACTTTCTGAGATGAAACTTAATTTTCCCTTGCAGCTTTACTTGGCAAACTGTCTGCTGGCTAAAGAAAGTAGGCACCGTTTCTTGGGGAGAGGGAGAATATTATGAGAGTGTTGGGGATGAAGCGCAGACCAGCTGCTTTCTGCCTCAGGGAAAATAGCAATATTCTCAGTGTGATTTTGTGAGTCTGTTATGGTTCAGGGCGTTTTTTTTCCATGTGTCCGGGGTTGCATGCTTCTCTGCATACCTTGTTTACCTTTCCACCTAGTTTATAAAGCACTGAACTTTATTTATTTACAATTTTGTTATAAGACTTAATACTACAGTAGGACAGCAGTATTGGGACCGTCAGTAGATAGGACAAGATCCAAGAAATTGCCCAGCAACTGTCGCACTGTCACACTTGAACGCAATAAACAAATAAATTTATAATGGAGAGATCCGTTGGAGACAACAACAATTCTTGTCAATGGGGTGTTTGAAAGCTCGGTCCTCTGGCTGCCGCTTCCCCCTTGTTTACATCCACAGTTGTGGCTACAGGCAGCCATTTTAAACAAGGTAGCAAAGCACGGACGAGGGACAAGGGGCTAGTAATTGTGTCAGCAGCAGGGCTCCGAGCCAGGAACTGTCAAGACCTCATACTTTCCCCTGCTCCCGGTTTAATGGAGCATGTGAGGGCCAAGGTGTGCTGCCCCGGCCCCAGCCTAGGCTCTGCTCAAATGGCCTCCCGTCCTTTTCTGATAGGCACAGTGGAACAATAAGCCTGGAAGGTGGAGCAGCTGGAGAAAGCATTAGTGTAAGACCCTTCCTGCAGGTTGTCTTTTCAGCCTCACTGCCCTCCGCCTGCCTCCACATTAAGACACCTCTTTTTATGCCTTATAACAGTAGCAATAACCCTGTTTTGTGCCTCAAATTGCCTTGTTGAAATTCACTATAAATACACCACTGATGCATAGGTGTAGCATTCACACCTTCAGGTGTAAATGAGCATTTTGGAAGCTACTGCTAACATTCTGCTGATCCCTCCCTGTGAGACCAGGCAAAGGTTTTTTACAACATCTCCATCCCCTGGTGGGCTGTAATCTTGTGTCTGTTGGCCCACAGTCGCAGATTCCAAACACATTCGAAACGAAGCTTTCCTTCATGGTAAAGAGTGAAAGTCCAGCTGTCACCCAAACTGTTTGGTTTGGAGGATCTTGGGAAATGAATAGAAGCAGACCCTCTGGGTAGCACAAGGCCTGTTGTTTTGGAACTGCTATTGGTGGGAATAATGCCCAGATTTCACAGATCTGTGGTATCACTGTTCGAACCACATCCAGGCTCGGTACTAATGAGCTTTTGACTCAGAGAGACACATTTCTCATTCAGTTTCTCTGCTTGCTCTATGCCTGGATTTTCTCCAAACCTGCTTCCTTTCACTGAATTTCATTATTGTTCACTGCACGCCCCACTGCCCTCATGATATCAGAATTTTGACTTCATTACAAATACCAAGTTTATTATCTATTTAAAGAACTGTGATACCACTTCAAGAAAGTCAAAGAATAAAGCATTTGAAGAGCTTCCAGGGGCTTTGCTGTTGTTTGTGTGTCCTTCTGAGGGAACTGCATGAGAAAATTTAAGCTTTTGGTTTTGTGAAAGCATTTTTAGAGGCCACAATAAAAAAAAAAGCTACGCATTTAGTCGAACTGCTGAACAAAGCGGCTCTCGTGTCATTTGGGGCAAGTCCAAGTAAATCCTCAAGGCCCAGAGCAAACTGTAAGTCAAGACTTTCAGATTTTTGAATCCTGACTGTATAAAAGGACGTGTCACTTCAGCATTTTTCTTCCAAAGATGTAGTAAGGCTCCCATGGATGGCAAGACCAACATTTTGGTCTAGATTTAAATATTTTAGCATTTATTGGACAGGTTGCAATGGATTTTTTCATATTCAAACATTATCAGTAACCCCAGTGGATGAATTCTAATGATTTCAATGATCCCCTGACTCTTTCTATAGAGCCACCATGAGGTGGACATGAGGACATTTAAGATTTCCATTAAAATGTCTTCACTGTTCTATGGCTTGCCAGTAAATGTGGTACAGACATTTATCTTAGGATTAAACGTATTAACTCATTAACTTTTCAGGTGTTGTTTTTTTTTTTTACCAGTGGCAGTATTTTGGTTTAATGCCACACACCTGCTTTAGGGATACTTGATACTTGATGTGTTTAGTGCTAATTAGCATGCTAACGCACTAAATTCTGATTTAAATATGGTAACAAGCTAACATATTGTGAGAATGTTAGCTTGTAGGCAGAGCATCGCTGTACAGTCTACAGTCTTGCTACATACCTGAGACTTTTTGACATGTACTTAAAATTTCAAACTATGCGTGTGCTGGTGATTATTATTTATCAATTGTTAATAGAAAGATGGTTAAAGCTTGAGGCTTGCGTGTTTTTTTTATGCACTCAGATGTCAAATAAAGCATCAGTCAAAGCAGTCAAATCTAGTTTTATTCCTGATTTCTGTCTAAATTCCACAGCTCTGCGATTGAGCAAACTAATCTTTTGCAGGAGAAATAAAACAGTAATGAAACTTGTCTTGCTGAGACAGTCATGCACCCAGAAGACAGCAGAAAGCTGAAGCCCAGGAAATTGTGCAGGTGCTTCCAACACATTGTTTTATCACTGTCTACCCCGTGCCCAGCCAGCACACAGGCTCAGCTCGGCTCGACTGTGGCGTCGTGTTGATTAGCCAAAGCGTGTCTGGTGGCGGCACTTTCGCCACTCACTTCCTCACTGGAGCACCATCTGCACCTCGCTGCCTCAGTGTTTGCCTCGCACTCCCAGTCCTATTCAGATGTGAATGCCAAAACAATCAGATAGGAAGACACTGACATGAACACTCTGAGGTTGAATTTGTGAGTCAGATTTCCCCCTTTGCTACCCTGCATCCTGGTAAACAGATTTTGAAGATGAGCTTGTTGAGCGGCGTCTTCTTCACTATGCAAGGCCACAGCCTCACAGGAGAAAATAAACAGCGGTATCAAGGAGTGAAGATGATGACACGGCTGTATTAGAATGATCTTTCCATTGCTTTTCAAATAGCTTCATTTATCATTTTTTTGAGTCTGTGTCGGCCTGTGGGTAGCATATATGTACCTGCGGCGAACTGCCAGTTATCACATTTCACATCGCCAATTGACTCCCATCGTTTTGTAGATAGGAGTCGCTTCACCAACAAAAGTGCTGGAATGAAAGAGGCATATTTTTCTCACAAAAACCACAAACCCAACAACACCTTTTAAAGATTTTTTTGCTTATTCAGGCAATTCTGTGTTTCCCCGCTCACGTCAAACTCAGGGCCACGTTGTGCTCGAAAAATACTCAAAGCAACAGAGGCAGAAAGAAATGGCTCCAATCAAACCTTGATCATTTTATATGGAGAGCTGCGAGGAACTGTAGATAAAATGGAATGGTTTAGCTAAAAATCAGTCCTGACACACACAGTGACATCAGCGTTACCCTTCATCATCTCTGGGTCTTTATTTTAACAGGAGAATAAATTCAGAGTTGGTTTCACTGCTGGCAGGGCTGCCTGCGTGGTGTAAACCCTCTTGAACTATTGTAATAATCTACAAAGCATTGCACAGCCGGAGGTGAGATGCTATCTAGTTCATGCTGGATAATGGACACAAAAATGGTTTCACTCAGGACATCATACTGTTCAGTCATTTTGAAGGATGGTAGCCGGTATGCAAGCCCCTTGTCTAAAAAACATGGATTAAAAAAAATGTTCAGGACTTCTTCTCTTCTTATTTATCAGATGATTTGAGGGAAGATGGTGACTCTGATTTTCTTATAAGTGACATTTTGGTGACATTAGCAGGATGGCGCCATGGATGGCAGGTCAGTTATCGCCATGAAACAGTTATTCATGGTCCCCTGAAGGTTGAGTTCCACTAGATTTGGTGAGCACCACCATGATGTTGTCATTTTTGGACTACAGGATGAATATCTGTGGTTCTCAGATGATTCATCTCAATGACTTGCACCTCCAGTAGGTAAAATAAAATATAAAGTATCTTTATCTACAGGATAGATTGCAGACATTTTAGCACATGCATTCATGCCCTCCAGAGCACAAATTCATTGTTTCGTCTAATACGCAACAAAGATCCTGATCATAATAATAAGAAGTACAGTATTTTTCTATAGGTGCTGTCACTTTATACATCAATTTGCCTCATTAATTTCCACTGGATCACGTTCCTGGAATTACAATGTCCCATATTCACTGAATTTATTTGCCTTTCCTCTGACCACATAGGTTAATTTCTCCTAACCATATTGCATGTGTAGGGCCATCCATATTTCTCCACCTCAACCTAATCAGTCTCCTAGCCTGAGGCAGGCACGTATTAATCAAGGATTCTGTCTTGCGGCCTGGTGCAAAGTGATCAGGGTAGATACCTAATAAACAGAGCTTCGCCTCAAGAAGAATCTTTATAGCAGCGATGTGTGAGACCAAGTTGACTTTTCCTTTTGTGGCATTCCTGCATAGATTGCAGCAGAGCACCAGCATTGTCACTGCATTTAGTACATTTGTCAGGATTGTCAGGATTATGCTTGTTTTACAGGTGTCCCTTGGAATCGCCATATCTGTTTTTTGTTAAGTTTCAGCACTGTGTGGATAATCTGTGTTTGTGCTTTGTAAACCTGCAATATCCCAGCCATTCTCTGTAATGTCTGCTTTTAGATAATCTCTCCAAGCATTGAATCACACATTGAACATTGAACACAGTGGGTCTGTGATGTCATGATGTCCTCAACTGTAGGTATGTAACCCTTAAATGCCGGCGACACGTTTGTGCAAGCGCGCTTTGGATTGCAGTAATTACGTCATGGTTTGTGCTATCGGAAAAAATGAAACGGTTTCTGAAAGCTGAGATGTTGCGCTTTACAGCCAAAATGGAGTTATTACGGTAATTTCACTTGCGAATGTCCCAGAAGCCCGCGAAGCAGCCGCTTCGTTCCCACCGCACACAGCAGTGGAGAAAGTTTCCATTTTGTGGTCTATTTACTCACATTATGAGACACAGACTCTCTAATTTTACTGGAAATAGTTTTATACTCTTCAAATTTCAAATATAACATGCAAAATCTGCTATTCAAATATAATTACAGTGTTGTTTGTTCACTAAAACTCTAAAATCCAATTCCGTTTTTGTCTTTTTCAACTGTCATCACACTCTTCTAACATGCAGCTAATAGTATATAACAGCCAGGTATTGAAAGTTCCAGGTAAAATGGGCAAAAGCACTTACAGGACAGACTCAGGTGTTAAAGGGTTAAAGAAGTGGTTTCTAGGGAGTGCGTATCCACAAACCAGCTGTTCCATTCATGTAGCATGTCAAGTGGATCACCAGTATCAGTATGTGCTTCATGCTAACCAGAAAGCATTATGGGTATGTTTAAAGTTATAACTTGAGATGCAGAACCAGTGTTCTTGTGCGTTCAATAGCAAGCCATGCTGTAGAGTCCATGAGGGAAAAGTGAAACATGCTGCCGAGCAGTACAACTGTAAGTTAGGTATTGAAGCCCTCCTCTGTCATAAGGTAGATGCAGACTAGCAGCGGCCTTGAATGCTTGATTTTCCATGTAGACCTATCCATATGAGAGCAAATTTTCAAGTTTGTGAAAAAAAGTTTGTGAAAGTGGTCGAGAAATAGATTCAAAAATTGTAGTTTAGTTGCAGCTTGAAATATTGACTCGGCTATGTTTCATGTGGTGTTTTATTAGATTTTTAATTTCTTCTCTGCATCGTTTACTAAATTTTGAGGTATTTCCCTTGAAAATCAAAATGTCAATAAGGGATGTTTAGACCGAATACAGCATTAAGAGTAAATATAACACCACGAGTGTGTTAGCATTCAAAATCTCATATCTCTACATTATTATGTCCCCCATATCAGAGACATGACTCTTTGAATTAATGAGGTTTTGTATAAATCTTTTTAGTCTCACCTTGCATACTTCAGATTCGATTTACTGCGCCTGTTTAATATTGTAACAAAAGTACATCCGTGCAGCGACCCCTAATTTTTACGTTTCAATGTCACTTTCGACCCAGACAGAGAACTTGAGTGAATGTGATGTTTAATAAATGAACAACAGGACAGTTCTTTTTCCAAAGTCTTCAGGTCATGTTCGATAGATGTGTCTCAAATTATATTTTATGATTGGGCTAATTGAAGTGGCCAGTCATTTTTTATGTCTGTGGCAGGCGGCTTTACTACCTCCTTTGAGGCGGAAGGGGGTGGGGGTAGGAGTCACATCGCAGACAAGGACAAGCAGCTTCCTTCATTACTCAAGTCCTCACCATAATCTCATTTCCTACCTGCGACCAGTCAAACAACCTTTAGATTCAGTTAAGTTTCAGGTCTCACTGGCAGTTTTCAATAAGTTGGGGGCGGAGAATGAAGATATTACATTTCTGTGTCTGATTAACCTGAAGGTTGAATCAAAAGCCATACCATTTACTGCTGTTTAAAGGCTTAGGCATATATCATTCGTGCTCTCTTTATAGTTGGGAAACAGCAAGCCAGGAACTTTTACTGATGAGTGATTCTACTAAAATATGTTTATTTATTACATCATTAATTATCTCCATCACATTACAGCCTGTCCTGACAGCAACAGTCCATAGACTTGTCCGTTCTTGCTCTGAGCAGCTGTGTTGCTTTAGTTTCCCCATGGTTGTGATTTGATATGAGATTCACTAGACAATTTCCAGTTTATTACTGCTGTGTCCAGGTAGTCCCTGATAAGATTAACCAATGTCTATGAATCATTGCTGGAGAGTATTTGAGGCGCCGGTCAGCGACTGGACGTGTATATCCAGGATTGTTCACCAGAGCTCTACGGTGCCCTTGTGATATGAGCAACACTTTACAGAAACTGCCCCAGACTGCTGATCCAGGACTACTGTGATGACGTCGTTTCTTTTCTGGTATTGGCTTAGATTTGGATTGAGAGCATGGGCGCGATGATCCTTGATCTGTGGAGAAGGCAGTGATGTGCCTGTTGGGGGGGGGGTGGGAGACACTCTCTGGCCCCAAACCCAATTTCCACTGAAAGATTGAGGAGGCTGACGTGCTCCGGGCAAGGCGCTGAACTCTCTTTCTTTTCCCAGTCTTGTCTTTTAATCGCATCAGGCTTTTAATTATTTCATGAACTCGTCTCAGACCCTTTTTTAACCTTTCATGAAGAGCAGCGAGATAAGAAGGCTGCGATTGCTCCTTCGGTCCCCAGAATCTCGCTGCATTTTTAGAGGAGACCTTTTTTTTTTTTGTTTGTTTTGCCATAACACTTGCGGTAATTGTGCGAAGCGAGGTGTTGACTTTGACTGATGGTTTACCCTTCCAACACTCACGCATATACACACATACACACACATGCACACAAAGCGTTGATGAATTATGTATTGGTGCACTGGAAACAAACTAATCAATATAAAATGTCTAGTTTCGGTATTGACCAGAAATGTGCTGCACATTGGCAACGAGGAAGAAATCACATTGCACTGAGTGTACCCAGACTGTGTTATTAAGGGCCAAATGTGTTGCATGCAAACCTGTTTCCTCAGCTTTAACGGCAGAGTGCACGAGCACACCTGCAGGGCTTTTCATATTTGCTCATCATTAGTTATCTGACACTGAAGCACTGCTGAGTTGCCTTAATCCACCTATATATAGATGGAGGGAAGGCTATCAGATGTCATCAGAGTCCATGTTTACATCATGCTCGTCAGCTCGGCTTTACAGACCTAATCCTAACAGGTGAGAGCGTTGTTCATGCAGTCTGTGTGGGCTGTTGCCTGTGATACAGATAAACTGTCTGAAATCAATAAGCTTCCGCGCCACTCTGCCCGTGCGCACTTCCCCACCTTTTACCTTCAAAAGGTCAGAGGCAGCTGAGTCTTTTAACTCCTCATTGTTTAGTGGGTGTCACATCTAGCTCTAATGAATGACTGCGCCCGCCTGGAAACACCTCACCAACACCAGCAGCAGCAGCAGCAGCAGCAGTAGCAACCCCGCTTCTTTTGATTTCTTGGAAGATGGATGGTTCCAACGTCCTTGACGGGTTTGCAATATGCTCCGCCATACCCTCCCTCGATCCTGCATGTTGAATCACTGTTCTCTGTTTGATGGCAGGCAATTACAGGAGATTGTTTTTCTTTTGTTGTACACGCCGGTCGGCACAGTGCCCCTTTTCTTTTTGGAAAGTAGTGTCCTGTTTTTCTACTTGACGGATGCACAAAGCTTGAAGACAGGCAGAGTTTGACTTAGCGAGCACTGAGATTGATAGGTGGTTTATGAGTAAATACAGTCAAACGTGCCGGCAGTTGCATGAATTTGGCGCGTATTATCTTCTAACATTCTGAGAGAATAATTATTGTTTATATCAATGGTTTTGGTGTGCAACACAAAGAGTTGTTATGAGGAATACGCACTTTCAGAGCCTGAAGAAACAAAAATAATTTCACAATGCATTATTTTTGGTTTTTCAGCTTCTCTATTGTTGGGGTTTATTTGCCGTAAGAAGGTATTAATCGTGCAATTCTTAAAACTTCCCCAGAATGCTTCAGCCAATTATGCAGGTTATTCAGATTTGATAAGAACCTTTAATTAAAAAAAAAGAACTTTAGTCTTTATGGAGAAAATAATTAAATCCAAACAAACAATGATGAGTTTAATCTGGAGCTCGCTCTCTCCGTCAGGTTCAAGATATTTTCTAATTATAACCGTATCACTTTGCACTAAAATGAACCCCCAGTTGTGGCACTCCCACCCCCCTGGTGGCTCTGGTTCTGTCTTATTAAATCAAGAGATATAAAGAGTGGCGAATGTGACAGAGATGATGTATAGTGGTAATGACTGATGGCAGCAGCAGAGGTATGGATAGCTGGAGGAGAATGACCTTGGCGTCAAACATTCATATCTGAAGATGTGGGAAATAATCAGCGTCGGCTCCCAGCACTCAGCAGCGGCGTGGCCCTGATGACTGCGCTGCAAACAATGAGCTCCACTGATGCAGGGGAGCGTGTTGGAGAGATGTGCTTCGGTTTCTTCTCCTTTTTTGGCGTGCCTCGTTTGTCTGCCGCAGAAGCAGGCGAAGGGGTCGCTCATTAAAAACGGCCACCTCTTCGCCGCCGAATAATATCCCAACAACTAAAGCGGTTCCTGCAATGTTTGTTTACTCTAATAAAACATTAGATTCCTTCAGTAATATTGTTTGTGCTCGGTTTGGAAGGGGTGGAAAAAAAAAATCAATATCAAAGCTTCTCATTTTGTAAAAAAAAAACAAAAAAAACCCCACAACATGTAGTCGAGCGGCGAGGCCCAAAAGTTCCAGCAGTAATCAGCGGGAAAACACCCACCAATCGCCTTCGGTCTTTCTGGCTTATTGATATTTATTCGGCTCAGAGGGAGTGTGATTTTTGTTTGATATTCAAAAAGCAGGGATACGGGATGTTAACAGCGGGAATATAGACGTCACGGCACTCCGCAGCGTTAGCAGTCACCCCAACAGTCTCTGTGACATTCAGCAGTTGGAAATGGCATTTGTGACATTCACTGAGTGAGAGTAATATATTCACCTCGGTTGGCTCATCTAGCCCCTCACCAGAGCAGACAGCTGCTATAAAGGCTATGTGCACCAAGTAGTCTCACACTGTCAACAACTTGCTGTAACCAGGCTGCATGATTTTATCACCCCAGAATGGAGTGAAAAGCCAGTGATACAGTGCTCATGGGTTATTGAGAACGCTTGCTGGATGTGATGTTTTTTTGTTTTTTTCTTTTAATCTCATATCTATAATATACACAAAGCATTTTCACACTATCACATCTGTGTCGGTGTTTTTCCTTCTTGTTTATTGCGCTGCACCACGGTAGACCTGCTCTAACCCACACCAGAATGCGGCGAAGATGTGGCAGTAGGCTATTACTTTCTGACATATTGCGATGCACATGTCATTTAACATTTCATTCAAATGATGGACAGGGACGCGTTACCGCATTCAGCTTGTCACAAAGAGCGTTCCTTAATATCTTCTGTTCCTCACGCTGTATTAGATGACAAAATGGCAACTGCTGCCGTCCTCGCGGTGCTGATGTGGGAGCCTGATACCAGAAGTTTTATTTACTGTCACCGCGCAGTGTGGAGAGGAGTGCCACACAACCCACCTCACCCCCCTTCTGCTACAAGCTAGAGATGAAAACAGCTGCTCACCTTCAGCCCTAGAGATGCACAGGATTCCTGCTGCTGCATTCTTCAGGAGCATATGCTTAAACGATCATACAAGTGCTTTGCATGGTTTAGATCATTAACTCCAAAGAACTTGTGTACTCTAAACGTAGCACGCCTTTAGGATGGATTCCCTCAGTCTTCTGGGGCGCCATTGCTCCACATTCATTTCAGATTTGGAAATCAACTTGCAGAGACTTAAACTTTGCTTGAAATAAGTAATCCATCACAATGAACATTTTGTCGCCTTTAGTTTTCGTCAAAGTTACAACCCCACTCGCTCTGCCCTACTCCTTCATTTATTACTCCCTCTCAGCTATGCCTCGGGACTCCCATCCATTCATAGATTTTCCTGCTTTGCTCTATTATTCTATCAATCTAAAATCAGAGATCCTTAAGCTGGCACTCCTCTGCCTTACTTACATGAGAGCCAGTTCTCTTTATTAGTCGGCTCCATGTTTAATGCACTGCTTCCTGGTGCCGACACTGGTGCCAACACCTAACCACCATCTTCCTCGGTCAGGCAGTGGCTGTAGATCTGTGTCATCTGTTCAACAACAGCATTTTTTTAAACTAAGAAAATGAACAGAATCACAACGTGCACCACTGGTTTCTCCTCCGGGTTTGATTTTCTTGTCAGCCAAGTCTTAAATGTCAGATGTCGTGTGTCCTTGACCACGCACCAGCAGGAAGAGTTTTCAAAGTGGCGCCTTGACTCATTATCACACACCACCGGCATACCATACTCTGATCAATGGAAAAAAAGAAAGAAAAGAAAAAGATGTACACTGATGGATGACCCATCTCAAGGGACGTGCAGGGCTCTGCCATTAGTGAATTGAAGCAAAGTTTAACCACTGGAAGAAAAACATCAGTTTGAATTTGTGACATGTCTCAGGAAGTCTTTGGCAATAACATTATTTGTTGTAGTGCTCCAAAACCTGCTTGATCACCAGCATGATCTTTTAGCCAATGTTTGTAAGATAAGTGGGGATACGCACAGCCTTTCTGCATCTGAATATGGCATTGTCATGTCTCACAATGGCTGAACTGAAGCGTGTACTGAGTGTAGGCACAAGACACAAAGAGATGTTTCTTTCCTCCCTTTGTGTAGATAGATAGAACTTGTAGGTGAGGGATGGTTAAGCCCTTCAGGGCGTCTAATGAGGGATAATACAGTGTCCTCCTCTCCGCTGCCAACAACCGCTGCTGCTGCAGATCCCCTGCTGCGCCTGAAGGACGTCGGAGCACCCTGCAATGTCCACCCTCTCCTCACCTGTCCTCCTGGCAGATCACCCCGTAATTAGCAAACCGCATTTAATCAGTGAGACCTGGAAGAATGGAAAGAAAAGACTTAGAGAGAAGGTAAAGTGGAGATGCTCCTACGTTCTCTGGCTCCATCGTGCTAGTGTAGAGATGTGATTGACTTGGCAAAGGCTAAAGCAGGGCTTGGCAGGCTACTGCATTGGAGTAGATTGACAGAGAGCAAGTATGAGTAAGAAAACGAGGAACCAATAGAGCTCGATTGCACTCGCAGCTCAAGAGAGAGCGGCCGATTGTATTTACAAGCCAGGCGTGTATTGTGTGCGCTCTCCTCTCCCCTTCCCTTGCTCCTCCACCGGAGGATTGAGAAGGCGTGTAGCGCGGTGTCCACAGAGGCTTCTCAACACTGCCGCGCATTTTACCGCTTGTAAAGCAATCATTTCCATCCCCACCCCCCACCCCCATCTCTCCCCCATCGGCTGCTTGGGACTGCTGAGTCAGCTCACCTTCATATGGAGAGTGGCTCCCTCAACCGAGACGTTATTGATTTGCCCCTGTTTGTAAGGGGGAAATGTTCCCAAACCTCTCAGGCCAATTTTGCAGCGCTGCACGGCGAGGAGCACCGCCGGGCATTGGATCGAGATTTTGGAGGGGGGTGGGGGGTGGAAAAACATAAAGCGTTGCTGCCATCACACACGTGCTGCAAAACATGCTAGCACACAGGCGGCTAAACAAACATCATTAAGCCTTTTATTGGAGTTAAAAGGGAGGAAAGTATGAACACCAACGTAATTACACACATGACTATACCGAGGCACACGCTGACTACCATTATAGAAATCCATACATATGATGCTTGCGATTGCCCACGGGCACACCGCTGTCAGTAAAGGTGTTAAAGAAGTGGTTGTTACAACATATGAGCTTCATACTGAGGCTGCAGATCATCTCTCTCCCTCTCACCCCTCCCTCTTGTTTTCTGTCTTGCCCTGCCACTACCACACTGGTGTGGGAGTGTAGCACTCACATGTATCTTCTCGCTCACACATACACTCTGACTCACCGAGAGAGCACATTTTACTAGAGCACACACTTTACTTCAATGTGGGCCCGGGCCAGTGAGCTACATCATTGCTTCATTTGGATCAAACTCCAGAGCTCAGGAGTCATTTATCTACATAGTGTGTGTGTCTAACCTTCAGGCATCCCACTCTTCGCCACTGGGAGAAATCAATGCCAGGGTGTAGAACAAAGAGAAAGCCCCCTCTGACTTCACCAAGGTAGAGATTTGAATAATTTATTTGTTATTCTTCTGGTGTAGACAATTCATCAATGTGCAGACATTACAGGGGTACATAATACTTTTTTCTCAGCTGACGTTTTATTTTTGTCTTCACCTTTTTTGTGTTGTACGTGTTCTCATCCGCCAGATAAGATCAGTGATGAGTGTACTTTGAAAACCTTGGAGAAGTTGCGGTATATTGTGGCGCACAGATCTGTAATTGCCTTTGGTAAATGCTGAGATTTTCTTCTTCTGTTTCTTACAGAGAGATGTGAATAGAATCGTGAAAGCAGGGTCTAAATTCAAACCTTTAATTTTGTCGCCGTGCCCTCATTTTGCCCTGTCTGTGCATTTATTCATTGGTAAATACTTACCTGCCCTGATATTGAACCTAATCATTCACACTTTTAAACCAGCCTCCATTACCACCTGTTTTTGTTTCGCTGCGCCCACCTCACGCTCGTCTTTGTCTTAAAAGAGTGCTCTTGCCAAAGGAAGAGCGTGTTTTTATGAAAATGTCAAGGAGATTTAGACGGCTGCAAAATTCATGAGGTGGCAGTTTGCTATTATCAGCATGTCTGTCTCAGCCTGGAGTTTCCCCAAACCTCCTTCAGTATCAAGAATTTGATTTTCGTGTGTCCTCTGTATGTGAGTGTGTGTGTGTGTCTCAAGAGTGACTGATGATATCTCGCAAGACCCACGACTGTCTGCACTTGTGGCTTCTGCATTTCCTGTAATACACACACACACACACACACACACACACACAGGTATAAGCACGTACACACACCCCTGGTGTCTCGCTATCCTGTTTTCCCATCTCCTGTGACTCTGTCTAGCTGGTACTGCTTGAGTGACAGCTCTTGGTTTGTCTGGGTATCCGTGGTTACAGCCCAGAGGCCTGTGCCGGGGGACCCAGACCTGTCAGCGCTCTCTGAATCCTGAAACCAGAGATGGATGGCCGGGAGCCACCTCTGCCCTGAGCTGTGTGCTTTGCTCGTCTCTACTGCTCCTCTCCACTCTTTATCCCAGACCCTCCTCCTAAACAGACCCATTGTTGGCAGCCCGGCACTGCAGAAAGTAAAGCCAAATATGTCTTGTTACCTGTTTCTCTTTAGGGTAGGAAAAGAAAGAAACTTGGAACAAAATACAGCTAATTGGAATAGTAATGTGAAGTACAGTTCAGTGTGACAATACAATTTGTCATTCACTCTTTCAGGACAAAGACAAATTATTATCTTCTTCTCCTTGATAGTCGATCCGGCAGAAGTCAAGGGCAGAGCACCAGTCAAGTCGGAGCATTTTGTAAGGACAGCTGGTTCTGTTAATCTTGATTCTCGTGCTAACAACCGGGATCAGTCGCCCCAGAGGGGAGCGCCGGTTACAGCGGATCAGGTGTCTGTCCATCTCCTGTGCCCCGCTTCATCTGCTGTGACAGAGACATGTATGACAGCTCAGACGCCGGTATTGCCTGTCGCTGCAGCGCCTGAAGCCCCACAGCCGATGGATTGAGACAGAAAAAAAAGAAGGGTGATGAAGAGAGGAGGAGAAGACGGCGCGAGTGTGTTGTGGGGCGGGGGTTGTTTTGGACCGCCTCTGGCTCAGGCGGTTAAGGGCGGTAGCAGTAGCGGTGCTGCCGGCGTGTGTGTGATCTCTCAACCAGCTAATGAGAATATTTAACATTTGCTGAGTCCACAGAGTGTTGGAAGTCGTTCATCACTCCACTGATTCAGTTCTCACCAGTTATATGTTGAGTGTGCAAGTTGCCTCCCGTGCGGCCCTGAGGGTGGTGCTAGGGTGGTGCGTTTAGTGCAAAGAAACACACTGGGGTAATGGAGGGAACTTAATTGATCGTACGAGGATCTGCAGGCTGTTGCAGTTTGGGATGTGAGGGTCTTTTTTTATCCTTACCATTTGAAAATCTGGGTCCATCTTCTCAAATCAAATCTCTAATCTTAGGATTTCCCACCTTCTTTGCTTTGTATTGCTTGATATTCAGCATATTTGGGTTTTGCTGGAGAAATGCAAAGAATGCTACAACAGTGCTAACTTGCTGATGCTTACCAGGTAAGATAATTCCAAATATTAGGAAAACAATGATCACAATCTTCTCACATCGCAGCATGTTAGCATGCTAAGATCGGCTAATTAGTACAAAGCTGAAGCAGCTGTGAATGCCATTAGTTCTGTGGGTGATTGGTCATAAACCAAAATATCGGACAGATTCACCAGAAAAGGTTTTAAATCACCAAAATAATTAGAATTCATCCTGCGGAGGGACATGAACATCTGTAACAAATTTCATGGCAATCCATCTTATAGTTGTTGAGATATTTCAGTCTGGACCAAAAACGACGGAAGGACCAAAACGTCCAGAGAAAACAATCAGTAAAGAAAACGATGATGAAAGTAATATTAATTAGTTGCAGCCTGATTAACGATGTGAAGCCATTAAGGATAACCAAGCCAACAAACCATGTAATTTATGATCTTCTCTTTAAGGCCAGAAATATCCATCACCGTATCTTAAATATTATCCAAAATCTCAGGTTGGCTTCCTGTTTATTTGCTTTGTGACGGTAAGAGCTGAACTCTACCCGCCCCCACACCGGCGAGGAGAAAATGCACCATTTCACGACTTGCTATAAAATGTGTGCTTTCCATTGTAAACTCTGCAGGAAAAGGAGTGGGAGGAAAACAAACACCAAGAGCATATATCATATTATTACATAATGTTTTGTTTTAGTACGGTGAGGTTTGTACTATTATTATTAATTGTTCTGTTTGTTTTTCGAGTTTTATTAGATATTGGATGTTATATCTCCACCTCTGTTCACTGTTTTGGCTCAATGCACCAGTTTTTTCTGGTCTCCTGAGCCATACCTCTTCACAGGCATGTCTCATTGGCTTCCACAGTTGAGCACTGCAAAGGGCTGCTCCATTGTGACAGACCAAACAGACACACAGCACTCTTATCGCCCAATAAGAGCTCAAACGCTGCTTCCTCTTTCATCTGCTTTGCTTGGTGACCTTCACATAGCCAGCTTACATACACTCACCGAGACGGAAACATGTAAAGACACGCATGCTCACAGAAAAAGACTAGATAGTACCCCCCCCCTTCCCAAAAAAACAAAAATAAAAAAATGAAGTGCTCACCCTGTGACGCTTCAAACCGCTCAGTGACCGTGATGTGACCTTACTCCATGCAGGCAAGCCAGTGGGGGGTTAAAGTGAGGTGAACGTGCGCGTGTGTTTGTGTCCGTGCGAGTTTTCGGTGTAATATGTGTGTGTGTGTGTGTGTTGAGTTTCGCCTGTGGTGACAATGAACTGGTCCTGTAACTGAAGAGCAGCCTTGCACTCTACCTGACCCCTGCGGTGATGAGCATAACATGAGCACTAAGGCTGAAGCAGCCAGGCCCAGCCCGGCCGGGCACGGCACGGCTCAGCACAGGGACCCATGACTATTTAATGACCATCGCCAAGGCTGAGGCCTGCAAACACGCCTCCTCCTCGCTGGTGTGTGTTTTCTTCAGCCACAGAGAATAAACCATTACCCCTGTGAATTAACATGGATGAATGTTGACAGAAGCAACATGGGAGAGTCAGCACTTTACTGCTGGACTATGATATGTGATTGTGCTCCTCTTAACTGAGAGGGAGCAGGAGGTCACAGCACACTCCGGTTTCTTCTATTGCTCCGAGTAGATTTAGCCTCTTTTCATTTTCCTGCTGAAGTTGAACGTCGCTTTGAAACAAAACCAACTCTTGGTGACCCCCCCTCCCTCGTCCATTTTTAATGGGACATAACAGCTAAAGATCCATTTTTAAAAGGACTTGTGCATGGCTAACAGCGTTTCTATTTATGAAGCAGGGTGTTCAGCGGGGCAGGTTGTCTGTTGTAATCACAGAAGTTGAGCAGTAAGAAAGGTTTTGATAATTATATCCTTTAGTACAGCTAAGCTTGCCAACATGGATGATTAAAGTTGTCATGGCAACTGGTAATATGTTTGAACTCTTAACATTTCAGTCTCATACAATGTCCAGTGTGTTGTTGTTGTTGTTGTTGTTGTTGTTGTTGTTGTTGCTGCTGTATGGCGCCCCCTTTTGAAATTGTCTCAGCCCACTAATGTCTTTCTTTATTATGACTGTGTAGGTGTGCTCTTGCATTGAATATATATTCCTGCAGCAATAGCTGGCTTACTCCAGGTTAAATTACTTAGCATGTGTACCTCAATCATTGTGTGTACACATAATGTCTGCAAATAACCTTTCTTGTGTGAATTCACAGAAAACTGACGGAACAAAGAGTAAAGAGTAGTGCTTTGGTAATCTCCCTTTGCCTCAGTGTGGACGAGGTAATTTCCTCCTGTCAGTATGTTTTCTATTTTCACTGCCTAGTTTTACAAAGCCCCTCATATTGAGTCAAATCCATGACCAGTATTGATAGTGCATTTGCAGCAAGGAAACCGTAATCGCGTTTGATGCAGTTGTAGTACAAGTGTTTCGTGCTTTAGGCTGACTCAACTGACCCTGTGACAGTTTAACGCAGCGTGTTTCCACATGGCCCCTTTGTCACTTTTGTCTTCAAGCTGCATTTTGCGTGGGCGAATGCACACTTTGATTTAGCTTCGCCAGGCACTGTGTTGTTTTTGTTTTTAGGTGAATGAGGACGGCACGGATGAGAGTCGGGATGAGAAAGTGGTGAGAGAAGGATGGATGGTGGAAAGGGAGGTGGTGAGAGGGGCTGGGTTAGTTGATGGATGGCATCACAGCCAAATCAAATACTGTAAACATTAAGGCTAGCTCAGTTTGAATTGAATATATTGGTGCTGTGGATTGTCACATTTGTTATATTGTTGTTGCGCTCACACTTTGACAGTTCCATCAATGTAAATGTAATCAGGACAGCTTTCTACATGCCCGCACCAAAGTCATTTACCCCAAGCAAATTAACTCCCATTCACTTTTGCATAGAAACATCAAAAGTGAGCATTATGTTTGGCAAAGGAGCAATCACAGTGGTCGGGTTTCACAACTAGAAGGATATGTTGATCTTCGTTCTTTATCGATGTGCATGGATTAATGTGTGTAACGCTTAAGCACCATCTGCCTTCAAATGCAACTCTTAAAAGCAACAGACAAATCAAAGGAGGAAGATTCTAGTTTCTGTAATGTCCAAACCAAATTATGTTCAAATGCAAGTTCAATTTTGGTTTGTCTTCCTCATTGGTAGCGCATGTTGATATTAGCATAGCATGTTTTTTTTCCCATGAGGTTGCTTTTTAGAAGTGAAGATGAACAAGGACAGCCAAGTAACTGAATGTTTTTTCCACAAAATGGCATTAAGATAGAATCATCACAACATGAGACTCGCACCTCAGTGGCAGCCTTAATAAAACAAATGTTTTCACAAACAAATCGAGTTCCCCAATGTGAATATAACAGAAATATTAGATTTTAGTTTGACTGACACAACGATCTTAGCAGAAAGTTAGTTTTCTGAGGAGTTCTACTGTGCAACCAACTTGACATTCAAGAATGTTGACCCATTCAGTTTCGGAGGATGCGGGGCTGCGTTGTGACTTCCGCAGGTCCCCTAGGTGCTTGTCCCTCGACGGAGCCAATCGGTGCAAAACTGACAAGTCATTGTCTTTTCCTAAGCCACAGTAATTCATCAGCACTTGAGGCGGCTTTGGCTGATTGCATTTTCGACAGAGCAATCTCCACTATGTCATAGAGAATTTGGCTTTTATGGCGGGGCGGAACTTTGATGCCAAATACAAAGGACAGTGGAGGCGAACATGGAGAGTTCACCACGCTGGGTCTGATTGCAAATTGAAAATCCTGTGTGTATCTGCGCCTGTGCGCGTCTTGTGTACTTCAGTGTGAGTGTGCGAGAGAGAGTCAGTGTTTGTACCTCTTGAGATATGATGGAGTTTTTCCATCTGCTGCTCCCTCAAGCCGTATTTCTTTCATCTCCTGAGATATTCAACAAAAATAATGGACACTGCGAACCACTGTTCATAACACTCTTTTTTTGTGTTCGCGTGGTACACAAAGAATGCCCTTTTCTTCATTTGCCATCCCCATGGCTGCTTCGTGGCCACGAACAGTTGCCGTCCAGCCACAGAGCAGCCACCGTAAGAGTTTTAATTAACAAAAGCTTTGAGGCTCAACAGACGTGGAAGAAAAATGGTTGCATTTTCTCGTATTTTAACATTTTTTGCTTACGCGCGTAAATAGTGGGGGGGAAATAATGAGCGCGCAAAGCGACGCTAAGATGTGCAGCTTTTTAAATGTCAGTATGTTGCAGGGGTTCAACCCAGTCAGGGAAAATGAGTGTTAGCCAAGAACACGCTGGAGAGCCAAGCTAGAACTGCAAAAGGCTGATAGGGTTCAGTATTCAGAGGTAACGTCAATCCCAGGCCCCGTGATAATATTTCACTGTCATTTAGAGAAATGACCGTGAGAAGCCAGAGTTGGGGGGGGGGGGTAAGTTGAATAGCCTGAGGGTGTTCAACCTGCAAGTGTAGCCTAACACCCACTGTGTATTTCTCCAGCCAGGCTTGCCCTACCTCAGGATTATGTTCATTGATTAGAAGAAAAACCCCTTTGAAGATCGGGGTTTCCCTAACAGAGAATGAACACCAGAATGTCATTAAAACAAAATGAACACCGGCTTGCGAGATCTTAAACTTGCACGTCTTTCTCGCTTATATTCAAATGCCGAATTGACAGTGTTTCCCCCACACCTCTGCGAGATGGTTGATTAAATCCAATATGCTCCACTAACTGCTCATACTGCTGTCATTTGGAAATGTAGAGGCTCTTTCACGGGAAGATTTCCAGACGAAAGACCCCATGGAACGCAAGTATATTAGCAGGTATTACTCTGCCTGTTGTAAATCTCTGCCACTTATTGCTACCGTGTTACAAGTAATAATGTAGAACAGTGTGTGTATTTTCATTTGGTCGCAGCGACTGTGGGATTTTTACAGGGAGCCCTTCTAATTTCCAGTCTGCAGCTCGGGCGTCAACGTCAGCCTCGATCAGAGCCCGTATTCAACTGTCTGAACATTAAGAGACACTGGACCGCTCAAGTGGCCTTAACAGAGCTGTGTGTTGTGCTCTGCAGAAATCAATACTTTCAAATTCATATTTGCTGTAGTTCTAAGCTCTGTTTTTGATTTTTTTTTTTTTTTTTTTAATAAAAGTTGGACAAGCTGTGCTAAATTTTCTATATTTATTTACAGTAACAAACAGGAAAAAGTGCCATTAAAAGGCTCCTCTACCATATCAGATGAGTAACAGTCATGTAGTCCAGACGCTGCCAGTGCTGCTGATTGAATTTCCTCATTATTGCATTATTGCCCTGAAGCTGGCTCTTGGCTATGTGATGTGTTGTGTGAATATGCACTTTATTATACCAGCCAACCACCCCTCCCCTCCACCTCGTCCCCACGGCTCCACCCCTCACCGTGTTTCAACGTGTCTCAGCAGTTTGGACATAATTGGTTGAATAAACTAATCGTTCGAGTAGCTGATGGTGCTGACGCTGCTTGCTTTGTTGTGTTCGGTAATATCACAGCGAAGTAAAGCAGAGTAGCAGACAGATCAATCACGCGTCGGCTTGATCTATTTGTTGATCAACTCCAAATGGATCTTTATTCTTGAGACAACCAACATTCAATCAGTCTCAATAGCCCTCACCATATAATTTGACTTAGTTGTAGTGCAGGTGCTTGGGAAGGATTGGCAGTGCAACGTAGCTCATAATAACAAGTGATGCCAGGGTATCCATTACAATTTAGTGACAAGCTTGCAGGGCTATTATGAGGATGTTCATTATTTTGACTGACACCTCCAATTCACTCAGAGCTGACTCAGACAAAGTGGGGGCCTGTTTTGGATTTTGACATGCCCTCCCTACACTTGAAAGGTTGGCCCTTAAACCCCAAGGTATGAATTATTGGTAAGAAAACAAGCTGTTAGGAAATCACACGTACCCTGTTTTGTATTTATATTGCTGTAAAATATGATGATTTTTTGTCTGAATGATTTTTTTGGGGGGTTGCACTGCATTATAGATGTTTTGGTGCAGCTCCATAAAAACAGTCAAACACTATTTGCTGAAGTTCATGCATGTGTTAAGAGCTCCAGTCCAATCCAATACGCAGAGCTCCTGCGGCACAACCCAACACATCTGCATTGGAAAGAAGCAGAGGTGATAAGTTTTCCTATGAGCTCACCTTCCACTGGAGAGCCACGCATGCATTGCCAAGTGTGATCTTTGCCCAAAAAAAAAAAAAAAGTCCTGAGCAAATAATGGCAGGGGAAGAACAGAGGTGGATGCAAATGAAGAGGGGTCGAGCCGTTTAATACATGGTAATTAGACTCCACAGTTGCACTGAGGGTGACCTTTTCAGCTGTGGCCACGAGTTGTATCTGGACAGAATGGGGGCCCTCTCTGGAAATAAGAAAGGTATTTAGTGAAGTCCAGTGAAGAGACAGTAAGTTGATGCCATAACCTAGGGAGGAAATTATTCATCTTGTCAAGCATACGCTCTTTTTACTTCCTTATTTATTTATTTTGTCATACACAGCTTTGGTAATTGCATTTTGCTGTCGGGGAAAACGTTGCCAGTTCAATCTCCCCTTGTTTTTTGATGGCCGACTTTGTTTGTTGCATATATTAATAAATTTAACACGTATTCGTGATTGTACAGGCCTTCTCATCCAAATGCACATTAGTCATTTTGGAGATAAAACCAATTTCAAAGCTGCTGATGCCCATGGATTTGTCCAACAGATAACTTTGTCTGTTTTTATCATTTCCTCCCCCAGTCTTCACTGTATATATTATTATTATTATTATTATTATTACTGTGTGGCAAGTGTCATGTTGCTTTATGTGCACCCCTATCACACTATTTAAAAAAAAATAAAATAAAACACAGAAGCAAAGTGGATCCTTTTGACCCTTCACTAAAACCCTTCCCCAAAGATTTTCCCGTCATAACCTAGCAACTGTAACTAGGCCAGCCAAGTCTGTCAAGCTTTGTGTTTGTCCACGGGGCGCACATTGAGCCTCAGCTCGGAGCTTGAAATTTGTCTGTCTTTATATTTTTCCCTTTCAAAAGTCAAACACAGATGAGCAAAACTGTAAAGAAGGGTTTGAACAGTGAGTGTGTGTTGTTGCTTGTTTAAGTATTTAAAGTACACAGACAGGCAAGGTTACAGGATGTTGGAATGAAATGATGATAACAGGACAAACTAAGACTTCAATAAAAGAACAATACTTTTGCTTTATACATCCTCAACATGCAGCTGGTGAGGATACTGACTTAAGGCTTTTAGCATGACATCATATATGTAGCCATATTTACACTAGACACCTTGCACAGGTTATTGTTTAAAAGTAAGTGACAATCATCAAGAATGTAGGTTTGACTCACAGAGAGAGACAGTAAAATTACAAATCAGGGCACAGTGATGGTTTTATATGAATGTCAAACATTTATCATACTTATTATTACTTATCATATGTCATTATTTCCTTGATTGTTGCATGATGTAACAAACAAACAAAGCATCTACTTCCCAAATGCCGGATTTGGTCCGAACGCTCCACATATAAATGGAGCACGCAATCAGAATTCTGCTTTCACCCGAAGCCTGGTCTGCTTTTCAAAGCCTTGAGCAAAAGTTAAAAGTCTGTGTCGATTGAGAACCCTTCCAAGTTCCGTCCGTGAACATTGGGAAATAATTTGCCTCTCTAAAACACTTACATAGCATTTTGAAAATGAAAAAGTGTGCTGCCGTGAGTTTGTACTTTAACACATCTGGGTACCAACCAAAGATGAAATAAAAAGAAAATATCCTCCCAGAGCGGATATCTTTTCCGATGCTGAGTATACAGTCCTACCTTGAACTCCAAAGCCCTCGTGCAGAATAATTGCTGAGGCATACATTCACTTATTTTTGCGCGATCGATAAAGAGGAGAGAAAGAAGGCGGGGGGAAAATTAGGACTAAAGAGGAGAAAAGAAAGTGAGAGGCTGGCGAGAAAGAGGCTACATCTAATGTAGATGGAGCTGGGTACTCATGAGTGAACTGGTTTTACGCTGGGATGAAGGATGAGCTAACGCAAACACCCACAGAAGACCACACAGTGTCAACGCACACACATACGCACGCTCCAACACACGCAAGCGCAGGGGTCTGCAGCTGTGGCCATTTATTATGGTTTGTTGAACACTAATGCTCACTGTGAATCCAACCAGATCAGACCTACTTCAGTTCCTTGGATAAAGTAGCTTCAGCAGCTTTGGATACAGGACACATACCTACACTCTGCATGTCTGTGCGCGTGTGTGTGTGTGTGTGTGTTTTGCATCCGTGTGCGTGTATCCTTGTGCGCTTCCACGTGCATCCATGCGTTCATACATGCAATGTGTGCTTATGTGCTCACATATGGATGGCCTGGGGTGTGTACATGCACGCATCCTGCATTTAAGTATGTGTGGTCGCACACGTGTGCACATGTACGGTTGTATGAGTGTTTCCAATTCCTTGTCCTTGGCAGTGCATCGGATTGTGCGTGCTTTTGTGCTTACATGTGTCTGTCTGCATGTGCTTTTTCTGTGCAGCGTGTGTGCGGTGTGAGGTCAGTCAGAGTGCAGTGAGAAAAGTGTGTCATCAGGGAGGAGGTACTTTGGTCCCTCCTGACTGGTCTTTTCAGCCAAGTGAAACGCCAGCGATGCTGACAAATAACCGAGGCAGAAGCTCTCTCTTTCTCTCTCTCTCTCTCTTTCTCCCTCATTGACGAACTTCTCGCCGCTCACACACACTTTGTCAAGAAGCAGTCGCACTGTATCGCTGTGATTCACATGTACTGTAGCGTCCGCACACTAGCGTCTCAGCCACAATCCTGCAGTTTTGTACGTACACACGAAAGTCGTACACAGTCAGGCACGGAATTGAATTGTCACACAAAACCATATGATCTCTAACTGTCTTCTGACTTTCTAACAGTCAGACAGACAAGCACATATAGTTAAAAGCTACCAGTAACATATCTGAGCACATTTTACACAAATTTATTGATCCATTTATCTATATAGCTGTCGTTTTTGAGCAATTGTATCTATCTTTTCTTGTCTTATATACAGCATATTGCACCTTTTAAATCTTTTTTTTTCCATCATCCCTGTCCATATTGCATTTTTATATTTCTTATGCTGAATAAATTGCATTTCTGCATTGTCAATATTTTCATTTGTGACAAGCGCAGCACCAGAGGGAGAGACAAAGCGTTTCACTGCACGCTGTTAATTTATGTTGCAGTGACAAACAGGATATTGTGCGCAATACAGGGCAAGGAGGCACGCATGTCCAGAGGGTGGAGGTAAGCTCATGCAAACACATGATGACAACAGACAGAGCTTAATCACAACTACAAACACAATGTCAGCAAGCGGCATTTGTCGACTGTAGAAGAGATCTGTGTTTGAGCAAAGAGCAAACGGGGATTTGATCAAATTATTTCAAGTTCTTGATGAAGAAACAAACATGCTGTATGCGGGTGGACTGCGACCTGACATGACCCCCACCCTTTGTTAAGCCTTTAAAGTAACTCCTCTTTTGTGTACCCTTCCTCTACCCCCCTTTGTCCATAGAGACAGAGGGGGATCGAGGGATGCACACAGCAAAACACACCCCCAAAACGAAGTTACACACAGAATTTACACAACGCTCACATACTGTAGCGGAATAACTGCCTTTTTTTTTTTTTTTTTGGTTGTGGTGAATGAAGCAGGCAGTGCAGCGTAGTGGTACAAATACAGTAAACACATTTCCAGCCAGGCAGGGAAGTTGTTTGAGTCGGAGAGGCCGTCCCCAGCTGAGCCGGCTGACTGAGAGTTTTGGGCCATGGTTCTGACAGGAACAGACCCTGGGAGAGGGAAAACATGGTGGAGATGTGCATTTTAAGGAGGATGTTGCAGTATTTATTTGTGTCTGTGTACAAGCAAAAGTAGGGAGAAGAGAGAGAATGTGACATTTTATTATCTTTGTGTGTTTGCATTTTTTGCTGTATGCATGGATTGGAGCTGTGTATGTATGTGTATGAGTGTGGCCGTGAATATAGTAGCCTCTCTGCAGCAGTGCGTAATGGTGTGTGTTCATTAGGGTTCGCCTTGGAACAGAATATATAATATACTGTAATGGTATGTCTTGAGCAAGTGCTTTAACTCTCCTTGGCGCCCTTTAATGGGTTGCTTAAAAAGAGAGAATTGATTTCCTGGTTTCTGCCTCAGAGATGCTTCCGTGTAGCACCAAGGGCTACTGTAGCAATACATGTTTTTCAGTTCCTGTGTGTGTATGTGTGTGCAGAGAGAGAGAGAGCAGAGGAAGACAGGGGTTGAGAGAGAGAGAGAGAGAGAGAGAGAGAGAGCAAAGAGTGTGAGAGAGTGAGACTTTGGAGAAAGGGAGAGTTTAGTTTCTCCCCAGCTCTTTAGAGTTTCCCTGGTGAGTTGGCTGGCAGCTTGTTTGCTGGCGTAGCAGCAGGAGGAGCAGCAGCAGTCGGAGGTAGAGAGATTGCGATAAGCCCCTTCAGAGGCAGACAATAGACGCTATAATGCTTTTGGAATTAACGACTGGCATTCCATCGTTTCTCATCTGATTAAGACCCACTGACAATCTTCTTGCTACAGTCTCTAGTTGTCACCAGCAATGACTAATGAACTGTGATATCCTGCCTCTCTCTCTCTCTCTCTCTCTCTTTTTCTCCATGTCTCACTCTCTCTTCACTTCACGCTCTATCGATTATTGAAATACTCTCCGATCCCTTCTTAACACGCCCTCGCTGCTTCTCCCCTCTCTCTCTCCCTCTCTCTCTCTCTCTCTCCCCCCCTCTCTCTCTCTGCCCCTTTCATTTGCCCGTCTGCCGTGCTCGCTCTCCTCCCCGTGCTCTCCTTTATCTTGTACCATTCATTTGGCTAATTTGATATTTGGAGTTGATAGGGCTCTGAATAGAGCCCTGTGTTTTCACATATATTTGTCTCCATCTCCCGATCTCTCATTTCTCTCTCATTGCCTCTCTCCCTTTCTCTTCCCCCTTCCTCTCTTTTTCAGCGTAGCGATAATGAAATCAGGCTCCAGCCCTTCATCTGTATTAGCGGCATTTGCGGGTCTAAGAGAGACTAACAGCCTGCTAATTCTCTGCCTCTGATTCGTTAAATTGACAGACATTTGCATAATTTAGCTGGCTGCTTTCTCCTCCTCAAAGGTTGCCTGCAGACGCTTCTGTCATTGAATGGAATTGAAAGCTGTCAACATAATGGCTTGTTTGATCAGATTTGAATATTTGTTTAGAGATCGGTGCGAGAATTACAGAAATATGCCTCTAAAAATGCCAATGATTTCAAAGAAACCAAATTGATCCGCTACACAGAAAGTTAAATGTTTTATTTTTTTTTTCTCCCTCTGACAAGTTAACCTAATTCTTTTTACAGTTTTTGTACCTCTCTGATTCGTCTCACCTTCAGGGTTTGCTACGGCATTCACACACTCCCACTCTTTCCTTCGAAACTGCGCTCATGTGTTTGGAGGGAGAAGGGTTTCTTCTTCTCCTCTGATGCTGACAGATATGAGCGGTGGCGGCGCTCGGTGGCATCTCTTTTTACCGTTTCCTTTTGAGCTGCGGCGTCTCCAGGCTCACAGCACTTCCAGTGAATAATGTACACATGCACAGTCACATGCGCAAGCCATCTGAGCTGGCAAAAACACACACGTCGACTTCCACTGATTCACGCAGATCATGCCTCTCACTCTCTCGGTTCTTACACAGTGTGCATACAGGTGTTCCATTAACCTTGCAGGCTGACAGTGTCTCTAGGTAGCTTCATTACCTTCAGCGTGATTAGCTCTGAACTAGACTGTTGCTTTGAGGTCTCTCTCACACACACACACACACACACACACACACACACACACACACACACACACCCGTGCACCTCCCACCCTCCCTCCTTGGCCCCCATTGTCAGAGGGCACCCGCAATGTAGTCATGCTTTTCACCATAGATAAGTGGCTGTGTGAGGGAATTAGAATTTGTGTGTGTGTGTGTGTGTGTGAGACACGCTCCCCCCACCTCCATGCATTAATGAAGAGATGCGGTTCCAGGTGCCCTCTATGAGAAAGAGACAGTGAGGGAACCCAGTGGAAGAGGTGGAGGAGGGGTGGGTAATATGGTTTGGCATTTTAGCTGCCTCCTTTTCCTAATGGCGCTTCGGTCTCGCTGGGATTATCCAGCCGGCACGCTGTGTCACGGTCGGTAAACTGCACTGCGCCAGAGGGAAAGGGCGTGCTGAGAGGGGACAGGGGTTGCAAGGTGGAAGTGTCAGGAGAGAGCGGGAAATGTTCTCCAAAATGCCCGGAGGTATGCAACCTTTATCAAAGTGAAGGGGCCTGAGGGAGCGCGTGAAATAGCGGCCCCTAACCGATAGCTCTGTGCTGCGGCTTCAGAGGGAACGAGGCGTAGTAGGGGTGGGAAGTGCACCAATGTCAGCCGCATCAGTGGAGGAGCACAAAAAAAGAGGAAAAGATGCCAAATGCTAACAGTCCTGCGCAATTAATGGATCATCACTGTAGGTGAAAGTGTGTCGAGCTGTGCATAATAACGCGTTTTGAAGATTAAACGTCCTCACAATTCAGATGTTTCCATCACCGCTCCTTGTTATCTTTTGACTTCAACTTTACAGGCCAATTAAAAAAGCGCTCCAAAGAAAGCACTTTGCCCTACTTGAATGTTCTGGAGGGACTACTTGAGAAAGTGTTCCAGTCTCCTCTGATGAAAAATGTCTGCAGAAATGTATAAAGCCGCACTCCCTCCAGAGAGCGGTTTGGCATTTTTGTTTTACTGACGTCCCTGCCAGCCCTGCTTTTACAATACCTGTAAATTATTGCACTTTTTTTTTTTCCCCTCCTCTGTCTCATCCCTCTTTGTTCCCTTAACTTTCCTCCGTTAGTCCTCCCACACAAATCACATTCCAGCAGCTTTAACATTTAGCTCTACAGCTATACAACCGCACAAGCAGCGGGTATATCTTTTACCAGTTAATATGTTTTTCCATGCTGCCGCTGTCATAGCTCAGGTCGCAGTCCATCCATACACAGTGAATGAATTCATGGGAGTGCCTGATGTTTTTGTTGTGGGTTTTTTTTTTTTTTTTTTTTTGTACTCCATCCCCACCATTTCTGGCTCATCTGCTTTTCCACCTCCCCCAGAGAACCTAGGGCTGACCCTTACACCATATCGAATTTTACATTTCACAGCTTTTTCTTTTTTTTTAAACCAACACTGCTGAGCGCGGGGGAATATTATCCGCGTATTTATTCCTCTCTGGATGCAGGTTTTCTCCGCGAATTTGCTCTCTACATGCGCGGCCATGTTTGTTGCCGCCAGAGGTCAAAGGGCCACAGAACTGTCCCTATTTGCTTTGCATGTCTTCCATTAGCATCGATTCCCCGTTCTACGTGAAAAGTGCAGTTAATACCAGGCGAGTAGCTCGGCTTGTTTTATTTATGAACGTGAGCCCATGGAGACATCCATTATCTTCAGCTTTTACAAAGCCCCAGTGTAGGAACTGGTACGGGAGCGTTATACAGAATCCCAACTGTTTTTACAGGGAGCCCATCTGATTTAAGCACACTTCTTCATACGGGACCCAAGGGCATTACACCAGAACTATACCATAGCTCATATTTCATTCACTGAATATGAAAAGGCATGGTTCAAGCAGTCCATATCTTGCATTGGAAATGAGAGGCGGCTGGTTAAAAGCCTGCTTACATGGGAGTAATGACAGATCCTGTGCTGTCCACGGCAATTCCTTTGATGCCAATCAGAAGATAAGCCGCCCCCCATTGGATGCCGATAAAACGGCAGCAAAGTGGTTAGTCTTGGCCGTGTGTCATGGGTTTGTCAGACTAGAGCTTAACACTGATCATTAGACCCACATGTCATTAAAACGTGTCGTGTGAAAATCGAGCAACACAAAAAAATGTCTTTTCAAGAACGACTCAGACGGAGGGCGAGTGAGACGGCTCATCTGCAACAGTAATAATGTGGAGCTCTTTGTGGTCAGCTAATTAAGATTAAACTGAGTGAACTGATCGTAGCAGGGTTTGTGCTGCGTTTGCTTTGGCAACGGCACGGCAAAAGAAGAAGTAAGACTGTAGGAACAAAGAGGAGATGAGAGAGGCCTTGGCGTATTCAGCGAGAAGACAACCCATCAACGGCTTTATTTATGGTCAGACACAGATCACCGGCTTCCTGCATTTACATTAATTACATACAAGGTAGTCGAGCCAAGTCTAAGCACCAGAAGTTGTTTTATTCTAAATAAATAAAACAATTTGCAAAAGCCAGCTAAAGGGTGGGGAGGTCAGAAGTGTGTGTGTGTGCAAAACCCAGAGACAGAATGATATGAGGCTGGTTACAAGAACCTCCAGTGACCCTTTTTAATAAAGAAAACATGTTCAAGCATAGACAATAGAGGTGTTAGTTGCTGAATTGGTGCCATTGGTACCCACTGGCGGGGGATCACATGCTAAATAACAACAGAAGGTGAGAGATGCAGAACCGGGAGTGTTAATTATGCTTAAGCTGAGGAACTTCAGCTTTGATTTTTGACTTCACAACAACAAATCAGAGATGAAGAGCTCCTACTGTATGTGAACCACGCTACATGTTGATGTATCCATCTCCAAGGAACTGTCATTGTTCCGCTGGGCTGTGCTTTCCTTTACGTTTTGGCTTTGATGCTTGTCTTATCCGCCAGATTAGATCAGGTTAACCGGCACATGTCCAATATCTTTGCTTTGTAGTGCTGACTCTGCCTGCCCGGGTGACTTTTGGCACAGTCTGTCCTAGCAGCGTAGATGTACAAATTCATCATTCTGCTTCCAGTTTGGTTTGTATGTCAGCGGGTTTATGGGAAGACTGCTGCTCCAATTTTCATGAAACTTGGTCAGAGAGATGTAGCATGGGCCAAGGAAGGACCCATTACATTTTGGTGCAGATCTGGATCACAGGGAGGGACATGAATTATTTTCTCTCTTGTTCAAAGTGCGACACAGGGCATCAGTTGTAGTAGTGGGTAGATATTTTGTATGATTCAGAAGTAACAAAACAAAGCGAGTTGCAGACATGTGATAAATCCACATTCACGCGTGCCAGTAATTCTCTTGGGTAGCCTACACATGTAGATGCTCATACTTCATACTGAAATCAGATGGTGTGGAGGGACTGACTGGTTTTATGGGACAGCCAGTCCAGTACAGATGTAATATTCCCACAAATACAGCAGCATTTTCTTTCCTCAAACTACAGCGAGTGGAGACAAAAATACACACATATCGTGAAACTAATTACACTCTTACTCATATCCAAATGTGAACTGTCTGCAGTAAACTCCGCCGGAGATATTAAGAGAAAATGTTTCACCTCAACGCTTCATAAGGACTGGAAGAACACTAACAATGAAGTCATTTCCTCCTTAGAAACACACTTTTTCATAACTATTTTTGATGACAGCCTGCCATGTTCTTAGTGTTATTTCAGTCGAGCATTTGATATGGTAACATATGTGATGGAAGTGTCTTCCAGTTTGAATTTACATTAAGTATGTGAATTATTTCTAATTTAGGAAGACACAACGGGCGCACGGTCTAATAGTTTTGAAAATGTATCCAGACCATGTATAGTGTTTTACACATCATAGGCAGTTACACAACAACGTAGACATAAAAGTAGACAACTGGCCTTTGGTGCCAGTCTGCACTCTCCACTCTAGTTATTTTTGGAGCTAAAATGTTCCATAACTGATATATTTGCCATATATTGTGCTGTTTTTTTTTTTATTTTTCATGTTTTTTATTTTTCAGTGCAATATTATCGGCTTTTATATTCTCCCAGTCCAAGGTGATGTCCTCAAATCGCTTGTGTCGGCCAAATGAGAACACAAAACCCAAAGAGATTTGGTTTACAATCATATGTGCTAACAAAGCATCAAACATCTCCTTATTTAAGAATCTATGCACGAAATGTTTGGTGTTTTTTTTTCATACGCTGACATTATTAATCAAATCAGCTCTGCTCTGAATACCGGATGACTGAGTTTAGCCTACAACATACACAGCTTACCTCATCAGTTAATACTGACCATGAAACTGAAGCCTTGTCTTACAGGTTGAATTTCAGACCGTCCCCATTTGAGCTGCCTACAGTACCACGCTGTTTCATCTGAGAAAGTGTTCTTCCAGACAACATCAAACTGTATCCAAGCTTTTCTTAAAATTGTGTTGCTCGTTGAGTTTTAAAACAAGCCTGTGATCATTATTAAAAAGGATAATCAGTCCACCTCGATCTTGCACCTCAACTAGAATTGACATACATTTTGACAGCTGTCCAGCTGTGCATTGACACTATATGTCACTGGGTCTCGTCATAGGCCGGTCGGGCACTTCCATTTAGCTCATACATTCATCTCCATTTGGCCATCCATTAATCTCCCTTTACTGTAACCCATCCAGCTACTGGCTAGCCAAAGCAGATGAGACGCCCCATTACTTATTAAACACCACTTTAAAGGGGACCCAAGTCAATTGAGAAGCCGCTCTCGTTTACGGTAACAACATTTGCTGAGCGGTCTCAAACACAGCGGACCAAGATGAGATTGAGCGAGATGGAATCAAGTCAATAAAGACATGGAGGATGATGTGCCCTGCGGTCAGATAGTTAAGTGAAGGTCAACCTGCCAGGGCACTGTGTAATCTGGTGGCTCTCTGGACGGTGACAGGCAGACAGATTCGTAAGGCCAAGGTGGAAAAGTTGCCCGGCCTTCAATATCCCCTAAATCGATGTGACCAGAGGAGGAGAGGGATGGTTTTTACCCCTGTAATGAAATTCTCATATTATAGCAGATCCTTGTTCTGAGGAGGGCACGTTTTGATGCATTGAGAGCTCATGAGAAAGGACACCCGATAAGGGGTTTGTGGGAGAAAGAGAGAGAGAGCACAGGCTCTCCAGCCAGCCAAGCTTTTCTTTTCGTCTGAGTGTGTGTGTATGTGTGTGCATTTCTGTGGATAGGCCAGCATGGACACTTTACCCAACCTAATCATGATTCCCCTCTTTTATCTGAGTGCAGACCAACTGTCTGGGCCTATACATCACAGCTCCCCCAATATACACACACGTACACACACGCAGACACCCATGACTCCCCCCGCTTTCTGTCTTCCTTCCCCCTTCTCCCACGCTATATATCGCTGGGTATCACCACTGACACTCTGGCAACATATTAAAAAGAGGGATAGGGACTGCTCTCTGTTATTGCCAGGAAAGTGATTTACCATGGGGCCCACATTCCCACCATATTGATTAAAGAACATGTGTGTGTGTGTGTGTGTGTGTGTGTATGTGCGTTTCACCTTTTCCCCATCTCCATGGGCATTCTTATTTTCCCTCTCTGTCATTGCTTTTCCTCCTCCTCCTCTCACTTCTCCTTCTCCCCTTTCTCTCCTCCTTTTATCTCTCACTTCACTTCCACTGTCTCTGATGTTGCCCAACAACCTCCACCACTTCCCCGTCTCTCTCTGTCTCTCATCTACGTTGGCCACGGACCCATGTGGCTGATTGTATGTGTGAGACTACAGCTGAGGCATGGGTGAGGAAGGAGGGGAGGGCGTGAGGGAGGGTGCGGGGATGGGAGAGTGAATATAAGACCCAAAGAGAGGGCAAGAAAGAAAAAACCTTTCCCACTGTAATAATCTATTGTTGCTGCAGCACAATTCATTCATTCAAATATTCACAAGCAGAAACTGCAGGCGCTACAGGTTTGCAGCCCATTTAAAATTCCTCAGTTGTCTTTCTGCACAATGTTTTTCCATATGTTCAAGGAGAATTCAGAAATACGACTCCACACACACTCTCAAACACCCCTGTCATACCGTAAAGCAATGTATAATGGTATAGGGTGAACAGCTCATGAATATTTTCAGTATTAGGTAACCTGTTGGTAACTTTTTGATTAACTCATTCATTATTTACGTGTTAAAATGCCAGAAAAATGTTGTTTACGCTACGCTAATGATTTCCATGTGGTGCATTCATTCAGTCGGTTTGACATTTGAGAGATCTCAACCACTATTCAGTGGGTAGTCAGGAAATTTTGTACAGCCATTCAGTGTCACCAGAAGATTACTCTCAGTGAGGCAGTGACTATTCGCTGGATTATCCTGGACCATGAGGTCCGCATTTGAACTGTGTCAATATTTCCCATCAACCTCAGCTGTGCTTTACGCAGTACGCTAAACTAAGATGAACATTGCACACATGATAGCGTCTAAACATCAGCATGTTAGCATTGTCATGGAGGGCATATAATCAGATATGTGACTCATGACCAAATACCAGCAACATTTCTATTAGCTTTAACTCTGCTGTATGTCTTACATTATCATGCATGACTAAACTAATATGAAGAACATGCTAAACATATGTTGTTAAAGATCAGCACGTTAGCATTGTCTTTGTTAGCACGTTATCATACTGACAAAAACAATTATCTGAAAGCTTCTCAGAGCTGCTGGCCTGGCTGCAGACTGTTATTCTTCAGAAATGGTGATTAATTGCTTATCAGAATCTTTGTAAATGAGTGTTCTGCCAATTGACTGCTTGATGAACTGCTGTGGCTGTTAGCCACGTTTGACCCCGTCCACATGAGACTGCTGTCACACATTGTCCCAGCTGTAGCTCAGCATGCGTCACTGCCAATTTGCTCACAATGATGCACAATTACAAAAAAAAAAGAGTTTTTCTCTCACCTGCCTACTCTGGATCTCTTTCTCTCATGTTTTTGCCTGTCACACTCTTTCTCTGTCACTTTTCTTTGACTAGTCAACTAGAAAGTAAATGTTCACGTATGTCATTTTGTATGTCGGCATTAATTGAGAGCTCAATCCCTAATAGAGACAACTGCTCAGTAAATCTGGCCAAGTGTCTGACCTTCATGCAACCTAGGTGGGAGGAGGGTCGCAAATCCACGCTGGATGACGCACATCGACCCATTCAGTTTTAATTCACTCTGTCACTGTGACAGGGGTATAAAACTATACTGTGACAGAACACATTCCCCCAGTCGGTACCTCTCCTACAATTTAGTGAACGGCTCATTCTCCTTATCATTACCTTTTTTTCCCCTTTCTGGTCATTTCAGTGGCCCCTCTATTTGTTCATTCCACTTGCCTAGGCTGTCTCCTGGGCCATTAATCTATACCGCTCCAACCGGTCCTCTGGGCTAGACCGGGCTGCGGCGCCACTCACTGTGCGCTCTGAAAGGCCACTGTGTTCATACAGATATGAAACGATGGACAGAGACAGAGAATGGCTTTTAGAGAAAGCACCCAGAGACATGAGATAAGTGGAAAGAAAGAGAAGGATACGAGGAGGAAGGGGAATGAAAAAATCCTCTTGCCCCTCCTTCACTTTTCATGTCATTTGAGGCAGGAGTGACAGAATCGTGTATTTGAGAGAGTGAGATGATGTTGCCCCCGAACGACTGCACTGAGGTTACCGTGGCGTCTGCCCTTTTGAAAAGGTTGAGATTTGAGGAGATTAATATGCCGTTGGATCACACTGGGGGATTTCTGGCTCGCCCGGAGCCGGCCTGGACACGCAGCAGCCGTCAGCGGTGACAGGGGACTCAAGCAGATGGCCTGGCTTAATCAGGGAGAGAGAGCGCGCTGTCCTGGATGCGCGTCTGTGTGTGTGTGTGTGTGTGTGTGCACCTAAATATATGATAGTGCTTGTGTGACTTGGAGTAAGGGAATTTTTGTGAAATGCATGTCTGTGTGGACTTGTGTGCCTCTGCTTTGTATGAAGAAGCAATGAATAGCCTAGATGCTGCAAACTTGGCAATGAAGACCGCCTGACTCGAGGCTCTGTCACTAACCGTGATAGAAAGTATTGGAGCTGACTGAGCTGGGAATTTAGTACGCAGCACATCTGAACTCTGTTTAGCTCTTGCTTTAATGTAATTGACTCTCTAAGAAAGAAACATCAGTCTTTGATTTGTTAGATATTTCCTCTAAATGTGCCATTTTGACTTAAATCCATAAATGGACGTGTTTATCCTGCCGAGTGCACAAAAACAACTTGCTAATCTAAAAGTGTCTCTGAACAACATTCCTCTCCATGTATTCACTTTATTATTCCGGAGAACATCTTCCTTTTTTGATGCCATCACACAGGGGAGAAACATAAGAACTCATTAACAGTCAATACCTTTTTAAAATGAATGCGTGTATAATTACATGCATGATAAATCAGCGTCATGATTGAAATGGCGTTCTGCAGCTGTCAGTCTGTCCATCTGTTATCTGCGTTTCATTTCATTTGGGTGTCTTCTTTCAGACTTGGTTGACTCAGTGTTTGGTTTTCTCCCCCCTCATTCAAGGGGGAGTTCAACATGTCCTCATCGTGGAGCTGAACGGTACACCCGGGTTGTTACTGTTACTGTCTTGAGCGTCGCTTGGGGTAAAGTGAGGCGGCGTATTTTCACATCCTCAACCAGAGGACCCGGGTTCTTTCCCCATACCGGCAACCATTCGCACTGGCGAGGTGTTCTTGAGTGAAGCACTACACCGTCGTCTGGCCCCGAACTCGGATGAGGCCAAGCGAAGAGAGACAGCCGAGTACGACTTAGGGAAGTTGTAGTACAGTATATATTGCTCAGTGGTGCATTGACAGTAGCTGTTGAAAGCAGAGAGTGTTATTTGTTCACTCTCTGTTTCCCCAGACACTCCGGGGATTCAAACCAGTGAGCTCTCCAGTCATAAGCATGTTTTCTTTACCGCCGTCCCTGCTGTCAGGAACCAAAAGCTTGAAGTTCTAACAAGGGAAACGCCGGCTGTGTATGCTGTCATTTCCTTCTCATTTCCTCGAAAACGAAGACTTAACAAGAACATTTAATAAGGGCATTTAATGATTTCAGCTAAGGAACTTGGAGGACTGAACAGTGGTGGATTTTCGTTCTGTGCTAAATCGCCTTTTAGTGCTACAATATGGATGGTGCTCGACATGAATGCTCACGGTATGAATCTTTATTTCCATATAGTGTATTTTTTTCAGTGTTTAGATGGAAATTTACTTCCTACCCTCTGGTCAGGGTGCAGGGTCGGCCAGCCGGCTCCTAGAGCAAGTGGTGGTTAAATATTTTGCTCGAGGGCTCTTGGAGCACCGTGTGCACACGGGGGGATCAAACCTTAGGCCCTTCAGTCTGATAATGACCCCTGTAACCAGCTGGCTGTGTCAAAAATAAGTCAAAACTGCATGCCTGTGTGAGGCAAGAATGGACCTAAATGTAAAGCCTTTGTTGCTTTGTGGAGTAGGGGGGCCAGGTCATAATATCATGCTGCCCCCGAGCATCGCTGTGGTCGGCAGATGTGCAGGGCATCTCCATGGCGACGGAGGTGATGCCGTGGCTCATCCGCAGCTGAGGATGCAATGGCATGCCGCCGCAGCTGGTGAAGGCCAGTCAGCTCGCAAACCCCTCCGTAGTACATCACTGTCAGTGTACACACTCCTCTTGCTCTCCTCCACATTGTGTTGCGTCTCTTGCTCCCGTTTAATTCGCTCGGCCTCTTTTTCACTCTCATTGCCGCTCTGTCTCTGTTATTGATGTCTATATCTCTTGATCTCTCCTCCAGCTTGGCCGTGCACTCTAAGCCGGTGGTGTTGAAAGAGATGGATGCTCACTGCCCTCAGTAATCTCCGTAGCAGCCATTTAGATAATTAAGTCACTATTCTTGCACTTGCCTCACGTCCCGCCGCTACGAAAGCTGAACCACACACACACACACACACACATACATCATTTCTATACGTACGTATTTATTTGGAAACACACGCATGTCACAGTAGGGGTAATAATGCAGCAGCCCATTGAGCATTTGCTCCAACCGCCCTTGCGCGCGCGTGTGTACGTATGTGTAGGTGCCCGCGTGCGTGTGTGGCATCAGCAGTGAGAGCTGTTTGTTTTGATGCCGTTGTTGGTTTTTATTTAGAGAACAGAGAGAAATTCGCAAAAGGATGCAGCGGGGGGAGAGAAAAGGCGACAGCTGCCATGAGCCACAGAGAATACACACAGACACACTCACACGCGCCCACACATACGTACGTAGACGCATAAACACTGCGTGATTGGCGTCTGGAAATCTGCCGCTCCCACACCCCGTAGAAAAGGCATGCAGAAATGCTGGATGGGAAAGTCTGCACACTAGCCCCAGGGTTTTTCTCCAGCTTTATGTCTTGCCGTTGTGATAATGTGGCGTTTTGTTGAAAGTCGGTGTTTTAATTAACTGTGCAGCAGCGTGCGGCGGTGGAGGTAGCGGTTGCCTCTCTGTTCCTCAGGCTAATCACATGCTGACAACCAAACACTGGCAGGGTGTTACTAACTCGGTCATTGCAATATTTCATAACGCCGTGGTCATTCCTGTCTGCGCGGGAGCCGGTGAGAGCTGACGTTTTTTTGGACGGGAAAATGACGGTTGGCCCGTGTTGTTTTCATCATGCAAAAAGTGAAAACAGGGGCCGTGTGTTCAAACTACAGCAAACAAGCGGCTTGGAAACCCTTGCATCATGTCGTATCCCCTACAAAAACACACATGCACTTCACACACACGCGCTCGTGAGCACACAGCTGCCTTCTTTTTCAGATTGGGAGAAAGTTTTACTTATTAATGCTCCACTAAAAGAATTGTGCTGATGCACACTGAGGGGGAAATTTGCTGTCAGTGGTGCAGGTATGTGCAATATTTCTTAATCTGAAAGAAAAAAAATAACCCTCGGCCTCGGATCCTTTTTATTTCTCTTCCCTCTGTCTACCTAATTCACCGTATCCCCTCTTTTTTATCCACTTTGAATGATTTGGCCTTTGCTTGCGCGCTTTATCAAAGAAAAGATGATCAGGAAGTGTCTGTCTCTGGCAAACTGAGGCAGTGTGTGCATGTCACCCACCAGTGTTTCATCCATCAAGGTGTCAGATTAATGTACAAAGTGCCATCTCCAACTATCATCTCTGAAACCTCTGTGGAAATCCTAATAGGCGGATGAGATAAGGAGGTGGATTCAGATTAGTGCTAGATCGCCTCAGAGTGACTGGTGACTACCCCGTGGTTCAGGTTTATTTGTGTCAAATGCTTCCCGGTTGTCCTGTAGCTGTTTAAGTAAAACCAGCCTGTGTGCCGCTAATAATCGGCTAAAAGGCAGGCTATTTTTGGTGCCTTAGCTGGTGGGCCACTGTTTTGAGACATCCCACGTTTTTATGATGCACTGCTTGACTGTGTGGTGTCTCTGGATTCCACTCAGACCACTAATGAGGTGTAGGAATTGTAGCAAAGTGCTAATTCCCCTCAAACTGCCGGGATTAATTGGACCTATTAATGCTAAGAATCAATCCCAACAATAGGCTTGTTGGTTTCCATGCCAGCAGGTAGCTGCATTCATCTCAGCTTCTTATCCCTGAAGATGGTCCTTTATTCTTCCTCTCGGCAACCCCCACACCTCACCTCCGCACATACACACCCACATGTACATACACACACGAAGCGTGTCTGAGCTCAGGAGATAGACAAAACTCCATTTTTCCTTTCCTGTGGTTGCCTTTTCCTCCAGCTTCCGCTCTGTTGTCCTTGTATTTTTTTTTCTGCTGTTGTTGTTTTTTCTGGAACATCAGTTGGGTTTCTCCCCTGTATCGCATCCTTAAGAGGGAAAGCTAAAAATACCCTGGAAGCCCTGGCTCTTTTCTGGCAGATCAGTTTGCTTCATCAATCAATATTTCACAGAAGTGAAAAAAAAAAAAAAATCCCAAATAAATATACTGGAAAGAAAAAAGAATCCAAATATAGAACACATTGACTCTGCATTATCCAGTTTTGCCTGTTTTAGGGTGCCTGTGTTTTGCCTCATTTATGATACCTGTATTGTTTGCCTGTGCAGTTGCACATACGTGTGCGTGCCAAGGACGTGTGCTTGTGAAAGATGCACCATCTTTGAGATTTGTGTCTTCATCATTGCAGTGTGCGTCTTCATCAGCTGAGGTGTCCTGGGTGGCGCGGACTCTAGCTGAAGAGGAGAATTTAAAAAGCCCGAGACTCTGGCTCGCGTTGCTTCGGGCTATTCCTGTACCAACAGTCTCTCCCATTATTTAAATATCAGGATGAATACCTCTGTTGTCCTGAAGGAACTGTCAGCACATTATGGGTGTGCTATTATAATGGTGTGTATGTGACGCGCGTGTGAGCAAGGGCGCATGTCTGTGACAGTTATAGTGTGTGTGTGTGTGTGTGTGTGTGTGTGTGTGTGTGTGTGTGTGTGTTAGCGGTTGCCTGTGCATGCCTCCCACAGGGCTGCTCATTTACAGCAATATCTTGTCCTCGTAAAGTTACAGTACGCCTGCTTTCCCCGGCCCTCGTTTGTACCATCCAGACTCGCTGATGGACGAATTGATCATTAGCACAGACTCGTGAGTGTAGCAGGTGGCTGTTGGTGTGTGTGTGTGTGTGAGTGTGGTGAAAGCTGGGCTGTCGCTGGGTCAATAGAAGTAAACACTACTACAGATTGTTTCCAATGGAGCCCTTCCTCTCGGGGAGTATCTGTGGCGGGTGGAATAGCTGGGGGTATTGAGCGCGGGGCAGAATGTGCCAGCAAAGCAAACATCACACCCTAGAGCAGGAGTATGACACACAACCCGTCCCGCCCCACCCTGATCCCATCCCTTAACACCCCTCTCCCCATTTCAGGCTGCACCCACACAAACACACACACTTTACTACTGTTATATTTCATTTGCTCGCTCGCTCACACTGTCTGGCTGTCTCTCCGTCGCTGCCACGTTCCATCCATCTGTTACCATCCCTCTTTCCTCACGTCTGTCTGCGGCTCCCTGCGTATTCCCACATGGCTTTGTTAACGCAGCTCTGTCACACACGCCCGACATGCTGCATCCCGCCTCGGAGTGACAGATGCTGTTCTTGAGGGTGTGCGTCTCACGTTCCCACCTGTCAGGCAACTTTTTATTTTGGCTTAATCACGCCACCGTCGCTCGGCGAACTGAAGTCATCGAAGAGTCCCGAGGCGTGCCGCACGGACTTAAAACCCGCGCCGGAGCATTGAGGGCATCTCCATGGCGATAGCAGTGAGGTCATGGTGATGTCAGCTACAATTGACCCTGCACACAGCCAGGCATTGGCGTACTCCCACACACACACACACACACACACACACACACACACACACTTTTCTTCATCTCCTTCTTGCGCATGTCGACACCCACACCATCTCACTTTTCAGTCTCAGTTGCACCTGCGTTTGGAGCATGGTGCACCCCGTGCCGATTCTGACGCATCAGCGGGGCTAGAATAGCTGTCTTTTTCGAAACGGGAGTCTAAAAAAAATGCCCTGCGACCAACACACACACGCGCGCACACACACACAATCTGCCTCCTCTGCAGCTGACTGCTTTTAACTCATGACGTGACCGACAACACAATGGAGATGCCAGTCAGCCAGACAGTCAGCTCATTAGGTCTGATTGCTGACATGGTGTTTCTCGCTTTCTTCTCCGGCTCTTCTGTACGTGTCGGAAAGCAGATTCTTTTTGTTAGTATTTGGGCTTCCAGAGGATTAACGATTTTAATCATTTGTTTAGATTTTCATCTCTCGGCAAAGGATTCTCAGTCATCAGCTGTTATTTTAAGTAGGAGCTGGAGTCAGAAAATAGCTTTTGGCGTGGGAAAGTCTGATACCTCCAGGTAAGATTATTAACATGCTGACAGGATTGCAGGAGCTGAAGAGCCTCGCTAATTGCTGAAGGGTATGACTGAAATGCTGTCATTAGTTTCTTATGAAATTGGAAAGGCTCTTAAGAAGGTCGGCTTTCAGCGCGTGCCTCGCAGCAAAGGTTATCATCTCTCCTCTGAAAGACCGCTGTTTTGTCCAGGACTGACACTGCCTTCATTGGATGTGAAAGAAAATGGGCAAATCTTTATTGGCACCCTCTCCCTAGAGCAGCGCAGCGCGGTGCAAAGTGTCATTGTAGATGTGATGTATTTAAGTGTTTATCTGGTCTGGCAGAGTCCACAGGTGTCTTGGGTGTTGGTTTCCGCAGGCGCCTCTCAGAGCAAAATTTCTTTTATCACCTTCTCATACTTACCCTTGCAAACGCACACACACTTTCAGCCTCAAGGTGATGTGAAGCTCATGCGCCGAGACAGACGCACACACGCATGCACGCACAGATTTTAAAGGAGTCGCAACAGACCCACTCAGTGAAGGGAATTTAAGCGTCTGTAATTAGTAGCTTAAATCCTCCTGTTTACCAAGGACCATAAATGTGGTGGGATTTGTCTCAGTGACACTCGTTCTGCGGGGATCAGTTGCCAGCCTCCGGTTACACTGTACATACTGACACGCATAGTGCGAGGATGACAGGAATTAACTTACAGGATTGTGTACATATTGAAATGTGGTGCCAAGGCTGTGAAAATGCCACTTGGGTAAGTGAGTGATGGAATTTGAAGCACGGTAATGTGAGAGGCTCTCCTCCAGAAAAACAACATTTGTCCTTTGTGTAAACTGCTCGAAACGACCCACTTTACGTTACATGTCGAGGGAGAAGTCGGATGTGGCGTGACATCTGATTTGGAAAATGAAACGTTGTATGACATGAAAGCGATGCATCACTTTTTATACCGGGGTAGCCATCGCCTTGATGTCTCTGTGTGTAGTGGTCTATTGTGGGCAATGTTGTGAGCTAAAGATCAGGACTTACATATTTTATATTTGCTGTTTTACCATATCCCATGTTCAGAGGCCAGTAAGTCTGTAGAGCAGATGTGCTCATTTTAATTAAATCTTCATTTCTTGTGAATTAAAGTAGTCCAACAGGCAGTGGAAACGTTCGATGATGGTTTATTTGATGATTTCCATCACAATAAATGAAGCCAGATGTTTCTGATCCAAAAGTAAAATCTCCGATTGGTTGATTACTGACTTGCTGCATTGTTCTTGCTAACATTCATAACATAACTTTTGTGATGTTGCATATCGTGCAACAAGTATCTTGTGACATCATGAAACTCAAAAACTCTGCAGACATCTTACAGATTTATCCTAAACCTGTTTGCATACTAAAAACTGTAGATTGGCAGCATAATAACAACGGGTCCACTTGTAATAAACTATTCAAAATAGTCATTAAATATTGTGTGAAATGTAATAAATTACAACAAATTACTAATTCAAAGACTGTAACATAAGTTTGATGTATTTGTGCACCAATTTGATGAAGTACCTTGATTTTATAGGCGTTAATTCAGTGGGTGAACCCTGTGTTTGCAACAATTTCTCAGTCAGATATTATTATATAAATCAAACTCCATATATTGGCCAGTTAAACCAGGTCTCGCATAGACTGTGACACTATGACACAGTAAACAGGATATCTGACTTTAACACACCTTTAATGTCTCATCTCGTGCCAACTCACAGTCACTCTTTAATTGGTTTTAACAGCAACTCTGACCTCTCCCACGCTGCAGGCAGTTTCAGCTGCCCACCCTTAAATGGACCTCAGCTGTAGGTGTACAGCATCACAAAACATGCATGAGAACCTGGGTAGTGGAGTTTTCAAAATGAATGCTCACGGAATACAAAGGTGTAAAGAAAAGGCATAAATGAACCTTTTCATAGACTCAAGCGAACCTTTACAAACTCATTCATTTGCTCCCATTTTTAGGCTTTATGCACTTTTTGGTTTACTGGAAATGAGAAAGACTGAGGAAGAATAGGATGCTTATGCAATAGCAAGTTCGGTGCTTGATTAAAACCCAAGGCTTCTCATTTTTATATGTGACACATGTCTCCAACACCCAACCCACCACGGTCACCTCTTATTTAAACTGCTTTTCGTGGAATCACCACTAACTTTGCTTACTTTTAATTCATCCTCCCCGCGCTGTATATTGCAGCCCCGCTCAAGGTTACCCTTGGGCTCTTGCAAACATAGTTCAGTGCCTTTTCTCCAGAATGTAATAGATTTGTCCCTCCACTGCGCCCTTGCGCTTGGAGGCGCGCGGGAAGACAAAAAGCTTGGACAGTTTTTGCAGTCAAATCACAAAAATGTCTGGACAGGGGAGCGCGGCGGATGCACAGTGGCATGTACCCTCTTCACATCTGAAAAGGATTGATAAAATAAATTGTTCAGATTTGTGAATGCAAATGCACTCTGGCCCCAATTCCGACTGGTGTGGAGATAAAACCCCCTCTCTTATTTCTTTTTCTCCTGCTTTTTTTTTTTTTTTTTTTTTTTTCCTGTGGAGGAATTTTCTGCCCTCTTATTTCTCAGCTGAGGTGTGGAGCTCGGGTGATAAGAGAATATTACCTGGCACTAACTCTGCCATTGTTCCACCGGACTAGCACCTTGTTACTCTCTCTGTCTCAAATATTTTTAGACATAATGCAAGCTTATGCTATTGTAAAATTTCAGGTTATTAAAAGGGGTTACTGCGGAGGGGGAGGAAAGGTTACTGCAGAAGTGAGTGAGCGAGATACAGAGAGAGAGGGAGTGTTGCCCCACAGCTTTTAGTCGCTCCATCTGGCTCTATCACCACCTATCAGCTTGCTGTATTTGGACAGAGCAGGCCTCGTGTGAGAGAGAAATGAATGAAGGGAGCAAATCAGAGAGGGGGTGGACTTCGCGGAGACACGGAATGAAAGGGAGCGCGACAGAAAAGGACGTACGGGAAGAGCGAGCGAGTGTTTTAGCAGGTGAATAAATGGCAGGTCACAACAGCTAAAGATACAGAGGGGTCAGTGCTCCCACCGCAGGCTGCATCGTGTATCGCTCCCATCAAAGCGTTGCGAAGACCCTTTTCATTTCCAACAGCCTGCTCAAAGACTCCACGCGCACTACGCCGGAGTCTGCAACGTGTGTGTTCTCATTAAATCCTGCCAAAACACCACGTGCATACACACAGGCATTCACTTGTAGTATATACAGCATTTTTTATTTTTTTGCACTCTCACACACACACACACACACACAGAAGCCGGCATTTCAAGGCATTCGCTCCTCTCTGAGGCAAGCGTGACAGACCCCAGCGTGCAGAATAAAGACCTATCATCCGCTGTCATTCTCTCCTTACAGACCGGGGGATTTTGCATGGGGCTTGCTGAACCTGGTTTGAGGTTGTTATTTATTTATTTCATCTGTTATCAAGGGCTTGGGAAGCATAACGTGCCTTTGGTGAGGAGGAGTACAATGCGCGACAATCCCCTCAGTGATGGATTTCTCTACTCAGATCCTGTACCGCTTTGATTTATGATATAATATAGAGTGATATGCCGCTCATGCTACACAATGGCGCCGTACCCCATACTGATGTAATTCCAGCTCACTGTCGCCTCTTAGCCTATCACAGCCCTGCTGTGCTTGAAAAGGGGGAGAACCCTCAAATGCACTTCAAGGGCAATCTGATTGAATTAACCAGCCATTAGATGTATGAGATGAGCTGTAATTGCAGGGGTATTTATCTATTCAGATGAATGGGTTTTGACCGCAAGGTCATGATACTGCTGCGCCGTCCTCAGGAAAACTTGATTGAGCGTGTACCTGTTTGCGCCTCGATCGGCCGCATTGTTTTAACCTCTCATTGGTGAGCCGAGGTCCCTCCTGTAACAAATTTAGCTCCTCATGGTGATGGCAATGTGGTTTTTTTCCCCTTCTTTTTTATAGACCTGCTTAGCAGAGCTCATTTCTCTCCCTCTTGTCGCAGCCCTCGTTAATGACTGGGAGAATAGGAATTAGAAGCAACAAATGAGCCGCAGTGTGTTCGTGTCAGTCAGGTGCACGGGGAGCAGATGCTGTGAGCATTTACACCTTCACGTCAACATGTTCTCTCCTTAATTCACGCGGTGTCTCGCTCTTTCTCTGTCCCCCGGCCTTTTTCTAGCTTTGAAACCCTGCTGTCGTTTCTGTATCTCTCGCTTCCATTTGCATATACACGAGGTAATAAAAGAATTTCAACCTGACCTACACCCTCTGCCTTTCCATTTCCTGCAGGCCTGCCCCTGTTGTTCCCTCTGAGAGGAAGAGGAAGTGATGTCACGCCACCACCACCGCTTTGAGAGGGACTACCGGGGACCCTGGGAGCGGAGAGACATCCGTCCTTCTGGCCTCCACAATGGAGGAGCCAATCATAGCTGTGCCTCTGCCGTTGTCAATGGCAACAACCGTCCAGGGCTCCTTCCCCTCCCAGTCATCCCCTCCCTCCTCCCCACCCCTGTTACAGTTGCCGTGACAACATCGAGCAGCGACATAGCGGTCAAGCGAGGCATCACGGCAGCGGGATCAGTCGCTCCGGCGTCGGCCAAGGTAAGAACCCCGTCCAAATGGATGCTGCAACACCTGCTTCCCTCTGACTCCTCTTGGAAAGCTGTCAGTGTTTCCTCCCGCTCTGTCAACTTTCTTTCAAGTCTTTGTCTCACCCCGTGTCAACTTTCTAATCTATGAAGACTCCCCAACTGGACATAATCTCCAACTTTCTCCCTGCTTTTGAGGCTTTCCAGCTTCCTTCACTCTCGCTGTCCTCCAGTTCTCCTCTCTCACTTTCTCCAAATGTTTCTGCACTGTCCAACTCACTGGCATGCCTGTCTTCATGGTTCAACTGTCTCAGCTCTTCAAGCCTGTCCGCTCTCTCCCTCTCGCCCCCTCTCGCCCCCTCTCTCTCCCTCCCCGCCTGCCTCCTGCCCTCTCCACCCCTCTGCCTCACTCCAGTTCTGCTGCTCTCTCTGCACTCCCTCTGTCCAATGCCCCGCTCTTGCCAAACCATTTTCCTTCCATCTTCATTTTCGCTCTCTGCCAAATGGCAGGCTTGTCCTGCCTTTGCCTCCTTGGTAATTTTCTTCCTTCATTATGTAAATGACCTTTTGACAGTGGCTCAGATGGGTGCTGCTGTCAGAAGTGATGGTTAGAGGTGGTGCTTTCCTTAACAAGCAAGCAAACACAAAAGGACCACATCTATATATAAACCCTGAGCTTATATTATCAATTTAATAAAACACAAAAAACAACAGGCCCATATTTCTCTTATGGCAGCACATTCCTGTTCTTCAGGCCTCTTCTTTCTTCTTGCCATATAGAGACCACGGTATTAGATCCAAAATTGGTTCTAGACCAACTTTTAATGACACCTCAAGGGGCACAAAAGGCAACATTTCGGTGTGCTGTGTGATTACACACTTCGCTCTATATCTCGTTTCTATATTGCATATTGTGTTCAGACCTTATCCTGAAAACTGCACTTAGGAAATGTCTGAGCAATGTAGTCAAGAGCCGTAGAGTTTGTGTTCTCCCCCTCACTCGCCCTGGGATTTGCTAGCTAGCTGGCTGTCAGCAGTGTGAAGAGTAGGGCCTTTATCAAAAAAGAGTTAGACATTTCAGCCTGTCCCCTGCCTCTGCTTCCATGGATACCATTCATCTTCTCTCAACACTCCCCCTCACTATCAGATAATTTGCTTTAATTTGAACTTCAGCCATAAATGGGTTTTTTTCCCCCCCCTCGTTCACCTTCTCGGGCTCATACTCTCGGTGGGGCCTCCTGCACTCCAAGAGCAGAGGTAAACAATGCTCTGGTAATTTAGCCCGTAAGTGCACATCATTAGATACCCCACTGAATGCACTGACCACAGACACAGTAAATCTGCTCTGGCACCGCATCGGCCCCTCCTTTTGTGCGGCTGAATAATTACATACATCCCGACAAAGTCTTGCCAACTCCCACCGTGGCCATTGTCATCATTCAATGGCTGCCAGAGCAATTAGGTGCATTGCCTCGCACGTGAATGCACAGTCGTTTAAAGGTACAGTATATGTGGGAATGTGTGCGCGTATGTGCAGCAGCTATAATGCAGATCCTTCCCCAGATGCCTCTCTGTTAGCTTCATTCAGGGATTTACCTTTCTACTTTGTCTTGCCTTTGACAGTCCTTTGTGAGGGATGCAATAGAGACCAGCGACGTTTTAAAAGGGAAATACCCAGAGTCTGCGCTCTGCTTTAATTACGGCCTAGAAAAGATACAGGGCCCCCAAGAGCCGGCCAATACCATAGGAGCCTGTCTTTCTATCTCTCTCCTAGCTGTCCTCCTGTCGTCACTTGCTCTCTTTCCCATTCTGTCATCTTCGATCAAAGCTGTTGGGGAGGGTCACAAAGAGTCTGGTGGATGGATGCAGCTCTCCTCTCCGTGGTCCCCGTGTCTCTGCTCTGTCCATGGCTCCACTAAAAAGCTGACAGGCCGTTATTGATCTCCACTGTTTGGAGACTCTCTCTTTATAAACACGGCGGCCCAAGTGGGGACACAGCCCAATAGCTAGACATGTTCAAGAGTGCGCATGTCCGTGTCTGTGAGTGACACCCCTGCACATATTACTCAGTTGTAAAACCATAAAAGCAGTGATCATTGCCCTTAACGTGAGATGTGAAAACGGTAAAAGTGTATTGTTTCACAGTTACTTTGGGGTTGTTTGCCATCTGTTATGAGCAGCTTGTCTTCATGTGACAGCTTTTAATAATCAAGTTATATTATATAGTGATTTTGTATAAGAGTTATATGGTTGGCACGAGGCTGCCGCGTGAGTGTATGTGTGTGTTCATATGTGCGGGTGTGTGTAGGACAAATGCTGAGAGTGGCAAAGTACCATCTGGTGGTATTGTCCATCCTGGTGCAGAGCTAACCACACGGAACAGTGGACCTTAGTTAAATTAGAGCTATACTTTGTTATCTCCTGTCAGACCGTTAATTCATTTTTATGTATTTTTGTCATGGATGTATAGCCACTGCAGGCAAGGCCATGTTAATAACTGCAAACTATTTCTGTCTCCCGCTGAATAACAGGACTTGTATACGTCAGCTGAAAGTCAGTTATGAACAGTTTCCTTAGAATATCAATTCCACTCAATTTACCAGGTGGTAATTAAATTGACTTCTTTCATATTCAGTTATTGCTCATGTTGTGGCTTTTCTATTTAGCTTTCTAGCGGCCATGGTAGGAGCTGACAACCCAATGTTAACATGACGGGGCACCATGATGTCATTATTTGTCATATTTCCATAGGTATGGCTGTTTATTGGTTGCTGGGTGTTGATCACAGGCATGCATGGATGTGTACTCGCTGCACTAAAACCTATTTGAATCTATACACCTGCATTACAGCTTCTATCCGCTTTATTATCATCTCTACCCTTCAGACACCCTTTAAGTTGCGTTAATGTTTGTACTTCCCTTGTGTCGCTTAATAGGTGTAATCTGTCTCGCCAAACATCACCAGACATTGTCTATTGACGTTTAAAGAGAGCTGTGATTGGGGTTACCGGAGATCACCGTGATTGATTCGTGCAATGACCCGCGAAAGGTGTGCGCTTCTCTTCCTGTGAAAAGTTGTGTGAACGATCTGTGCCGGGTTGTTTTGCGCGTTACTGTTGCAGCCCGTTATTGGGTGTAAGCGAGGATTTTAGAGGGTTTAAAAAAATGGTTTTTATCTGAACACATAATATTACTCATAAAGTATCTTCCCACAGAAAGCCCCCTGAAACATATGGATTTCTGTGCATGGTTTAATCCTTGTAATATGAAATTCTTAATCCATCCTCCCCTGATATTTAATAGCAGCAGTGCTGGAATTTGTGTTTCTTTACCAACCTTTATTGGACAAAAATGCAGGCACCTCAGTTGAAATTAAAGAACAGACAGTTATATATTGATCTAAGACGTACCGCAAACTAATAACTGTTGTTAGTATGGGGCTTTTGCTCGTAGGCTTGTGTTGATTCTCTATATCATTGGCATTTTGATTCACTCTGTTTACATCTCATTCATTTCTCTGTTGAAATGTTTGCTGAGAGAATTTGGTTTGCGATCTACACAGACGTCTCGATGTCTGCAGAGTGAGCTACGCCTTCAAGCCTGCAGCCATCTCATTAGTTTAATGTTATTGGAAACAAACTCTAAGTTTCTTTTCTTAATTTTATTCTGCTCGGGTAGCTGCTTCGCTGCGGTGCAAAGGTTTTAACCTCCGCATTTTGTTCTGTTTTGACAATATTCTTATGTAAGAGCTGGAAAAAAATCATCATGTAACCAATACGTGAAGAAGTTTGTGTAGTGCTGATCATAAGAAGATTAGTTTTATCCCTGGCAAGTCTTAAAGTTTCCAGTCAATTCATAGAGTCTTTATTGGTTGGCGTGGGCAAGAGTAGAGCATGAGCACGAGTGGGTGGTACTGTCTCAAAAATGGCGATAAGTGGTCTTGACTTCTTCAAAGTCGCTCATGAGGATCTCAGATGTTACTCATTAGCTGTCTCATCGGCTTCACTTCACTGACAGTGTTCTCGGTAGTCACGGCGCATTTCATTAATTTTACAAAATACGACCACAGCACTGTTTGCAGGAAAACAAAGCACGGCACTGTAAACATTGAAGATGGATGTATTTGATATTTACCTTCAGTTGTACTTATTAGAAGCCCCCTTCAACAAGGAGTGTTGGTAAAGTACATATTGCTGTTTGATCTCCTGCTGATAGGGACTGAATGGAAAACCTGCCGTTGGCTCTCTAATAAAGAGGCTATTCCCCCCCGGTATGGCCAAATGAAGCGTTCTGTTCTGCTGAGCACGTCTCTCGACAGATACCGCATCCCGTGACAGATCCCACCACCTGGCAAGGATCCTTTAGCTGTAGTGGTATGCATTTTGACTGACCCGTACTGTATATCCATACCTGCAATGTCACGTATCTAGTTGGTCACGAAAGGTTCTCCTTGTTGCTCAGGTTGGCGTCATTTGAAAAAATTTTTAAAAAACCCCAAAATCCCCAATCGCCCAGCATTGGCAGCACCAATCAATAAGAGCTCGTCTTGAAACAAAATCACACATTGTGCCTTTTCGGTCATTGATTTCAGCCAGGTCAGCCAGCCAATGGATTGAAGCAGACCCCATACTGTGACCAACACAACGTGGTATCCAGAGAACAGCAGGTGTCATGGCCTCACTCTGACACAATCAGAAAAAAGAAAGAAAACACACCAAAAGCGAGCCCATTCGGAGCGATTCATTTTATTTCACTGTATTTTTTTCCTGCGACCACATGTGTCATTTTCCCCCGACAGTGACAAGGCGAACAAATTGTGATGAAATATATTTTCAGCTTTGAAATATTCAGCATTCTTAAGGCGACCGCGTGTGGACCGGCGGTGTGATGTGACTGCGAATCACCTCTGTAGTGCATTAGTAGTGCATTAGCGGCGGTTTTAGCTTTTATTCATTTTTGTTTTTTACACCGCTGTTTATTTTTGCTGAGACTTTAGGTCTGCATCAAAAAAAACAAAAAAAACAACAAAAAAAAAACAATGTCAACATCACTCTTGTGTCAGGCAGCCTGGTAATGAATCCACTGGAAGAATCTTTATTGAGGTTGAGGTGGGGGGAAAAAAGGCTTCGCTTGAAAACTGGGATAACCTTGTGACGAGTCGCTGTGAAATGTATTGAATATGAGATGATTAAAGTTTAAGAAGGTGCTCGCTGGGGGAGCTGGATGAGGGAGACAGAACGGAGACGGGAGGGAGGGAGGGAGGGAAGAGGGGTGGCAGAGAGTTGCTTTTGAATTAGCTTCAGATCGGAGAGGAAACTACAGTTGTTCGATCAAACGGTGAAACTCCCATCGCCCGGGAAAGATGAAACTTTACATTTCCAAAGCAGACACACCTCACCATGGGGTCTTAAAGAAAGCCTCGCTACCTTGTGAGGAAAAGCCCAGAACACTAAACATAGCTGGAAGAGAAATGAATTGCTACGCCGTTTGAAACAATGCCGCCCAGCCCTCCTTTTTGTCCTTTTACGCACATAAATTCAATCCAATTATATCAATTCACAACGTTTATACCATACCAGAATTCCAGGATGTGTGTAACTGTCAGTCATTCGGGATACTGTGTTGTTCTTTTATTTTTGACAGTTTAACTTTAATTAAAATGAAAAAAACCCCAAACCAACCAAAAACAAAATATACAGTGAGAGTCCTCCCCCAAATACTAAGTAGCAGGCGGCGTTCTGAGGTGCTTTTATCTTTCTCTGAGGAGCAGAAAGGTAAACAATCGTCACACTCGGCTGCCTGGGTTTGATTTATTAGCCTCTACTGTACGTGTTGTCATCCTGTCACAGACTTGCCTCGTGCCATTTGCATTCGCCGGGAAAACGTCTCGAAACTGTCTCGCCTCTCAGAAGACAGTTCCTCAGAAGCGGACCAAACTGATTGATTAGAAATACTTAATTTCACCGCCGTGCTTTTCTTTTATTATCCATACGCCCTCGTGTAAAATCTGAAGGCTTTTTTTTTTCCCTCTCTCTCTCTCTCTCTCTCTCTCTCTTTCTGGTAGGTGAGTCAAGTGTCTCTTTATCTGACGTTCACTGTTTGAACAGCTATGCAATTTTAAATATGAAGAGCCAGAGGTCTGATGCACTTTTTTTTTTTTTTTTTTTTTGTTCTTTGTAAGTGGCTAAGTGGCGCGCATGTCAGAGTATATTTTAGTGCTAAAAGTCAGCTTGTCTGACACGGAGCTGAGACGAACCTGTCAGCTCTTTCTGTCCTGTCCGTCCGGTCGAAATGTCAGAATGGATAAAGACAGCCCTCGGTGGTTATGCAGAAAGCCGCGCTCAAGTATTAGACACGCCACTATTAGAAATGCCACTCCTTTTTGTTCCTGCTGATTGGATTTTTTTTTTTTTTTCCTCAGTGGGAAAACTAGATTTTGAATTCCCGGCACAACACAGTGCGCCTGCTGTTTCTAAGAGTGCCTTCGTATCTTGTCTAGTTAGATGGGTACACCTGATTTTAATTGGTCTGACAGTTTATGAACCAAGCGTCATCATTTTCCGCCGCCGCTGTTTTACTTTCCATTAGTCATGCGTTAATTCTTTCTAATCTTTTTTTTTTTTTCCCCCCATACACACAAACATCATCATAATGTTTGTGGACAAACAAATCCACTGTCGGGCGTCTGCAACAGAGTCATTAAGAAACAGTGGACCTCAAGGGAGCAAAGCGGGGATTAAGCAGTGATTTTCCTCGAGATGATCTATGGAAACTTTTGAGTGTTAACGAGAAGCAGTGATTGTGTGTTTACCGGGAGCAATTGCACCAGGGTCTGGATGTCTCGGCACCATGTGGGGAGAATTAAAGCTTTCCACTCGGAATCAGACCAGGCTATGCTGCAGTGATTGCTAATCAAGTAAAGAGATACAGAGGCAGACGGATAGACAGACAGAAGGAAAGCCAAGCAGACTGAAAGACAGATAGACAGACACCTCAGTCATGAGGACTGCACACTGTCAAACTGTCAGAGGGAAAGGCACTGTAAAAAAAAAAAAAAAAAAAGGGAAACTGTCAGGCTTCATTTTTTTTGTTATCAGCATTTGAAATCGGATGGATGGAAAATGGGAGTCATGAATCTGATGACAGATTTATCAGAAATCTCACACCCTCATCGCACAGCCAGGACATTGTCATCTTTTATTGTCAACAGAAAATATTGACAGCGGACTTCTTGATTTAAGGAAAAAAAAAAAAGAAAAAAAAAAGGAAAACGAATCAGCATAAAAACGAAGCGGCTGGCAGATGTGGGACGATAACAATGCAACAGGTCAAAGAAGAAGGTGAAGGCAAGTGTTATCTTTGTCTTGTCAATCTCGCTGTGACAGCATATTCCACAGGTTTCAGCCAAGCCGTATTCTCTCTTGGGTCCACCTGCGTCTGTCTTTCTGTCTATAGGGCTAAGATCCCAGCTGACCTTTTGTACCAACAATGCAACGCTGCATTTATCCGTCCAGCCGCCTGTCTTTCCTATCACAATTCGACAAACCTGGCCAACTCCTCTGTCTCTCTTCTTCTGCGTGTTGGTGCATCTGCTTCATCAGAGCTGGATTTTAATCCTCTTGGAGGAAATAAAACAGAGGCAGAGACAGCTTATTGTTCTGAAAACCATTGATATCCCAAAATAGGAGACCTTTCTGGGTCCTGCCTTTGTGGTGGGTTCATGCTGGTTACAGCCGGCTCTACAAAAGACAACATGCGCAGCTCTGGCAGTAGAAGAGAAGATGGTCCAGAAGGGGCTTGCTCTCCTCTTTTTCTGCTGTGTTTTGTGTGTGTTTGTGTGTGTGTGTGTGTGTGGGTGGGAATGGAAAGCAGCCTCCTCGACACACCGGCTGTTTTACGAGTCTGGCTCCAAACTGACGGCCTGATGGCTCGATCTAATAAGCAGTCATTGGATATCAGATTCAAATCTCTTCTCTGCTCTGTGAAAGACGAGATGCAAGCTCCTTCTCTATTTATGTCACAATGACTATGCAATATGAGTGTGTGATATTGAAAGGGCTGAGGAGTGTGCTGTCATCCAATACTGTACATCTGCTCTCCCAGCAGTACACAGAGATCATTGTCTCGCTGGTCTTTGACTGAGCAGAAAGCGCCGCGTCGGACGTCACTACGCAAACAAAGGTGTGTTGACAAAGTGCAGATTCGTCTCACAGGCTTGCTCTCTTTATGTCTTTCCGTTCTCTGCACTTGCCATCGCGTTGTCTCCTGCGCTCAGGGATGGGTTGGGAAATTAGGAGCTTATTCTGCTCCCGGCAGCAGCTCAATTGAAGAAAGTAACAGTCATAGAAACCCCTTTCCCACGTTATAACCCCTGCTTTTTATCTCCCTCCATCGCACTTCCATTACTGTTTCCATCTAATTCTTCAGCCCATCTCCTCCCCCAAGACCACCACCCCTCCAGTCACTTCAAACAACTTCTTGTCTTTGTTGAAGCATAGATCCTCACTCCTGCGTCAGCGTTGCCTCCCTCAGAGCGCGCTTGTGTGAAATTGGATTGCTGATCCGTTGGCGCTGAGTGGCAGAGATGTAATATGGGATAGCGGCAACCGCATGTTCTGATGCCAGAGACAGCTGTTATAGGACACCGACGGATCACAGATGATGCTTGACTCCCAGTCCTCATCTCTTCAACACTGGAAATGCTCTCAGCAAATCTTGTGACAACATACAGGAGAACACAGCCGATCAACAAACAGAGCCACACAAGGCCGTGGTCGGGCGCGTTGCACTTCAGAGCAACGTGGAAGGTTGTCGGATTTGCTCAATTCGCTAAAGTGTCAAGGGGTCATCGCTGATCCCAGGGCAATTTGAAGTGGCTGTCGCCTTAGATTTGCCATTATCATTTGTCGTCGCTGCCACCGCTGCATCCAGCTCATCTTCCTCCCCATCAGTGGGTGAGAGGTTTGTGTCAAAGGGGAAAGTGATGCTTCACACAAATTTTCCTTGCGAGACTCTCGCACCCCATTGGCCTCGAGGGTGAATGTGCAGACTGTAGCTTGTTCTGGGCTGCGATCGAGCTTTGCTTCAAATCACCGGTTTCTAATTGTGGCAAATTTCCAAAGCAGGAACAGCAAAAAATAGTTTGTACCCAGCAGCCATTATCCGGTGCAAAATTATCCACCGCTTTCAAGATGTAGCTTAAAATCTTCAATTTCACTCCAGTCTACCTGTGATTCAGAGGTTTACATGTGGAAATCTTTATTTATAGAGAAGTGCGATGTAGTTACTAATTTCATGCAGCACTAATCTTTGGGCAAATATTGCAAATTATAAGTATTCACGTCACATTTTTGGCTACTTTTTATAGAGCAGTTGGAATGCATCCAGTGAACCCGGAGCAGGACTCTCCTCTAGTTCGAGGCTGCCATTCATCCAGCTATGTAATTGGACACATCATCAAATGAGCGGATCAGATCTCTAGCCCTTCAAAGACCCACACTTAGTACCCATATTCCCCTTCAAGTGTTAAATGAACCCCCTGCTGAGCTTAGCTGATTGTATGTCATTTGGCTTTCCTCTGGTGGGGAAAAAAAACCCTCATCTGCCAGCCTCTTTCCCCTTCCTCCATAGCCACCCCCTCTGCCTTTGTCTGTCCTGTTGCACAATTGCAGAATAAAGAGCGGTGGCATTTAAAAAGGTCCACATGTGGAGGGGTTGACATTCAAAGTGCTGCCACCTTAAGGTTAACTCCAAACGAAAGGTGCTGGCGAATGCGGGCTTTTAAAGCATCAGTCATGTCATGTGGAATATCAGATATTGGTGAGGAGGCAGACGGAGCGGCGTTTTAAGACGCACAGGTAAACAATACATCTCTCCTCCAGCATGTCTGCCACTTCTCTCGGCTTTGTCTCACACTTGCGGTACTAAGGTCTGCGGGTGCGCTCAGCATCAGTTACATTCAGCGCTGCCCAGGATGTATTTGTGCAAATGAACATGGATACAAAAAGAGGTGTTATGGGCAATTGCCCTGCCTCAGGCTGAATTTTGACTCCCGGTAAAACTAAGACATTTACTCTTTCATTCGTATTTGGTGGAGGTGGACAAAAGTGCTTGCTCTTTCTTTGACTGTAAATAGACATTGACAGCCTTTGCTTTGAAATTTCTTTGCTTGACTTGTTAGGGTTTTCAGTTGGATGCACAGAAGAGACAATAAGCAAAGCTTAAGAGAGGCTTCCTGAAAATACTTGGAAACAAAATCATTAGCCAATTGACTTTGCCCCCCCACCTCCCCACTCCACTGCTGGCCCTGACAGCTGGGAAGGACCTCGGCCCTGTTTTGTTAAGCTTTAAAGCCTCCATTTAAAAAAACACACACACGACCAGAAGTAGAGAGAAAGTGAATGAATTTTACTTTTTACCCCTTCTGACACTCGGGATAGCTTCATCTGTTGGTCACTCAAACTAGTAAATGCCATAAAATTTGGTTTGGACATTCATAGCGCCCAAATCCTAGAGATTTAGGTGAGTCACCTTTAATCTCGCGCCATCATAAGATCCAGATTCAATTCATCCAATACTTTTTTGTGGCCTGTCTGCCTTGAAAACTAATGATATTCTGGCCAGCCGCTGCCACACTTTGCACTACATGCAAATTGGCAGATATTAGCATGCTAAACTAAGACATGGACGTGGTAAATGTATACCTGCTAAACGTCAGCATGCTAGCACTGAACGGTTGCCTTCAGCTTTGACCTCACAGAGCTGCTGCAGAGGCACTGACATGATGGATTTTGCATGGTGGCACTGGCAAAAGTTATCTACAGTCACATTTCCATTTAGATAAAATCACACAGACATCTTAAAGGATATTTTGACATTGATTATTCTTATGTTCATGCATTATTATATATTCCCCACAGCTTTCGTGCAACAATATCTTCTTCGCTCACAAACAGCTTTCAAAGGTTACATGGTGCTTGAAGTTTTGTTGTTTTTCTTAAAATTTAACAAGGTCCTCATTATGACAGAGGCTTTGCTCCAACTCCAGAAAACTTTTTATCTGGCTCTCATTATTCTTCCATTTCACCCAGTCCATTATTTGATTGTCACTTCCTCGTATTGTGGTCCACTTGCTGTGGGCCTTCCCAGTGCACTGTGCTCAGGGGATCCACAGCCAGCCATTTTAATAATACACACATAAATAATAGATATATTTTAAATGCAAATTCTAATAGGGACTTTGGGGGTGACTCAATCATGCAGCATTTGTGGTTTGACCTTAACTCCGGCTAACAAATTACTGGGAGCTCGGTGTTTCTCATTAGGAGCTCCACGCATCATCACACTGCCGAGTGTTCCTCTGCCATAACCACAACTGCCGTATACACCATGTTAATGTTTTCCTTTCATCTTTACACAGTTTTTACATGGGGTTTTTTTTTTTTTTTTTTTTTTTAGCACTGTTGCTGCACAGGCGAAGTGTTTAGCAGCATGAGTAAGACTTTACATGAAACAGCATCAGTACAACGATTCACTTGAGCAGGAACAGCTTAACGTTGCTGTTGTTAAAGTCGAATACAGACGACCAATCGCTCTGCTTTTTGCTTTTTGCTGCTGTTATTGTTTTCAGCCTGTTTTTCAAAAGTGTGTGGTTTTTTTTTCCTGTTCAATCATCCAGTGACTGACGGGATAATTAGTAATAAATAAGTACAGGTGCTTATCAGAATTAGGCATGGTGGAAGAGTATTTTGTTCTTAATTGTTCTTAAATAACCAAAATAAAAGTACCTGCTGTGAAAGAAAAATGGGATAATCAGAGATGACTTTGCAATTAGTTAATACGTTAGGCTGAAAATGCACACGATTAATTAAGAGACTGAAAACAATGCTTTTGCACCTTGCGTCTTATTTTGTACCCAGATTATGCAATTTCACTTTAGACCATGCGCTTTAGATCAAAGTGCATTCAGTTTTGTAGTTTACATTGTTTTAAAACCTATGGATTTGGCATGTCTTCAGACTCTTTTTGCTATTTTGGGCCTTAAATCATTTTTTGAACTACACTACTGTTAGTAGTTTAGAGGGGAAATTAATATCTGGCTAACAACTCATACACATCTGACATGTGACAGCACTTATTTGATCTGTAGCAATAATGGTCTTTTATAGGTGTAGTTTAATAGTTTTTAATAGAAAGCTAATAGAAATCCTTTTGGAGTAGAAAGTAGTAGTAGCAGCATACAAAGGAAATACAGTGCTTGAATAAATGTGTTTTTACCAGGGACGGAGTTGGTGCTTCAGTAGCTTAGTGCTTTCATAATATGCTAAAATTAGAGATTTGAAGTTAAATCAAATTCATCCATCCTTTTTTGTACCTGCTTATCCTGTTTGACACTGCAGAGGCTGCATGTCTGGACTCATGCAGATACCAGATCAAGCCACTGAGCCAGCGTGCCGCCGTTCATGACAAAGCAAAACCTTGTTGAAAAACTGCTGTGTATATGGAAACAATTGAAGCAATAAATCTGGACCGTGTATCAGAGCGGGGGACGTTTACTGCGTCTTGCACACAAATTTTAAGATGTGTTTCCATAAAAGAAAGTAGTAAAACCTTCCACAAATCCAGGAAATAGACACAATCGCAGCAAATTTCAAAGAATTACTGTAGTTATTATGTTACGAAAGACAGGTCACATGAGTTGTGTCATGAATTAAGTTGTGCCTCGCTGATTGAATTTAAGATTGTGACAACTCTTTACTGCCTCTGCATCAATTCTCCAGTCCTAATCCACAGCAACGGCGCCACTGTACACAAAGCCCCTTCCTTACTGTTGAAATCAACAGCTGGGCATCAGAGTTACGACAACTTTAATCCCTGTTGCAAACTCTCTGCAGCCATAAATGCGATCATCAACAAAGGCCACACAGTTTGTATTCCTCTGTAATTCTGCTCTAATAACAACACTGGCAACTATATTGCAGCCGTAATCAGATTAGATACTTCTGGGAAATAACAGTTGATAATGTTTGAAGAGGAGGATAATATCCCTGTTCAAATTAGTCTGCAAATTGGAATGGAATAAATTGTCTGTTCAACATAATATTTTACTGAGTCTAGAGGCAAAGCAATCCAAAAGTAATTGAAAGCAATTAGATTATGATTACTAAATTTGATTAATCTGGTGGATTACACTACTGGTTTGACAGCTGTAAGTATGTAATCTGTACCAGATCAGTAATATGTAGCAGAATACGTTTTTCAAGTAAACCTCTCTATGTGGGTAACGCGTTATGGCACTGGTGACAGAATAGTGGATGATCTGTATAAATAATATTGCTCAGTACGATATGAAGCGCTGTTCTCTGGAGTAACAGCCACACTTTAAATTCGCATTAATCTAATTTGAAGTTGTTGGGTTTTTTTTAGCGCTCAACTTTACTCTTAAACTTGCTTAGCAGTGACATCAGCTATAAAGTTATTTTCAACAAACTGGCAGTAAACTAATTTCACTATAATCAATCATTGTCAGTGTAACAGCTTTATTAAATCAAGTAATTACTTTATAATTGCTTGGTGCTGAAGTGTGCAAGCTTCTTTACATACTGGGGCGATTGCATCTTAAATTACTGTACAGGTGCGCGAGCCACACGCACCACACGAGAGAGCATCCTGGCTCTCGTGGTTACACGTCATTGTTGTCTGTGACTTGTTTAAGAGGCCAGCCGTGCCAGGAGGTACTGTCATTGCCTGTCATTTAGAGAGAGAGGGAGTGCGTGTGTGGCGTGATTTGACACAAATGAAAATGTAAGGTATGATTGTTGTGTCGCTGCCTGCTCCCCCCCCCTTCCATAATGGCATCCCCTGTTCATTTGATCCATTACTGGTGCTATTACCGTGAGCTATAGCCTAAATGTCAGCCCGCTTTGAGTCATATTTCCATTTTGCTCAAAAAAAAAAAAAGAATGCAGATGTCTCTGTCCCACAGCGCAGCCCTTCCTTTGGCGTTGAGGTTGTTTTTGTTGTCGTTGGAAATTCTCCAGCTGCCGTCTCAATTAAGAAGCTGAATTTTGGTGGTGGGGGCGGGCGGGCGGTGGGGTGGCTGTTTGCGCAGTCCCGCCACATCTTGAGCATCTCCTGATGTATGTCAGAACAGCGCATAAAGAGAACACTCTCAAGGTCAGATTGAAATTGGAACCATTTCATCATGAGGCATTATGGGAGGTGCCGCGCATCTGAGGGGGCAATAAATATTGCCAAACGCGAGCCAAACGCGGCCGGTACACAGCGTTTGCATGTGTTATTTTTAGGGCCGGGATTTATTGTGGACTTGTTTCTTTTTGCTGCGTTGTTTAAATGTTGCAGATCTGTGACCAGCGAATTGACTCTCGTCTCTCTTCTTCTACTCTTGATGTGTATGTGAGTCACACAAACTCGATGGTGCTCAGAAGTATCACAAGGGGAGGCTCTTCTATTTTTTTTTTTTTTTGCACAACATTTCACTCCGGTAAAACAGGCCCTATAACAGCGGGCATCAGCAGTTGAAATACGAATACTGTGTGTTGTTGAAATGAAAGCTGCGACCTGCCTGGCAGGTGTGTTATTTTCCTACTTCTCAAAAATGTACATCATTAGCCAGCACCTGAAATGACCTGCTCTTTGTCTGATAGTGCCAGCGACTGGGAAATGAATGAATGATCATCTTCCTCTATTTGACAAGATCGTGTCCTTCATTAACACAAAAAATCCTCCAACTATTAGACCCCAGCACGTCATGCTTCGGCTTGGCTCACAGATTTGACAAGAAGCGGATGTTAATGTTGCTGCGTGAAAGGGCATTCTGAGTTTGACACAATCAAGGACTTGTACTGTTCACTCACTGGGCAAAATCTTAATTACATTTCAACAAGCAAGCCATGTCAGATACCACTCGAACAGAGAATGTGGGCCGACTTTTACCAAGGGTGCAAAGAGTTCAGCGTTTATTCTGCTCTGATGTACTGTTTGTTGACTCGCAGTCAGCGATGAAAGGGTGTTTGCAAGTGCTCCTGCTTGAAGGACAGTCAAGGCTGCTTCACGTTGAATCCACATTGAAAGAAAGTCCAACTGAAAATTGACTGCGTTATTATCTCGAGCTTAGTGAAGCCACAATGGAGATTATTGAAACTAAGGGAGACTGTCTTGTCACTACCAACTAACTTTGTCTGCCAACTTGGAAATTAAGCATTCTACGCAGAGCAATGTGGGGATTTTTTATGTGTGTATGCGTGTGTGTGTGTTTTCTCTCAGGAGAATAAAAGCAGAGTGAAGACCATGTGGGTGTGTCTGTGTTCCCCAGCGGAACGATTACCTTGACGAGGTTAAAAATGAATAAGCGCAGTTGAATAAACCGTCTGCGATTCACTGAATGACAGCTGCTGATTTGAACCGTGATGCCTACACAATATAAGCTTGACGCAAATAGAAAAGCTGAACATGTAGGACTGGCAAGGTCGCCGCCGCTTTGTGCATTTCTCTCCCCACAACTTTGCAGAATTCTTCCACAGGATTGTTTCAAAGAAGAAAGTTTAGCGCACAAGTAAATCATCGTTGTTAATAAGCACACGCACAAAAGAAGGAACTAGAAGTGCAACACGCTGAGTAGTGAATGTCCTGAACCATATCGAGTTTCTAATGCAGACCATTTGTCCTGGTAAATGGTATTGAACTTCCCCCAGTTTGTCTCCAACCTGCTTTGAGGCAAAGAATAAAGACCTCAGAAAACAACAACGTGTCTGTAGAGGCGGTAACTAAGGGCTGGCTTATGTACGATTACTATGTACATTTGTTAGATTGTTTACGTGGTAGTTGTGCTGTGCGTATTTGAATTATTAGCTTCTTTATAAAATGATTGCACTCGAGGGAAGCTTCATGCCCCACCGCATTTATCTTATAGCCATTCATATGCTATTACTTTGCAGATTGAGATTTAAAAAATAAACACATGATGATCATATAAACTACAACTGATCAATGTACTGAAAACGTAATTACCAGACAGTACAAGATGAGAGATATTTGCTCTGCCGCAGCAAATCATAAGATTCTGCTTCTACATTCGTGCATCAATAATAGTACTAAATTCCCAGTGTATCATTTTATACTGACGGAGCCTTTTATTGTTTGCAGAGTTGCTCTTTCAGTCATCGAGCAGGTACCGAGCAATATTAGCATTCAAGTGGAGTCACATTTCTTTGTGTAAGCCTAATTCTCACCCTGTTTTAGCTCTGTGTTTGGTCTCCACCAACTCCGAAGAGAAATATCAGGCTCTGTAGCTGCTAAGTGCTCGGCTGCTGCACCGGCTAGTGAACTCTATTGTTAACCAGCTCGTAACAAACTGTGCCTGTCTGAGCAGATACTCTGCAGTGGCTTTTTAGAGCTTTTTCGCTGAAAACAGACAAAATTGATGCTATGAGAGTGCTGGGAGTGAACTACAAGAGGTGAAGCATGCTGAAACGTGCTCCAAAGCTCTGTAAGGCCGAGAGGAGCTGCAGATTCAATGATAATTCTCTGTAGGTCACTGCGAGTGGCCTGTTCACATTGTCCTTTGAGACATTTATTTTAAACATTTTTATACTAGTCGTTTTAAGTAAAAGCTTTCAAATATGATTAGATAGCATCACACTTGGTGCACTGCACAGCAAGTGAATTTAGATTTTTAGATTAGAGTGCTTCGTTATGATTGTATAAAGCAATTAATAAAGTAATTATTTCAGAATTTTACCCACCTTCAATAAGCTAACAGGAAAGAACACACCAAGCCAATCTAAATATAAAAACCTTTGAATACATTTCAGATGCCGTGACTCTTGACTTTTTAAATTACTTTTTACTTACTGTCCAGAAAGTAAGATGCACTCTCCTTCTCTCTTGAAGCTGAAAGCTGACATTTTGAAATCGCTTGAGTTAGTGATGCTGTCTCCTCTTGTTCACTTCCTGGCATAATGTTCCCTCTACCGTGTCCAGTGTTCCTGATTTTATATTAACGTGCTCCTCAAAGATCTAGGTTGAGCTATCATTACCCAGTAAAAAGGATATTTTTTTTTTTCTTTTTCCGCTGAAGGCACCTACTTAAAATTTATTGTGGTCAAAGAAAAAGAAAACATTAATATTTATCAGGTGGAAACACAAGGAGAAGAAGAAATGTAATAGTTGTTCTAATTCAAATCCTTTAAATTTGTATTGAGCGAGGTAAGGATGTGACCAGAAATCTCTTGGTGTGTGACCTGCATATTTTCCTGGTAAATGAGACATGTTAAATGATGTGCCAGAGGGAAAATGGGTCTTTTCAAGCAGCACACACTGTTCCGATCATCACAGATAACCAAGCTGGAAGACCAGGGACCTAATTTAAGGGCTATTTACCATACGCCAGATTTTCAATAGAGCTGCTCCCAGGCTGCATGCAACGGACAAAAAAAGAAAAAAACCAAAACTCGGAGAAAACCTGCAAGAGAAAAAAGATTTAAACCTCACAGAGCACACAAACACGATGATTTTATATTTTCTGCAGTTTGCAAAGACACCGGTAATTAATAATTCATCCATCTCATCTTGAGATCCTTTGCTGTGAATGTTTTGTGAGCTCCTCCTCAGTCTTAGCACTCTGCATGGAAAATGAGGCAATACAGCAAAAGAGGGCCCTACTTTGATCAAAAACAAAGAGGTGGGATGTGATTAATTCCATGGCACATCTTCTGGCTGCATCACCCTTGACTGACTCATCAGACTTGAGCAACAAAAGGAACATCGTTTTTAATCAGAGTCATAATCCTAGATCAGCACGTAAGCGGGATTTGTCTCTAAACCGAGCGATTGTTGTCACTTCTCAACATGTTTAGGCGCCTCACAGCAGAGGTGTAACAATGAATGTGGAACAATGAGCTCTCTCTTTCCTTCTTTTTGTCTTTGTTATCTGTTTCTCTCATTATCTTGGCATTACTTGTGCGTGTCTTGTCTTTTTGTCCCTCCTGTCTTGCACTCCTCCCATTTATAATCCTCTTTGACCACTCTGACTTGCAGCCTTCCAGTATGAAACAGAGTAAAGTGAAGAAGTGTTGAGGCTGTTCTTCGCAGGAGAAAAGCAACAACAACAACAACAACAACAACAGCAAAGGCCCCAAAACAACACGTTTATGTGACAATGACCTCTAGCAGCAGTAGAAATTGTGACTCGTGTACTTCTGGAGTATAGGAGGAAAGAGTGTGATGTTGTTTCACAGTGGGTGCTTGGATGGATCAACAAAACATCACAATCTGACAGGGGGAGTCCACTATTCCCTTCCTGAGTTCCATGACCCCCATTAACCAAGTTATTAATGTAACCAGGGCAACGGTCTCCTAAATTTAACTTGCCAAACATCACCTTCCTAACCAAGTTCCAAACCCAACCAAGTTGAGTTTTGTTACTGTTGAATGTGTTTTTTTTGTTGCAAAAGTGATGCGGACCAGTTTTGGAAGGCCTGGGCAGTTTATGTCACCATAGGGGCTTTGCGTCAAGAAACACTTGTGTGGTGTTCTGTCATCCAGCTGTTAACAGCTATGCATTTTGTTTCGTTTTTGAGGACATGTCTCTTGGTTTGGCATTTGTTGTGGTCTTGTTGGGAACCTGACACTTCCTGTTTAATGTACATGGAAAAATACTTTTTGGTATAATTCTAAAACCGTGTACACCTGGTCAAAAGTCAGCTATTTGTACATTTCTTGGAATGGCTGACTGTAAATGCTGTATATACATTATCAGCATCTGTAGAGCCTGATGTTGGTCCACAGATAGTTTTGACTGATAACGCATCACAGACATACAAGTAGTAATACCAGTTCTGAGCGCCTTTTCATTGTCATACCAGTGCAAAATCAGTAAAAAAAGAAAAAAAAGTATTTTTATTCCAGAACATAAATTCTTGACATCAGCTGCCATATTGGTAATCAATGAACATTTCCATAAATCCCACATCAGCTGGTGTCTAGTTTGTAGAGACAGTGTTTGGCTGAGAGCTGCAGGTACAATAGGACCATCTGTGACTCTGATGAGTCAACCCAGTTTTAATAATATCAGTGTAAGGGACAAAGCAGTTTAATCAAAACATCCTAATGGCGGCATTATTGACTTCTGCATACAACACTTACAGCACGCTGAAGTTGTCGTTGCAGTTATCGCTGGTATTAAAGTTTATGCATGTTGCGAACCGTCCTGAGCCGCTGACCAAAACGTCTCAGACGGGTCCTTCCCTCCAGCCAGAGTTATGGCGTACTTGACTGAGAAGAGATTGCGCACCAATGAAGAATGGAGGGCTCTTTCTTTTGTTTCCGCACTCAAATATACGGCCTCATTTCATCGGCTTAACGACCTCATTTAAATGAGCCTAATGACTCTCACTAATGTCCGGGCATGGCCAAGAGATTGTGACTGTTCTCACAAGCAATGTCCTCTGCATGCACATTGTATATCTCCATTATGAGGCCTGGTCTCTATGGAAAACACAACCTATTTATTGTCTTCAGTGTTTAAGATTAATATTACTATAATGCAACTGCTTCTCTGTTATGCAGTTTACAGGTTGCACTTTCTAGGGCATTTTAAAGCAGGATTTATTTCACGTTGTGGTTTAGTCAAACAGATGTTTATGCTGCATATATTTTTCATGCCGCTGTACGTGACAAAAATGGTTTGTTTAGTAAATGCCAAAAAAAAAAAAAAAAAAAAAAGTTTACGACATCCATTTCGTCAGTTGTTTTTAGTGTGTCCGCTCCTTTTGCTTCACTGCTTCCCAGCAGTATAGCTTTTGACGGCTGAATTGAGTGCCGGAAAGGTCACTGAAATGCTAATGCCAAAAAGTAATTTTAAAGTCAGCTCTTCAAAATTCTCACAGAATACGTCGCAAAAGGGAAATGTTAAGTCCTCACATCCAGACATATTAGCGCTATTAGCACTCTCTGTGTCAACCTCATGTCACAGCTTGTGATGACTCCGCTGTGTCTCGATCAATCTGCAGTCTGATAGTTTCCATTAAAGATCAGAGTGTGAAGCCAGCACTTGGCTACTCTGTTATGGATCAATTTAAATAAAGGACTATGCTTGGCGTCAACACAGATCAATATGCGGACGGGCTTCCTGATGCGGTCATAACCACCAAAGCAGGGCCCATTATGCGAAGCACTCTTGTCAAAGAGGGATGTTAAAGCACATACAGTCGAATATGTGACAGGAAATCAATGCTTTCTGATAGGGACTGAAACCTGACAGCTCAATAAGCTTTGGAGGGAAGATCTCCGCTCTTATTCCTCCCCTTCCTCCCATTCCCACCATAGCTATATCCCATCCCTACAAGGGACTTAACAGCTCAACCCTGCAGACTATTTCAGATTACAAGCTCCTGTCAACAAGTGCACGGGGAACAGGTCGTACGGGGTTGTGTGAGGGAAATAGGAATCTGTGCGCAGCGCAGGTGCTGCCACTGACAGCCGAGGTGCCTTTAAAGCCCGCCTCCGGTGGCATCATTACCTCATTCAGATACTGTAAAGGGACTGTGCACAGTCCTGGCCAAGAAGAGGACCTTTAGAGTCCCTAAATAATGTTCTGCTTAAAAAACAACAACAACAAAACAAAAACCAACTGCACCAGCTGCTTCACAATAACCTTTAATAAATTTGCACATTTTACTGAAGTGCTAGTTTTACACACAACCATGGCACAAAGCGCACACCTATCTCCACAACTGCTGTATCTAGGGAACATTTTAAACTACTAATGGGCTCCGGTTTTGCATTGTATTGATCAGTGGGTGTGTGATGTGTCTTCTTACATAAGAGGACAGAGAGAAAGAAGACACCTCAGGTGTCAAGCCCCACTTCTGTGCTCATTGGTATTCTAGTTTTATATTTGGCTGCAGGAACAGTTTTTAGTAACATGACTCATCCATGTAAGTGATTAATCATCTAACTCATGAATATTAATGTTGTCTGTCTGTGTCCGTGAAGCAGAAACACTTTTTCATCTCTCACATTACTGCATAACAAACAACTAAATCGAATAACAAAATTAAATCATTTTATAAATGCCAAAGGGACTAAATATTGGCCTAAAAAAGGCATTTCAAGACTGTTTTTTCGGGGTTTTTTGAAGTCCTGCTTTTCACAGATTTGATGTGTGCATGTACCTGCTACAAAGATCCAAAGCAAATCTTTGTGAGTCTGCCCATTTCATTGGCACTGGGACTGATGAAATGGATACTGAGCTGTTCCTCTTGCTCGTTTTAAGGTAAAATGGGGAAGGGCGTGCCAAATAGCTAGAGGAATATCTTCCTGACACATTTACTGTTTGTTTGATTCGCTACAATGCTGTTGTTAGTCTGCAGTATAACTCCGGTATATGAGTTCTACTGAAGAGAGCCGGACACCTTCAAAACAGAAAACAAAGGAAACAGAGAATGTGTGTGAACCGCAGCATTGACAGGCACACCGCATCGATTTTACCTCTTGAAATATGTACTTTCAGACTGAACAGAGCTTTTCCACTATTTATAAAAAAAAAAGGAAAGGCATTTGAGAACACAGACTTTCTAAGCACACAGATGATGCAGAGTTTTATACCTTTTATAAATGGATTTATTGGACTCTTACAGTACTGATAACAGACCAGAATTCATCTCCGTTTTGTTTTTTTTTAGAAGACTCGACGCGCTGTTTCCTCAAGTATATTTAGGCACACTTGATTTTTGTCGCTAGGTGTTAAGTTTGTTTGGAATGCTTTCTTTTCCTTTTTCTTTCTTTTACACCAAATTGTGAAGCTCTTTCGAAACAAAACAAGCATGGAGACGTCAACCAGTCTTCAGAAAGATCCTAATTTTGCTCGTCAATTGTAACGTTCGACACAGGATATGGACCTTGAAATTACTTTTGCCATCTGTATAGGCTAGCATTAGCATTTGAAAAACCAACAACATTGGACCAAATCAAGAGGAGCTCATTCAACGGCAGTTGAAAGGCGGCTCCAAACAGACAGAAAAAGCCCTTTGCTTACAAAAAAAGAAAAAAAAAATCCTCCCATAATTCAAGCAAAGGTCTGTTTATCCACCTGCCGCAGTGTAGTTCATGGCTATTTCTCAGTTTCTTTAGGAGTCTTGGGTCTCTAATGATCCCAGCATGTCTCTCCAGTGTATATCTTACCCCAAGCAGTGCGCTGTGTGGACTCCCCCCTGTGCTTGCAGGAGCACAGAGCTGCACTGACCACTTCATCTTGTGGGATAAACCAGTCTTTCAGTCTCCTCTCAAACCCTGAGGGAGCTGTGCTGGAGCTCCAAGACTGAAACCTCAAAGGTTGGCACATTGCCACAGGTTACACATGTGGCCGCCTGTGCACTGCTTTATGCCGACTTGTCTTTTTAGCTGATAAAGTCTCAGGCAGAAGTCCATATCCCTCCTCAAGTCGTGTCACTTACACAAAATAGGTCTGCATTTAGAATATGAACACATTTTCTCCAGTGTCGACTGTCACAGCACATTTTATTTGCAGGAAATGCTCCGTAATGAATAAACGGGCTGCAGGAATAACAGATAGTAAGCGGCCTGTAGGCACACCGGTAATTATATACCTTAGTGGAGTCATCAGGGGTTTTGATTTGACAGCGCTGTAAAGCAGATTCTGCTGTACCTCACTTAATACTGCTATTTTTAGGAAGCCCACTGAAAGGTGATAGGCACTCTGTAGCCAACTGGTATATTCATTTCAATGTCCAGAGTTCATCTGAGTGGAGCTGATAACATTTGCTCATTGTGCTCTCATAATGTTGCAGCACCGCATCATTAATTAGGCACATTTGCAGCAAATACTGGCCATTGGCTGTGCCCGTGTTTTCAGTTTAATTGCTCACACTTGTAGTCTGATTAGAGTTTTTTTCTTTTTTTGCCCTCCAGGTGCTGTGGTGATGTAACACTGTAAAATGTGCATTTTAGCAGAGTGAATCCTGCAGAGGGAGAGTTAAGCAAAAATATAGAACCTGCTTACTGGTTTGAAATAAGCTGTTTCAGAGCTCGTACTTTCGGGCATTTTGTCAAACCAGCATGGGTGTTGGCCAGAAACGTGACTGTTCTGTTCCTGTGGTCCCTATTGACCAAGGGCTGCTTCTTTGTCTGCCAGATCTCTCAGTGCCCAGCGAAAGTCAATAGGAGGCTCCGTGGGATAGTTGCATCCATCTGTGTATGCATGCATCGCAGAACGAGGATCAAATTATCCGTTTAGCTTGTGAGACGTGCCTCAGACCTGCAAGAGCCACCTCTTGATGCTCTTAGTAGACCTTTGTGTTTCTCATCTTGTTAGAACCTCATTTTATATTTCAAGGCAGAAAGGAGTCCTACAGACAGACTTCGATAAACCTCTCAACACTGTGTGAAGTGTTTGCCTCTCAAGAGAAACGTCCCCTGCCCTGCTGTTGCATCCTTTAGCCTGTTACTGTTATAGGGTGTGTGCGCGTGTGTGTGTTTGAAACGTGTGAAGGTGTGAGACTACGTCCACGGCAACACAATGCAGGCCAGTGATGACAGTATGTGAAGCAGTGCTGTGATAACTGTGTTGTATAGCTTCCGCACCCAATATAAAGCAAGCATAAAGTCAGTGAATGTGTCCAACGCTGCAGACGCTCAGTTGTCCTTGATGGTAGGAAGTGAAAAGAGTGAACGCTTCATTCATGACTATTTAGCCCCTGCAATGGCAACCAGGAAACATGAGGTCCTTTCACACATCCGGCACATTCTGTAATGTCTACAGCAACTGTTCCAGTAAAGACACTAACAGAACACTCTGTGCTGAAGGTTGGACCAATGCAATAAACTGCCATTGCATTTTATCCCATATTCCCAGCCCCGCCATATGGTGATCTGGTTTTCGGCCTGCGTGCCAAAACATTCCAGTATTTGGCTTTGCAGACTGCACGCACTGTGAAATGCATTTAAAAACTCCCGACGCTGCACTCTTGGCGAAGTAGATATTGTTTCCCTTTCGTAGTGCAATATCAATATAAATTCAATTTATTCTTTCGCGCTAAATGGCTGTTTGCCCAGTTAACGCTCATTTATTACAGCCACACATGCGCGCCGTGCTCACACACACGAGGCCACACATTTTGCCATTTTTCCTCAATTTCAACCACAGACAGGAGCTACACAGCCGTCCCCGGGTCTCCAAGGCTGGTGCTGTGACAGGCAGTGGATATTTTGTTCCCCAAACACTCACCACATATCAGGCAGGGTCATGGCCTGCTGCAGACCTATGTCTCTCACTGTTCCCAGCCAGTGCCAATGGAGGGCAACATGGCCCCTGACACGCTCCTCTGGGAGGTGTTACCATGACATGAGGAAGTCTCCACAGCTCACATGTCCAAGCACTAGTCACCATCTTTAAAAAACAAAAAACACCGCAACTTAGTTCCACAGATAGAACATGTTCCTACGTGCAAGAGGAAGGAAAACACAAGAAAAAGAAGGGCTGGGGTAAGGTTTGGAGGGCAAGTGCTGCAAACCCAGAGCACTCATGGGATATTAGGCGGGGTTTCCAGCCCTGCTTTTCCACTGAAGCTTGTCGGCCTCGCCCCTGCGATCACGCTTCTCTTTTCTAGAACGTGTGCGTTGAGCCAGGAGCTTGCCGAGCTGTCGGAGTGTCTTAGCTGGAATTTCAGTGGAAGTGAAGTCCGTTCCCCTTCAGTCATCTGGCCCGGGGCTTGAAATTATAGAGTCTGTATCCGTAGCCCCTTCTGTGGCGCATCAATAGGATATATACCCAGTGGGCGCTTGTGTTGTGTGTTTTCATTATGTTTGTCTGTCGTGCTGCCGGGGGTCAGTGTTAAGTGTTGGCACCCTGGAAGGATCAGCTTTGTTTGGATTTTCAATTTTTAGTGCGCAAACTGCCAGTCATGAACAGTCGAGCGCTGACATAACGGCCGACATTCTTCTTGTATAAAGTGATATTGCCTCGATGCCGATGGCGACTACGGATACGACGTGCTTTTCAAACGGCCGTATTTCTTTAACAGGCGGCACTCCTGAAAAATAAAATGCACCGAATCACCGCAAACGCTGCTTTAATTACATAATGTTTCAGATTTGGTGTCGAACAACAGAAAGGTTTTTGGCTGTTAGAAAACATTTAGCAGCCAATTTTCTTTCGGCTTAGTGTTTGTTTATTTTGACTGTGTTCTTTGTTCCTTCTCATTATGGGCAATGATAGTGAGAAAACACAAGGTTATACACTGATTATATAATGCAAATACTGGTCCAAAACTATTTGGCCATCAGAGCCGCGTATGGAAGTGAATTTTTCAAATGGGTTACTAGCATAAGAGGGTTGCGATAAGAGCTGTGCCTCAGATTTTTATCTAGTGTAATTTCTCTGATTGTTCAAAAAAGATACGCCGTTCACAGTGAGGTCCTTAAACGCCACACAAGATTTGCCTTTTAGTGCTGAAAAATGCAACATTTTCCACCCTCCACGGTGCCCCGGAGACGTTTAATCACTGCTATCCGCTCACATTTTTCGAGCGCAGCTACAACGCGTCGGATTCGGAGTCAAAAGAAACATTACCTCGATTCCTCCCTGTCTCTTCAATATGCAGCCATCACAGTGAAATGCGCACCTTCTCCGTCCGTGGCACCACGCCGTTCGGCATGTTGGAGCACCACTCCGTTTTAAGATGGCTGCCAAAACTGACGCAGTAGTCTCTTTGTTTACCCGTGAGATGCTCTGCTATGTTCCAGTCTAATAGATTGGACACAGCCGCCCCGTGGTTCGGCTCCAGCATTCAGCAGCATTATGACGGAAGCCCAGAACAAATCCACTGCACATTTAGGTGTCAGCGCGTTGTCATGGAAAAGAGATACCTCTACACAGTAAGTGAATAATGCTCGAAAGGAAAATGAGTTGTGCGCTTTTGTACAGTCCTTAATGCTCCTGGTCAGTTTGGGACCACACTTTTTTTTTTTTTTTTTTTTTTTGGGACGGAGCAGCAGCAGGAGGAGAAAGGAGGGTTTTTTTTTTTTCCTCTACATTTTAGAAAAGCTGAAAATGATCTGTCAAAGGCAATGATACAAGGCGATGTGATGGATGGGTTTGTCTTACTCTGCCTCTCAATCTTTCACTCCTTCCTTCGCTGCCATTCTTTCTCGGGCTTCTTTTCTCTGAGGAAAGCCATTATTTCCATCACCCTCCACATTTCAGCCAAATTCGCTGTATCTGTCCATGCCTGGCCAAAGGGAAGAAAAAGCCATTCTGTCGGAGTTGAATTTCATTTCCTTGCCCGCACATACTGTTTTGTTTTGTTTTTTTTTATGATTTGTTCGTGGCGTGGAATTACAATGTGACATTACTTTACGGGTGCACACGATATAGCGAGGCACAGCAGTGACTGCCGTTATTGAAATTTTGATTAGAATTAAATTTGTGTACATGAACGTTCCCGAGAGATAGCCGGCTGATTGTGGAGGTGCATTTGCTCGGGTGCATTTGAATGAAACCACAATGGCGGCTCCGCGGCGGACCACCAGAGATCCAGGAGCGCTCCTCGTCCGTCCGTATTTGGAATAGATTATCTAATAAACCTATCAGGATAACAACTGCACATTAACGGGCCTGATTACCATGGCAGCTGAGTGATATCACACAACAGCAAACCTCCTCCTCGCCTCCGGTCTGTTATTTTCCTCTTGTGTGCAAAGAGCTTTGCCACCAGAGGAACACTGAACCTTAAAAGGTAGAACATAATCAACCGGTGTAGCACTGGCCTGCACCCTGCTATCTCATTGTGTCTGGCAGTTGTGCTAATGACATTTCACGAGATTAGCTTTTCACCGAGGTATTGTTGCTGACCCGCTCTGTTTGTGTGAGCATGTGCGTTTGTGTGAGTGCTTCTCTCCATTTAAGGCCCGAACCCTCCCCTCAAACCTCCTTTTTCTTTTTTTTCTCCCCCCCTCTCAAAACCAGCGTCGCTCTCACTACGCTGCGCATTCTCTTTTCACCCAGACCTGTTATTAAATCTCATAGCAGTTAGTTGATTTGATCAGTGTGTGCTGTAACATTGTTTACCCCAATGGGACCTGGGTGTTATAGACATACTCATCCCTCCCTCTTTCTCTCTCTCTCTCTCTCTCTCTGGCTCTCCCTTTCTATTTCTCCCCGGGTCGAGCGATAAAGTAATTTCTCTGGGGAAACTAAAGCCTTCTCTTAACTGAATGGAAGCGCTATATGGTCAGGCGCAGGTATACCAGGCCGTACCATGAGCACAATGGGTACAAAGAGCCTGAGCTTTTCTGTGGAAGCCCGATGTCCTACCCTGTGTTATTGAACTGGTGCGATAGCTCTCCCATACAAGGCCTGGCTCGAACGAAATGCAAAGGCAAACAGGAAGCCGTGAGCAAACGCTCTCTGTTTATTTGGTTGTGGATGCTGTGGATGAGTCAGAGCAATCAAAGCCCAGAGCCCTGGATCACCACGAGGCCCCTCCTATATGTGCCCACAGCAGATGGTGGCCTGTGGCAAGAGGTTCCAGTAGGCACATTAATGCTGCGTACTACTGCGAGAGAGCAGGGCGCGCGTGATGACAGACGTCAGGGTTTGCCATGTCCGAGAAAATAGCTGCTACGCCAGCCAGAACCGGACTGCTGTCTCTGCTGCCCGGACGGATGAGGGCAAATACATATTTAGGCCTGATGCATCTTGATTTTATCTTCCTCTCTTCAATACACTGATTTTGACATGTCTGCAACAACCAGAGGTCTGAGAATGGGGGGAGACATCCTTCTAGCTTCTAGCTGCGCGTGCGTGTTCCGTGCTCGTGTGTATCCTTGTGTGACTGTGCAGGAGGAGCAGATGGATTGCTACTTGAAATGGAGTTGGTGGTTTACTATGCTTTTTTTTTTTTTTTTCCCTCCTTGTTTTGATTCACGGTACAATATTCAATGAAATTCCCGCAATTTGCAGTTAAACGCAAAGCAGTATCACTGCGAACGCCTTGGCACACTGATGACCTGAGGAGATCGATTAATTGAGTTAAACAAGTTGATCAGCAACAAAGAAATACGTAAGGTTGTAGATATTGTAGTAATTTTTCATGGGGAAGAGCCCAAAAAATGTGCTGTTGTTTGTTGTTGTTGTTTTTTCATTTATTATTTATCATTATTTTTAAAAGTGATTTCTTCGGCTCATCTTTGAACATCTCATTCTTGAACGTTTCAGACATACAACTCAAAGTTCACCTGTTCAGGAAGGGAATCATTCATGTGTACCTGGTTCACCCAAACCCTGTGTGTGTGTGTCTATGTGTGTGTGTGTATGTGTGTGTCTGTCAAACGTGACCGCACCTTCATGTGTTTGTGTTCTGTGTGCGTGTGTCCCTGTGTAAGTGCCACATTCCACACTTACAGTATGTGGTCCATATGCACGGATGTTGCATACGGTACAAAACAACCTTTCCCCAGCCAGCTCGACAACAAACACAGAATGGCTTGGCACGACTCAGAAATTATTTATCTGGCTCCCCTCCTCTTCTCCAGCATGGTTTTTGTCGAGTCAGAGGAAACCATCTGCTGCCCGGTGATAATGGGCGGCCAGGGAGGAGGGGACTGGAAATGGGGAGAGCAAATAAAATTGAGAGAAAATGGCAGGCGCTGTCCCAGAACCTGCAGTACCTTCCTGCCTACCTGCAGCAAGTCTGCCGTCTTAATAAACATCCTGTGTGATATCGCCTGGCTCCTCTGTGTGTGAGCGTGCGTGCGTGCATGTATGTTCACCTGCTGTGTGTGTGTGTGTGCACACACACGCTTGTGTTTCCAGTCTGTATACGTGTGTGTGTGTGTCTGTCTGTGTATGTGTGTATTTCCTATCTAACCTTGATCATTTTCAAGTCAGGATTGTTCCTGAGCCTGGCTGATACGCTGTCAATGTGATGGCGCTGACTAAGAACCTTTTTTTTTTTTTTTTTTTTTTTTCCTTCTTGGTGCACTAAAACTGTGACAGATGGATTGCCTTTCAGCAGAAGAGATTTTTTTTTTTTTCCCTGTTTTTATTCTCTGTTTTGGTTAAATGGGTGGGAGTATTAATGAGAGAATATTATGAGGCAGGTGCTGGGCTAAAGGAAAGAGTAAGAGAGTCAGTGCTGGGAGTTAATGAGGAGTCGCCTGTATAGAGGGGAAGGTAAAGCATGGCTGGAGAGGAATACAGTAAAGCACACGGAGCGGAGGAGGAAAAACGCTCATTAAAACAAATAGCGGGCTATAGAAAGCAACTCCTCACCTTGAAAACGGTCCGAGTTTCCCCCTACCCGAGTCTCCAGGGCTCTCAGATGAAATTGAGCGCTTAGGGCATTCTCTGAGTAAACCATTTCAGTTTTCTCTTGTCTGAAGTCGACAGGTTGAGCCGGACAAAAAGACCTGACAGCCCGTTCCCCCTCCCCAAACCCAGCTTCACTCTCTCACTCCATCACTCTGTTTTCTACTTTGCCTTGAGATGTTTCCCTTTGCTGTTTTCCCCCCCTGTTGCCCCCAGCACTTACAAACTGTCAGATAACTTTCAGTATGGATTTATCAAGTAGGTGACACTCATTGAACTTGTCTGCTATTGTGAGGGTTGTTTATGACAGAGCAGATGCTGTGCTGCATTAATACCATGTAATGTCTTTAAGTGTTAACGGCCTTGTAAAGCTGTGGATAAATCCATCTCGGAGCAGGGAGGGTGAATTGTCCTGGAATGGGATCGATCTGATATGTAAAGCTGCACATTAATTCACTCTGAACCAAATTGTTTGGATTGCATTTTTGTCGCCGTGCGGTCAGCCCGGCGCTCTGTCAGGGTTTGTCGACACAGCTGTTGAAATGCATGATGGCGTGCTTGATGAAGTGGACGGCGGGTCAGGGAGGATAATGGAATTGAGGGATGGAGGGAGGGATGGAGGGGGATCAGCCAGGAAGGACGCAGGAGGGGCCTGGTGACCAGGTCTTTTCTATTAACTCAGGAGGCTGGCTGGGGCGAGCAGGGGAATCAGGCTCGGCTCTGCCCTCTCCCTGCCTGGTTGTCAGTGCGAGCGTCCAAGCTGCAGATAGGGAGAGGCGAATATTGCTCAGGGGTCCAGTGGTGATTGACCCTGTGTTTTCATCAGCCTGGGCTTGCCTGATAACATTTCTTACTCTCCTGCCAGAGCAAAATATTCGAGATGTGGGCGCAAAGAGAGGCTTAGGGAGTTCTTAGTTTGGTTTGGTAAAGTTGCATCGGATTTACCCCCCTCGCACACATTGTCACCTGGCTTTTCATTTTCTTCTTTGAAATGACATTTTTCCCCTTTCTCTCATCCCTGCAAAAGGATTTCTTTCTATTTACTCTATTTGTCGTGTTTGCATTCAGAATTCTATTATCTCACTTGACTGAACACAATGTTTAATTCATTGCAAAATTAAGATATACACAGTCTCAGGGGAAAGGATCTGAATTTGAATGTAGCCCACACTAGAAAGTTAATTGTTATTAGTATATAAAAAGAGAAATATTGGTCTTTCTGCAAAGACTCTTGAGGCCGTGAACAAGATTTTATTTCCCTTGTTCCGATTATATATAGGCTGTAATCAGCACTCACTCACAGCTAATTGTATGCCGTGCTTCATCACCGCTGCTCACTTCAAGACCTTAAAAAACACAGTTTGATAGCTGTGATTTGTTGTGTTTTTCTTTCAAGCTGTAAAATGAAATAGTGTTTTCAAACCAAAAGCTGTTGATAAAGTCGATTTTAGGGTCACCTAAGAGCGAGCTGAGGTGCACGGGATCTAAAGATCACAGGGAGGAGAGAGCTTTGGGTGTAATTCTCCTGCGTTTCTTTGGGGTTTTTTTCTCTCCTAATGTGATTTTTCATTCCTGTGCTGCAGGTCTCAGGCCTGTCTCCCGGGGACAACCAGACCCCGGGGCTTCTCCTGGCTCCAGGGGTGAGGTGGGGACAGACGCCCATCAACCAGCTCACACCCTGGGACACAGATGAGCCCCCTGCCAAGCAACATCGAGACAGCGAGCCCACCGGTAACAAATCACACAAACAGCACGTGCATACACTCACGCATACGTACTTGACAGACACATTCACACATCCACCGCTGATGTAAGTTTCACATCATCGGTACGCCTGCACCCAGCAGATGGATGCATCTACACACTCACTGCTACACCCCAGACGGCTCTGACCAGCTCCACTGGCGTCCAATGCTAATGAGACATGTTGGCGGCCTTGCCCTACATAAAATACATGCTTGCCTCCACAACATGCATACTTTACATCCGCAATCATGCATAATTAACACCCGCAAAAACCATTTTTTTACATAAACCGGCTTAATTATGCATACAATTATAGAAATGTCAGTGTGATATCAAGAAGTTAGAAGGAAGTTCACGTCCACATTGCACCTTCACAAGCCTTCCAGCCCCCCACCACCTCCATTCTGCTCTCATTTTATTGTCCTTGTTAATGTTATTGTGCCACTAACTGAAGCCGATTTAGTCTAAATTAAACCTACGTAGTGAAACTCTAAAAGTCCTCCAAATGATCTCCACCAGGTCTAATTTAGATGTCGGCCTTATTCTATTCATGCCCCTTTAAAACAGAGCAGCGGTGGCAGCGCCGCGCCGCGCGCAGACCCAGCGTTAAAGAGTTAAGCCAATGTTGAAGTTTTTTACTCTTATTGTAATGAACTCACCCAGAATGGCTCTGCCCTAGAGCAGTTAATTTCCTTCCATTGCTCTGCTGGCCTCTGCCTCCTGCTCATCACAAATGTGTCTCATTTAAGAATAATACTGGCACAGAGCTCGTTCCAGTGGAAATTCCAGCTCAACAAATTCAGATTGTAGACAGCTGCTAGCTCTGTGCTAACACACCGCTACAAAGAGGATACAGCCCCTGCTGCTGCCTGCACATCTCCTAATTATAATCTGCATATCTTATGTATAGATTGGTTCGAACATTAATTATTAAACAGTTGATCAGTTGCCCAAGGGGAATGTTTCTCTAGAAGGAATCTTTCAGGGTGCTCTGGCGATGCTAGGATACAGCTGTGGAGCTGTGATAGGCGAGCATGGAGCTTTCCTCTTTTTTTCTTTGCCTCTTGCGCTGCTGTGCCCCCCCCCCCCGCTGCGTGGCCACAGCGTCCCGCTGAGTATTGAGGGTCTGGTTGAATTGGCCATGAAGCTCTGGAGGTCTTATTATTGTGTGTAAGTGAACGAGGCTTCGCTCCCCCCCCCTCCTCTCCCCACACCACAACCACCACCACCACCACCACCGCAGCTTCCACACCCACGCTGCAGCTTGGAGTGAAGCGCGAGGAGAGTGAGATGTCACCGACCTAGCACGCTGTCACATATGACACTCAAATCCGAGCATAGTGTTGCATATTGATTCGCGTGTGTGCGCTATTCCAAACTGTGACTGGCGTTTGCAACGAAGCCAGTTCCTCTCCACACTTCACTGAACTGTGTTGCCAGAAAGTTCCCTGCCAACTGTGCCAGAATTAATCAGCGGTTTCTTTCAACAGAAACTTCACTGTTGTGTCTGCTAAAGAAAGTTTGTCTTTGAAACAAGAAGTTTTGTTTCAACTTTAGTTTCTTTGTACTAAAATAGTTCGTTTTTCTCGATGCCATGCTTTAGACATATAGACTTAAATACTGGAATCCGTAAATAAAGGCAATGCAGCACTTTTAAACAGTTTAATCGGTCTGAACCATCGGATACGTGTAATATTAATGCACTAGCTTTATTTTGTTAAACTTTGCCGTCAAGGCCGACGTCTGCGTGTCCGTGTGGGGTCATGTTAATGAAATGATTTGCCCAGTTCCATGTGTTTCACAGAAAATCTCAGAAAACGTGAAGGACAAGAACAGATCCACTTAATATATATCAAATTCTTATCGAGGCCATCACTCCATTAAAACCTTGGAACTTTTTAAGATGTGAAATTACTATACCAGCCCATTTGATTAGAATCCTTTTATCAAGATGAGCTACAAAAGAAGGGAAATGAAATACAGAGTTGGTGCCGATTAGCTCAATGACATGTGAATTATGAACGGAACTGGCCTCCCCTCTGGAGTCGTCTATTCCCAGCCTCTCCTCTTTGTTTCTTTTCTTCTTGCTGTCTGTCTTTATCTCGCCCTCCCTCTCCATCCCTCTCTGCCCAGACTATTATATCAGCGGGGTTGGTATCATGAATAATGTGGGCTTCTTTTTTTCTTTTCTTTAGCTTTTTGCATGCTGTGATTTAGCCTTTGGCCTCTTGGCAGAATGGTGGGCTATTTTCGGAGCTTGGACCATGGCAGGAGGAGCTGGAGATGAGGGAGCAGGAGTGAATGAGTGAGGGAGGGAGGGAAGGAGGAAGCGTTCAGGCCCAATATGGCTGCGTCTTCCCAGCACACCCTCAGCATCTAACGCCTCGGGGTAGAGAAGTGATTGGCTCAGAGTGTCTGGGTAAACACAGACTCCTACACAGATAACGGTGTCGACTGCCGCATGTATGCGATCACATTCAGAAAAGCATTTGTTCATCTTTTAGCAAAACAAATCTCTTAATCTTATTATAGTGTTGATCTTGGGCACAGATCTGTACGTCGCCTCAAATATTTTGTGTTTGATATTAAGTCTCAAGTCAAAAACAAACTTGGACTGGAGCGGAGAAGCACGCTGACAGTTGTGGTGTGGAGAGGAACAGGCTCAAGCCGGAATCTGTCTTCTCATGCTGTTTTCCGACTCTATTTGATTGTCTAATGCCAGACTTAAAATCAGCACTCGGCCTGTGTTTTCAGCTTTGCCTCCGGCTTACTGGACTACAGCAAATCAGTCAACTGTATAGAAAAACATTAACTTAATCAAACGGTTGTCTGATGTAAAATCTGTTTATTCACTCGATTGATCTTTTTCCTTCTGCTCTTGCGTCTGTATGCTTGTCTCTAGGTCCGGCCTGGGCTGCACCAGTAGCAGCTGTGAGCCAGCCCAGCCTCCTGCCCCACACCTACGCCCTCCCGCAGCCGCCCTCCTACAGCCACAGCGTGACTGCGCAGTCACCCATCATAGGAGTCACCCCATCCATCCAGACACCAGTACCCCCACAGCACCCTCTCATGACCGCCCACTTCCAGCTGACGCCACAGTCGACCCAGCAGCCGCCCTCTATGGTGCTGAGCATGCCCAGCCAGCCCCCGTACCCGTCCGCTCAGCCCACTGTTGCACCGTCCGCCCTCACTGCCCAAGCCAACCAGGTGGTTCACCCAAACCCTCACAGCGTGATAGGCAATGGCCATTTAACCTCTCACCCAGGACTCATCCAGCACCCCGCTCTGCCTCTCACCAACGGACAGGCGGCGGCAGCGGCAGCAGCAGCGGTGGCGGCGCACGCTCAGCCCACAGCTGCAGACAATCAGGACGGTCTTAACGGGCTGCAAATGCTACGCACAGTCGGGATGGGGAAGTACGAGTTCAGTGACCCAGGACATCCTAAAGGTAAGCACTGACAGCGCCGGCTGATGCACTCTGCACTGGTGGATGTTTTTTTTTAGAAGCATTCCTTTCCAGATATGGAACCTGTCACAACTAACTTCGAAAGGCTAAATCAAAGCAGATCTCTTTTCAGCTTGCAACCTCTGCTCAGAAGTGAATGCAAGCCAGGGAGGTGTTGGGTATTAAATCAATGTACTCTTAGCTCTCTATTCCTTGTGACCTCCCCTTATGTGGGGCCGTGCTGGAATGGAACACATAGGCCTCTGGCCTCTGTCTGTATACCAGAGCAGTTTCGGATGCCAACAGTCATAAACAAGGCTGCAAACACTCAAGCAAGGGGTTGTTAAAATACAACTTGCAACCAGAGCCAATTCACTTCAAAGCTGCTCCAAGGTCGCAGAGTACGGAGGTGCACCTAAAGCGGCAGTGAGATGGCCGCGTCAAAAATCCTGTAATACTGCCTATAGTGGTTTCCTTGGAAAGACGAACACGTTGTACTGATCTCAAACTACTATGCAACA